>JAOYMU010000039.1:11232185-11243036 GCA_025802295.1 Psammodynastes pulverulentus
GACCTCACCCCATTCCTAAGAGGTCTGTAAGGGGCGTGCATAAGCTCACCAACGTGCCTACCGTCCCCTGTCCTAATTTCTTTTTCTCTTGTTCCTTTCTTTTTTTCTCCTGCTTTCTCAGTTTCAGATAAACTTTTCAAGAGGGAGGGAGGGAAAGGGGGGGGAGACGCAAATCTTTCCCGGGAGGTGTTGCTCGGTGTCAGATGTCCAAAGAGCAGAAACGCTAGTCGAACTGCAATTCCCGGAGGAATTATTTCTACCCTCTTTTCCGTCCCCACTGAATAGAGGAGCCTTAAATCTGCTCTTCCCTGGAATCCTGCCAGATCCCCCAGTTCCTACTGGAAGAAAGAGACACTGAAGATGTTCATGCCAACTGGCATGAGGCAGAGCTGGTTCTCCTGCCACAGACCAGAAAGCAATTAGCAGGCAGGCAAATTGCCACCAGCACTTGCTGGGTCCAAAACTGAGGATTATGAACACTTTCCAAGCCAGGTGGGAGCTATTTGACAGATCCTTTCTTCCTCTCTATCGGCAGGATACAGGATTTCATCATTTAAACGATGCCTCTTTTAAAATGCAGCCCCTAATAACCAGCTGAAATATTCTCAACCCAAAATCGAGTTTTAAAACTTTCATTTGCCTGGATAGTGCAAAAGGAAACAGGAAGGAAAGAAGAGTGATTCTGGAGACAGGGATGGAAGTTCTTTGCAAATAAGGCAGAAGTAGGCTGCAGACCAGTGGTGGGATTCATTTTTTTTTTACTACTGGTTCTGTGGGCGTGGCCTGGTGGGCGTGGCTTGGTGGGCATGACAGGAGAAGGATACTGTAAAATCTCCATTCCCTCCCCACCCCTGGGGGAAGGTTACCACCGGTTTTCCAAACTACTCAAAATTTCCGCTACCGGTTCTCCAGAAGTGGTCAGAACCTGCTGAATACCACCTCTGCTGCAGACGGTTCGGAGCGGTTTGCCCGTACCGGTAGTCCTGACCATCAGCTGCGCCTGCCCGCCCACCCACACCGGTGCTATCCCGTCCGATATATCTCACACTCTGACTTGCTCGCCCCGCTCATGCAGCCCAGCTGATTTCCACACCTCACCCGCTCTACTCACTGCGGCTGCCCGAGAAGGTGTGCTGGAAGCATGAAATTACTGCATGTTTGACACCGTGCGCATGCGCGAGTTAAGCCTTGTCCTTTCTTATAAGGACAAATAACCTGGACTTAACTTTTCAAAAGAGGCCCACAGCCACAAGACACTACCATGTCACTTCCTTTTGCATTACAGGTAGTCCTCAACTTATAACTAGTTCAAATTTATTACAGCACTGAAAAAAGGTTGCTTAAAGATCGGTCCTTTTATTTATGACCATTGCAGCACCCCATAGTCCAATGGTGAGATTCAATTTTTTTTACTACCGGCTCTGTGGCCGTGGCTTGGTGGGCATGGTGGGCGTGGCTTAGTGGGCGTCGCAGGGGGAGGATACTGCAAAATCTCCATTTCCTCCCCACTCCAGGGGAAGGGTACTGTAAAATCCCCAATCCCTCCCTAGTCCTGGGAGAAGGTTACCCCTGGTTCTCCGAACTACTCAAAATTTCCGCTACCGGTTCTCCAGAACTGGTCAGAACCTGCTGAATGCCCCCTCTGAGTGTATCCATTTAAAAAGGAAAGGAAAGGAAATGTGTAGAAGTCTTTAAAAGTTTTATGGAACTTATTTCTTCCCAACTGTCTGAATGTCTTTCTTTCCTCAGTTTCCCAAGCTCTGTAAATGGCAAAAGTGGAAAACTAATTAAATAGGATAGAACCAATTAATGCAGAGTGGACATGCCCCAACCGGGGGGTTCATGAGCCAACGAGCAACAGTGGGAATCAACAATCTTGCCCAAAAGGCTCTTTTGGAGTGTCCTTTGCAGAAGTGGCTGGACATCTCATCAAATGCTTTGGCCAACTCATAAACCCCTTGCAGTTTTCCAACACCGACCTCAAAGGAAGCCTCGGGATTGGCTTAGTTTCCACTTGAACCAAAATTAACTAAATGAATCTTAAAGTAGGGAAGCTTGCAAATGACTTGGCCATTGGAGACCAACTCTTCGCTTTTTTTATAGCTTATAAACAGTACTTTTGACCGGAAAGCCCAAAACTTTAAAGGCCAAATTTGGCAGCAAATTGGAATGAGATTGTTGTTGTTGTTGTTGTTGTTGTTGTTGTTGAACAAGAGGTTCTGGAAATGACTACTTCTTTAGCTGTATTTTGGTACCAGAAGAACTTTTCCACTGTCGTATTGATTTGACGGCTAACAGTATAACAGAGCTGGAAGGGACCTTGAAGGTCTTCTAGTCCAATCCCCTGCTTAAACAGGAGACCCAGTACTATTTCAGACAAATGGACAATCTCTTCTTAAAAGCCTCCATTGTTGGAGCAACCACAACCTCTGAAGTCAAGCCATTCCACTGATTATTTGTTTTCACTGTCGGGAAATTTCTCCTTAGTTCTAGGTTGCTTCTCTCCTTGATTAGTTTCCACCCGTTGCTTCCTGTTTTGCCTTCAGAGAATAGGTTATAAATCCAAGTCTGGATCTCTTAACTTCCCATCTTAGTGGCAGTAACATCAACGGGCCTATCATTGGTAGACTTTTACATGTATCAAATTGGGGTTTATTTCACACATTATGTTAAATCATGATTTGGGTCAAATTCTTTTTTTTAGATAAGCCACAATTGGCTGGATTCATACAGCACCCTAAGCTGTCAGCCATAAGGAACCAAAGGATCAGTTCTAACAGATTAATAGAGTTGGAAGAGACCTTGTAGGTCAATTAGTCCAACCCCCCTCCCAAGCAGGAGGCCCTACACCATTTCTGACAGATGGCAGTCCAGTCTCTTCTTGAAAGCCTCCAGGGATGAAGCTCCCACAACTTCCAAAGGCAACTTCTGTTCCATTTGGTTGATTGTCCTCACACCTGTGTCCTCACATCACACCTGATCCCCCCCATCCCATCCTAAGGTCCAGTAGATATTTACCTCACGGCGGCCTTCGGGATGGAACCATAGACCAACGAGCTGAGGCCTCGGTAAAGGCCCTTGACTCCATGGTCCCTGACCGTCACTCGGACGCAATCCACTGCGCATAAAGAAGGAGGAAAAATACTCGTATTAATAAAAAGCAGCCAGCTTCAAACAAGAGAAACGGAAACAAACAGACGTGTAAACCTGGAGAACAGGTCAAAGACACAGAGAGACAAAACGAAAGGATATCTTATTTTTTTTTACAAAAATAACTGAGATCCTCAGTCATCCAGATCATGGTAGTCCCAAAGTTGAATTGGTATTTTAATTGTAATTGTATATTGTTTTATTTTGACCGTGCTGTGAACCGCCCCAAGTCTTCGGAGATGGGGTGGTATATAAGCTTAATAATAATAATAATAATAATAAAAGTGTGCTTTTTAAAAATCAAATTAACCAGAAAAACAAACAAACACAAAAGGGGATTAAAATAAAACATATACATCTTCTAATCATTCAGCAGCACTGTGGAACTTCATCATTATATAATATTGTATAATACATAAATATACTATCCTTTATATATACTTTATACTATGTACATCTAAATAAACAAGAATTAACGAGGATCATCTGTTATTATTATATCTGAATTGCAACCAGTTATACCAATTATTCCATAGTCTATAATAATCGGATCCTCTCTTATCTTGTAGTTCGAGGGTCAATTTATTCATTTCTGCACCTAGAAGAACTTTTCGTATCGCCAACTCATCCGAAGGCACCTCCCCTTGTTTCCATTTTTGTGCCAATGATAAGTCTTGCGGCCGTAAATAAGTGAAGCAATAAATATTTAGTTTCCTTTTTGAATTTCCCTCTAATTATACCCTTTAAGAATGGTTATTTTCTGGGTTTTTTTGGTAGGTTTGACAATTTTTGGTGTCTGTATTTGTGTTTTTTAAAGGAAATATCAATAAACTTTATTTTAAAAATCAAATTAAGTTTGATTTTTTTGGGTAAATGTTTGGCGTTTCTTTTATAGGCAGGTACGCTGCTAAGTGAGATTTGTTTGCCCCGTTTTACGACTTTTCTTGCCATCGTTGTTAAGCAAATCACTGCAGCCGTTCAGGGGAGCCACACGTGTTGTTAAGTGAAGCTGGCTTCCCCGTCGACTTGGCTTATTAGAAGGTTGCAAAAGAGGATCCCTGGGAAACTGCAACCGTCGTAAGTACGTGCCAGTTGCCGAGCCTCTAAATTTGGATCAGGTGACCACAGGGATGCTACCACGTTCCTAAGTGGGTCAAGTCGCTTATTTCAGTGCCGTCGTAACTTCCAACGGTCACTAAACCAACCGTTGTATCTCAAGGACTACCTGCAATACAATGACTGGACTGCCTTTAAACAAAAAAAGGAAACTAAATAAATATGTAAAGACTTATATTGGGAGAGAGGGAAGTAACACGCCCGCAGATTCAAGTTAGGCGTCTTCTGAATTTTTGACCCAAAGAATTTGACATTCCCGATTTCTGGTTGGTTCCTAGGAATTTGGGGGTGATCAAAATACAGTTTGATGGGCGGATGGAAAGCTCTTGAGCTGCCCCAGTCTTACCGATGCCTTTATAGCGTGGCGGATTGGCCTTTTCGTCCAGCTGCAGCTGGGTTTTCACGTATTCGGTAGGGAATGTGATGCAGATTTCAATACCTCCGGCGAGGCCACCTGGAAAGGTAAACGAGAGAAGAATGATGTGGTTGTGGCCCACCAGTGGTCAGCGGAACTGGCGGCAGACTCAGACAATGAGGAGGTTGGGGAGGAACGTGGGCCAGTCCTGAAGTCTGGGGAAGGGTGTGCGTCGGAGGCAGAGTTGGGGGCCAGGACCGTCTGACAGTTATCAGCGGCCTTCGTAGTCGGAGATCAGTGGGGCAGAAGAACAGCTGGAGCCTGTTCCCAATGTGCGCATGCGCAGAGCTGCCAGGAGAAAGGAACAGTTAAGGAACAAGGGTCGATTTGGGAGTAAAGGCTCAGGTGGACGGTGAATGGCCCCTCCCAAAGGGAATAAAAGAGGAGAGAAAGGGGAGGGGTGTTTGCAGGAGACAATTAGTTCAATTCATTAGGGTCAAGATCTGTTCCTGATTTTTTGCCAAGTCATTGCTGCTACAGTGTGGCGTTTGGAAGATATCAGCCTGGTACCTCTCCAAGCCTGATAAAGGTCTGTCGTTGTGAAATCTCATGAAAAGACTGTTTGCCGGGACCTTGCTGGAGAGGAATTCCCTTTCACCTAAATAAAAGGGGTTTTATCGGGATGAGGAGGACTCTGCTTCTTGGGAAGCCTAGATCAGAACAGATGCATCCCGTCCGCAGATGCTCAGTTAAAAAAAATATAACATAGGGAGTTCTTGACTTACGACCACAATCGAGCCCAAAATTTATGTTGTTCAGCAAAACATAATCCTAAGTGAATTTTGTTCCATTTTGCGACCTTTCTCGCCTCAAGTGGTTAAGTGAATTGCTGCCGTGGATAAATTAGGAATCCTGGTTGTTAAGTGAATCCAGAAGCAGTTCCCAAGTAGAAATAAAAGTGATTGTATTTGTTTTTTCCTTTGATCAAACCAATCAATTTAGCCACCTCTGCTAACTCCATCAATTTTTGCAGCCATTCGTCCATTCTCGGCACCATAATGCTTCTCTTGAAGAATTTATTCTCCTTTTAGAAACAAGTCGCTCGTTTTTCCCAGCTTCTTCTTGAAGGAAAGTTACGACTCCAAAGTTTCCCAACTGAACTTGCCTTGCAAGTAAAATTCCGCCAGGAAACATGTTAAGGCAAACTTCACAGGTAGCTTTGCACCAAATCCTTAACTGCTCAATCCAGCGACAACCCAAGTCTCAGCTTGTTTTGAATCAGTACAAGATGTAAAATCTGGCCCAAACCCAAGATCACGTTGAAGATTTAGCGTGGATTTAACAGCATCGATCATGCTTTTGCTGCACGGCGGTTCCAACAGCTGATTTAAAACTCAGATTGCGCTCAGATTTAGCCCAACATTTAAACTTCTTTTGCCTAGCGATGCCAAAGGCAGTTTTCAGACAATCAACTATATTATCCTTGAAGGTGCAAAGTTTGCAAATTCAGCTTGAAATCACAGGGAGTTAAAACATCTGCAGGAGTCCCAAAAACACACATGCCTGGTTTTTGGCCGTTTTGGGGGCTCGAAAAACGGCCTGAAAACGGCCCCAAAAATAGCCAAAACCCAGGCCATTTTCCGGAATGTTTTCAGGCCAGTGTGCATGTGAGCACCGGAAACCAAGAAGGGCGGCTGGCAATGGCGCATGTGCCCACAGAGAGGGCTCTGCGTGCTATCTCTGCCACGCGTGCCATAGGTTCGCCATCCCGGGCATCGGGTGTCTTATTCAAGCAGGGGGTTGGACTAGAAGACCTCAAAGGTCCCCTTCAGCTCAACGATTCTATGTTCTAAAAAAAACCAACCCTTTCTGCAACTTATTTTTCTGCAGAAACTGAGCGTCAAGAGGTTTGAGTTTCGGGGTACCGAGAGGCTGCCTGTCCCCCCCCAAAAAAATCCTTCAGATCCCCTCCATCGAGATATAAAGAACCCCAGGAGGTGAATTGGATCTTGGGAGCCCATCGAAGCAAGACAAATTGTTTCCTTCCTGGTCTTTCCACGGAGCCCCAACTCAGCATGACTGTGCAAAGGAGACACACACACTCAGCGTCATTGGCTGGCCGGCGACACAACCCCGGGAACACCCACAACGAGGATTTACAAGGCAACTAGATCCGGTTGTCGACAACAGCAGCAACCTCACCATGACAAAGTAGCTGGGGAAGGAAGAGGGAGGGGGGTATTTCTCTCCCGCGGCCCTCCGGGGATGAAAAATGACCGATCCGGCATTTAACGAAGGAGATTATTCTTCTCCTGAGTCGGTCCCTTTTGCAAAAGCTGTTGCTTCGAATTTTGTTGTTGTTGTTTTGTTGTGGTTGAAGGAGAGGAAGCTTAACACATTTTGAAAAAGAAGAAAAAAATTAATTTTGCATGCTTGGAGGATTATTTTTTTTACAGGGGACAAGGAGGAACTGAACTAGTGAACCTCAGCCGTGAAATAACTTGGCTCCGGCCCCAAGAAAATAGAGAACGCTTGAATTTTCTCAGTGTGACTCCAGGAAGGTGACAGCTGGCCCTTTTATCTATGCCATATTTCACCGTTATGACACCCGGAGATTAGGAACCGTTGGGAACTTTCTCGGACTTGCTGTTGTCACCGTCTTCTGAAGCAACCACGAACTTCTCATTCAACCTAATAATGTTCTCCAAGTCAGGGACTACTTATATCTGTGATGGCGAATGTGGCATAGGTGGCACACCATAGGTAGCATGCAGAGCCCTCTCTTTGGGCAAATGCGCCGTTGCCAGCTGCTTTTTTAGGTTTTTGACGCACACATGTGCACTGGCCAGCTGGTCTTCATGGGTGCTGGAGCGCCAGAAAATGGCCCGGAAAAGTCTGAAAATGGCCTGGAAAACAGTACCCAAACAGCCTGACAACGGCCCCAAAAATGCCCAAAAAACAGACCGTTTTCAGGCTGTTTTCAGGCCAAAAATGGTCCGAAAAACAACTTGAAAATGGCCCCCAAACAGCGAAAATACAAGCATGTGTGCACCCACTAGCTGGTCTTTGGGTTTCCGGCGTTCCAGCATGCACACATGTTCTGGTTTGGACACTCAGTGCCAAAAAGGTTTGCCATCACTGACCTATATGCTCCATGAACTCAAATGTGCCGCTTTCCAAAGCATCTTTGGTTGCTTAGCCTCGTGCACAAATTCTGCTCATTGTGGCTTGTTCTGCAAACTGGGTTTTAAACACACCACGGCTAAACATCACAAGTGGGTTGGAAGCGTAGGGATTTCGGCTTGTGTTGTTTTCTGTCGCTTTCCGGGAATCACCGGGGAGAGCTGCTGATTGATGATTGCGGCAAAAGAGAAATGCATTTACCGGATAAATAAACACAGGAAGAAGCATCAATCTATCCTTACAGCAATGAAGGATCGAGGGAAATGAATCAGCCTTGACCCATTTCTCTTTGTTCAAGCAAGCAAAAGACGCTTTTTTCCCCCGTTGCAAACAAGATGACAATATATGTTTTGAAAGAGGGGAAAAAAGCAAATATTTCAACAGGCAACAAACGCCCAAAAATCTCGGAGTCTGCTTTTCCTAATACGATCCTGAAGAAAATTGGGGGGATGGGGGGGGGGGACGGGAAGTCTAAAACAATCCAAGCTGAAAATTTACTTTGCAGAGCCATCTGGTAGGTGAACAGATAAATGCGCCTCGGGGGTAGATTAAACTGGGCCTTCCTTCCATTTAACTGGCCGTGTCTAGTGTGCCCACATTGGCACCCAGACGGCTATTTAGCAAACTCAAGAGACAGCAAAGACACAGCAAAAACCATCATTAAACTTCCAGGCACGTTTGCAAATCTTCTAGCTCTAGCAGAAAACCCAGCCTCCCGTCCGCCCTTCACAAGGACTAGCAACTTAACAGAATAAGAGTTGGAAGGGACCTTGGAGGTCTTCTAGTCCAACCCCCTGCTCAAGGCAGGATACCCTATCATTTCAGACATGTGGTTATCCAAATCTCTTCTTAAAAACCTCTGGTGATGGAGCAGCCACAGCTTCTGGAGACAAGCAGTTCCACTGGTTAATTGTTTTGTTAGGAAATTTATCTTTAGTTTCTTAGGTTGCTTCTCTCCTTGATGAGTTTCCATCCATTGTTTCTTGTCCTGCTTTGGAGAATAGGTTGACCTCCTCTTCTTTGGGGCAGCCCCTCAAATATTGGAATACTGCTATCATGTCATCTTTTGGGGAATTCTGGGAATTGAAGTCCCTCCATCTTAAAGCAAGCTGGCTGGGGAATTCTGGGAGTTAAAAAATCTACCCATCTTAAAGCACGCTAGCTGGGGAATTCTGGGAGCGGAAGTCCACCTTAAAGTTGCTAAACTTTGCTTCGGAGTGTTCACCCAGATTATAATCCATTCGCGGAACGACGGAGCAATCTCCATCTTCCCAAAAGCGCATGGCCGAACGCGCCCTGCAAATCCACCTCCTATGGATTTATCTCAGGTGTGGTGCCCTAGAGGTGGACCTCTCACCTCACAATCTGGAGGCTGCAAGTTCAATCCTAGGTAGAGGCTAATATTCGGAATAGGCTCTCCCTGCTGGAGCAGCGGGTTGGATTGGATGACCTTTAAGGTCCCTTCAAAACTCTGGGATTCTGGGACTTCTGTGCTTCTGCGGGCTGCAACATTGGGCTCAGTTTCCTGGACCAACTCAGCCAACCGTGGTTTGGTAAAAAAAAGAACAAGCCACAGCTTTGTGCAATGTGGGAATTCAGACCCAGAGCGGTGTGGAAATCAGATTAGGAGAGGACACCGTGTGCCAGAAAGGTAGGCGTGCAATTCTCCAGAGTTGTGTTGAGCTGAGCAAAACCCCTGCAAAGGTAAGAGGGACAGCTGTCTCGCCAGGTAGGGCAAAGGGGAAACAAGAGGACCCCTTTCCCTGCTTCCAAAAGTGACCGCTGGCAATGACCTTCAGCAAGGAATGCTTGCCAGCTCTTTCTCTTGGCTGAGGCTCAGGACTGAAAACGCCAGTTATAAACACCATCTAACTGCAGAGGAGGGTTTTAATCTGGGAGGGGACAGAGGGCAGCTCTGGGGCAGGGGAAATATAGCAAGCTAGGACTTTAAAGTCCTCTAGAAAGAGTGCAGAGAAGAGCAAGAAAGAGGATTAGGGGATTGGAGGCTAAAATATATGAAGAACGGTTGCTGGAATTGGGTATGTCTAGTTTCATGAAAAGAAGAACAAGGGGAGACATGATAGCAATGTTCCGATATCTCAGGGGCTGCCCCAAAGAAGAGGGAGTCAAGCTATTCTCCAAAGCTCCTGAAGGCAAGGCAAGAAGCAACAGATGGAGACTAACCAAGGAGAGAAGCAACTTAGAACTAAGGAGGAATTTCCTGACAGTGAGAACAATTCATCAGTGGAACAACTTGCCTCCAGAAGTTGTGGGTGCTCCAACACTGGAAATTGGATAACCATTTCTCTGAATCCTGGGAAGGTTAGCAGGGAAACAGTCAGCCTGACCCGATCAAAACCACACTGGTAGACTTCTCCATTGCTCGATCATCATTTTCGTGACAGGAGTCCTGTATTTTTTTCCGCTCCAGCTCGAGCAGATGGTTGCAGATTAGCCACCAAAAGGGGACAATATGCAGAGAGAAACATTACTGGCTAGAGCGCTTTCCAAACCACAAATCGTACATAATAGACTTCAGCGTGATGAGTTTTATTGTACGCAACTTGCAGCTGTGTGTTGCCTCTCCATCCCTCCATCTCTGTTTTGGCTTTCTCGGCTTACTTCTCTGCTGCCCTTTGGCCTAGCAGCTCTCTTCTTCCTAACCTTGCTTTTCTCTTCAAGTTGGCCTTATCCTACCCAAGGATCCACCCGTTACTCTTCCAGCAAAGCCTCCTCCGTTTCGCCCTCCAGCTTTTTCTTCCCTCTTCTTTGTCCAGATGCTAGTCAGAAGAAACTTTGAGGCATGGCCCATCCTGCCTCAAAGGCATCGCTCTCCCCATAGATCGCCCGCTACGACTGCCAAGCATGTGTTGTGTTTTTTATTGTTGTGGTGGTTCGCTTTCTCTTAGACAAACCCGAAACGCCATCAAATATTGATCATATTCTTGCATCGAGCTGATCCCCAGGGCCGGCTTTTATTCTGCAACCAAGCGTGATCCAAAAGAGAAATAAGAAGAAGAAGAAGAAGAAGAAGAAGAAGAAGAAGA
>JAOYMU010000039.1:11672072-11684337 GCA_025802295.1 Psammodynastes pulverulentus
CTCCCCTCCAGGTGCTGGTGAAAACATCCTTGATTCACAGAGAAAAGAATGCTATTTTGGCTACATGCTTCCCCACTATCTCTACTCCCCTCTCCCTTTCCCACAGCTCCATCCAGCTTCGCTGTGGCAACCCTGAAGATGCTTAAAGATGGCTCCAGGGTTGGCGCACAGAGTTGGAAGGGACCCAATGAGTCAGCTGGTCCCAACTCTTGCCTAATGCAGGAATCCTCACACCATCTCAAACAAATGACTGGCTGAAATTTCTTGCAAATTTCAAATGATGAAGTACCTATGAGTCCACTGCTGCTCCACTGCTTCATAGCTCTCTCGTCATCAGGATATGCACGTTTGAATCTTTCTCCTTGACTCTTCACTCAATGTCAGCTGACATTGACAGGTGCTAGGCTGTCAGCACTGAGTACCGAACAAACAATGAGTATCGGGACAAAATATTTGCATCGAAATGCATTGAGTACCAAATTCGATGAGCTTCAAAGTGGTTTGAAACCACTGTCCTTGATTGTGCCATTCAGTGTATGCTTTCCCCAAAGTTTCCCCACTTGGGAATTCCCAATTAAGAAACAGAAAAAAGAAAAACTGCAAGAAACAGTACAGATTTTTTTAAAAAAAGAAACATAAGAAGAGACTTCCAATCTTCTTTGCTGCAATGAAAAACAAACGAATTATTCCACTCCCTCTTTTGAGATTGCTACGCAACTTACCTTTTAAGCCTTTCTCACATGGAGGTGAACAAAGGGAACAAAAGTGTTGATATGCTTAAGGGTAGCCCACCATTTCAGACTAATTTATCTTAATTCATTAACTAATTGCATTTTAAATGAATGGAGACATCATATTATTAATGGACTCCTTTTACCATGTAAAAGGAAATAATTTGCAGTTCAATTAAGATGCTTGTAGTGGGTTTGTTAACATTATTGGAAGGGTAACATTTTAAATATAATTCTTTGACAGCCTCATCCTGGAGCCAAACTCATATCCGAAAGTGCTTCTTTCTCAAAGAGTTGTGGTTTGTTTATTTATTTACTACATTTGTGTTGCCGTCCATCTGGCCAGCATGACTCTGGGTGGCTCGCAACAATTAAAACAACAACAGCAACCATAAAACAAAATAAGCACAACAACATGCAACTCCCCAAACCGTGATTAAAAATGCAATAACATGTAATCCCAGTCAACCCATGAATATTACTTAATACAGCCGTTGCTAAGGCTCACCACTACTGCTGAAGCTCCAGGCACAACTGCAGAGCCAACTCTTCAAACCCTTCCTAAAGACCACAATAAAGATTTGATTTGATTTGATTTAGGTGCCAATCTAAGTTCTGGGATAATAGTGCTTTCTCCCCACCCCCCAAAAAATGGGTATCACGCAGAAAAACATCTCCTTCTGGGTCCCATCAAATGAAAGTCTGTAGTACATGGAACTAGTAAGATGCAACTCCTGCGAGACCTGATGTAGATAGATGTTCAAGGAGAGGAGGTCTCTCAAATCACAATATTGTTGCTGTTGCTATTGTTGTTAATTTATATTATTCAGTTGAGGCTGAATCTGGGTATCTCATAAGGAGAAAAGCTGAACGATGCAACCTAAACTCACTGGATTAATCCGAAGAAATCTTGAACTATTTATCCAGCAACTGTGGTTAACAAGCGGTAGTGGGTATTGTTTGGAAGTTGAGTCATGGCAATAGGGCTTGTTTTCTTGTTGGCTTCAGATGTTTCCATGCCCAACCAAGCAGCTTCTTCAGTCTGAGCAAGTTAGGGGAATATGAGTAAGCAGAGTATCATCGGAATATGTTAACTCTTAAAATTCTTAGGGGTATTCCAGCACCAACCTCAAGTTTTCTTCCCCAAAGTCAGTGGTGGGATTCAAAACATTTTACTACTGGTTCTGTGGGCATGGCTTGGTGGGCATGGCAGGGGAAGGATACTATAAAATCTCCCTTCCCTCCCCACTCCAGGGGAAAGTTTACGCTGGTTCTCTGAACTACTCAAAATTTCCACTACCAGTTCTCCAGAACTAGTCAGAACCTGCTGAATACCACCTCTGCCCAAAGTGTCTCACAATATGTCAATAAAGATTTTCAGTCATCCAGATTAAATTAAATTAAATTAAATACTTTATTGTCATTGTACGTATATATACAGTATACATATACAACGAAATTCACCTTACACTCAGAGACCAGACCCAACACGCATACCCACATAACAATCCCCATCCACACCCCCATCCGTTGAAATTTCCCACCCCCTGAAAACACACAAGCATCCACACAACAGACCAAGTAATATACCAGCAGCTCATGTATGGTGGTCCTTAATTTCATTGTTAAGTGCCATTATAGCTCTGGGATAAAAACTGTTCAGAAAATGTGCAGTCCGAGTTTTAATTGTTCTATATCTTCTGCCAGAAGGCAACAATTCAAGAAGATTGTAAGCAGGATGGGAAGAATCTCTGAGAATGTTGTACAACTTCCTCAAGCAGCAAGATGTGAAGATGTCGTCCAGGGCTGGTAGCTGGAGCCCGATGATATTCTGGGCAATTTTAATAATTCTCTGTAGAGCTTTTTTTGTCTGCTACAGAGTTTCTCCCATATCATACGAGTATCAGGACACTCTCCATCGTGCTGCGATAGTAGGACAGAAGTAGATGCTGAGATAGATTTATCTTCCTGAGCCTTCTCAGGAAGTACAGCCTCTTCTGTGCCTTCTCCACCAGCATAGTAGCATTCATAGTCCGTGAGAGGTCCTCCAAGACATAACTGTCCAGGAATTTAAAACAGATAGCATCGTCTAGAAAATAAGTCCGGGTGCCTTGACTCAACGTCCAAACAATTCTCCTTGGATGACTGAGAATCTTCACCAACTCTAGTGGGTATGTTTATTCAGCACGATAAAACCAAATAAAGAAGACCTTGTGGCTTGAGATAAAACATGGTGAATTGATTTTGGTTTAGACACCGTGGTTTGGGAGCCATTGTTATGGTTGACCACGTGCAAATGAAGCCTTTATGGACCATATCTTTTGTATTATTGGGTATATTGGTTCTGCTCCTGACTGACATTGATTTGCCAATTTTATAGGCCATTTTGTGAAGTCACCTTAATGACACATGAAATAAACAGCCATGACAGTTGGAATGATATATATTGGGAAATGACACTTTTTTTCCCTCTCCTTAAAAGATCACACGGTCACTGGCGTTTTCCTATTAAATGTTACCCAGGTTTAGCCATCAACTTTTTTCTTAATTCAGAGCCAATGAAATTATGTCATTATGAGATTAGATTAATATGTCCTCCAGATGGAAGCAGAGATGTATGTAGCTGTGCGTCCATCTAAGAGGGGGGTCAACCTATTTTCCAAAGCACCAGAAGGCAAGACAAGAAACAATGGATGGAAACTAATCAAGGGGAGAAGCAACCTAGAACTAGGGAGGAATTTCCTAAGAGTGAGAACAATTAATCAGTGGAATGGCTTGCCTCCAGAAGTTGTGGGTGCTCCATTACTGAAGGTTTTTAAGAAGAGACTGGACAGCCACTTATATGGAATGGTATAGGGTTTCCAGTTTAGCGGGGGGTCAGACTAGAAGACTTCTAAGGTCCCTTCCAATTCTATTATTCTGTTAGGTTCTGCAGCAATTACAATGCTTTATAGGAAAACGAGCTGTTCTTCTAAAAAGTTGATTTCTCCATTTTCTCATGCCTCCGTATTTATCTTTGTGCGCGTCTCTTCAATTTATTGCCAGACGCATTTGCTGCTTTAGAAATTCTTTCAAAAGGCCAGAGAACGGCCATAAAGTTTTCTCTATGAGTTGGATGTGGAACGTCTGCTTTTATTGGTGTGAAAAGCGGCCTGCCGAGATCTTTTCTGCAGTCCACTAGTCATTAAGGGTAAAAGGCATCCAAAGGCTTTTTTTTCCCCAGTACTGGTAAGCAGTGCTTCACGTTGGTGAAGAGAAAATTCTGCCCTTGAGAAATGTTGGGTTTCATAAATAAATAAACCCACCGGGTGTTTGCCAGTTTCATGGAAAAAGCTGAAAGACCAGCTCCGCTGATTCAACACAGCTAGTCCTGCATCCCACTCTGACAAATTCAAATGAAAGCAGTGTTGAATTTTTTTCATTTCCTCTTTGGGGCCCAATTATGATTCTTGGGGAAGAAAAGCAAAAGGGAATAAATACTTAATCCAGAAGTATTAGTATTAGTACCATTTTATAAAACCTGAAGGAGACCACACCTGGAATATCGCATCCAGATTTTCTCAACCTATTATAAAAAAAAGACTGTAGAAAGAGTGCAGAGAAGAGCAACAAAGAGGATTAGGGGACTGGAGGCTAAAAGGTATGAAGAACAGTCGCAGGAACTGGATATGTCTGGTTTAATGAAAAGAACTGGAGTGACATGATAGCAGTCTTCCAATGCTTGAGGAATTGTCACAAAGCAAAGGGATCAACCTATTCTCCAAAGCATCTGAAGGCAGGACAAGAAGCAATGATAGCATTGTTTCAACATTTGAGGGGCTGCCACAAAGAGGAGGGGGTCAACCTATTTTCTGAGGTACCTGAAGGCCAGACAAGGAATAATGGATGAAAACTGAACAAGGAGAGATTCAACCTAGAAGTAAGGAGAACTTTTCTGACGGTGAGAACAATCAACCCATGGAACAGAAGTTGCCTTTGGAAGTTGCAGGTGCTTCATCACTAGAAGCTTTCAAGAAGAGATTGGACTACCATCTGTCAGAAATGATGTGGGGTCTCCTACTTGGGCGGGGGTTTAGACTAGATGACCTACAAGATCCCTTCCAACTGTTATTCTGTATCAATGGATGGAAATTAACCAAGGAGAGAAATAACCTAGAACTAAAGAGAAACTTCCTGGCAGTGAGAACAATCAACCAGTGGAACAGCTTGCCTTCAAAAGTTGTGGATGCTCCATCACGGGAGGCTAAGAAGAGACTGGACAGCCACTTGTCTGGAACAGTGAAAGGTCTCCTGCTTGTTCAGCTTGTTTGGACTAGATGGCATTTAAGGTCCCTGTTATTCTGTTATTGTAGGGTAGTGAGGCTGAAGAGTGTCTGTGTTATTACACACACAAGGAGTGCAGACTCTCTCTCTCTTTCACACCCATGCACAAAGACACACTCGTAAAAAGATAAACCATTCTTCTGAGGGGAAAGCAGTATTGAAAATAAATATGCATGCATGATCTGACGCTATTCCCTGGTTCTGTTACTACAAATTGACAATCAGAGATGCCCTTTGGGATACCAAGAGGTTACACAATCATTCCCAAAAGTGCTGCAAAGAGCAAACATGGTCTTCTTTTTTTGCAACACCATTCAAGCAGGGGCAAGGACATACGTGTGACAGGTACACCACCCCAACATTTGAACAACAACAAAAATAAGCCCCTCTTCTCTTACCTTCTCCACTGCACATCTAAAAGGAGTCCTGCTTTCTAGAAAAGAGAAGGGACAAAAAAATAAACAATGCATCTTTGATTTGGGATGAGAGAATTTTTTGGAGAACCACAGCAAGAATTTTTGGGAATTACCAGTTTTGTGAAAATTCATTTTGAAAAAAATAAAATAAATCATTTTGTTAATCTTTATTGACCTATTTCCTACCAGAACTAGGTGACACCCATTTTCTTAGAATTCCGAGTTTTTCTAATGATTGCCTAGGTTAAGTAAACCAGTTTGGTTTTACTTTTTCATTTTGCTATTTTGAGATCTACTTGGAGAAATGGGACACATCATACATGACCAAGAAGATAACAGAGGACAATATCCGAGCAATAAAAGTCACTCAATTAAATATTGGTTTTTGGCAAAATTTGGGAAACATTCAGAGTCTGATCTTCACCAACAGTGTCAGAAAAATGTTCTTCCTAAGATTGGGCCTTCCAGCCCCTGCTATGGTGTCTCAAAATTTTTGAACCTTTTCAGAAAGAGCACCAAATAGTCTACAGATTCATTGGGGAGCAGAGAAAACACAGGTTGCAATGATTGAAGAGAGAGCTCTGTGGCTACAGAAGCCCTAAATAAGGAGTGTGCCAGATAAGATCTGCTGCAAATTGTCTCTTTGACTTGATCAACTTTGAATTGATTGAGTTCCAAATTCTCAGTTTGGATTGTCGAATCAATCTGACCCGAGCAAGTTCATTCAACTTGACAAAAGCCACCAAATGCTCAGGTGTATTTGGAGGCAACCCATTTGATCTGACAGTTCAAATCCGTGATCCAATCTGGACCATCCATTGGATTCACAATTGCCTTTTCAACGTGACATCTGGAAATCTTCGCAAAAGACCTCTCCCGCTGCCATGTTTCTCCATGTCAACAACTTTCAGATGTGCGGACTTCAGCTGGCTTGGGAAGTTTGTAAAATGAAGTTCATACATCTTGAAGTTGCCGAAAAATGTTGATCTCCGGCAAAATCCTCAGAGAGCCAGCCATGAGTTTGTTATCTACCCGTTCGTGGGAGGCACATCTGCCTAACTTCAAAATTACTATGCAGTCTTCCTTTTCAAGGATCTACAATTTGCATCTTTAGGGACTGAGAGAATATACCCCACAGATCTTGTCTACAGCCTCCTGAGAAACTGCAGTCCCTAATGTGATAGATGGGAAATACAGCCCTATTAATGTATTGGATCCTATTTAATTTTCATTTAAAATACATGTTAATCAAACCAAACGTAGCTTTTGCCTTGAGCTCATTCACTTCTTAGAGGACATTCTTTAAACCAGATGCAGACTGCAAGCTGCAAGTGATGTCAACTTTTTATTTATTGCCGCAATGATGCTTATTCATTAATCTTACCTCTGCCATCCAGGTGCTGTTTTAATTATTTTCATGTCTTAATTAACTTGTTATTATTTTATTTTGCTTTTAATTAAACAGAAGAAATGGAGGAAAGAGCAAAGAATGGAAAACATACGTATTTAAATGTATCAGAGAAGTAAGAGTGGCTAAACAAAATATTGCTCTTGGCCAAATCTTAAAAAAAAGAGAGAGAGAGACTGATATTGACCAATAGTGTCACAATAAGATAAAAAATATGGAAGTTATGCTGTTTTGGGGGGTTCGGTATGGATGTTAAAATGTTTTCATGGGAATGTTTGGAAGGGGAGATAAAGTAAATCATTTAAAATATGTTACAGGTAGAATATTGTTCATCTTATGATAATAGGGCTGTTTACAGAATGTAAAAAAAATGTGGTGAATAAGATGGAATTAAAAATTCAACAACAAAAATTATACATTGTGTTATGTAGAAGTCTCCGAAGGCTTTAATAAAACAACCCCAATTATAAAAATGGTCCAAACAGATACTTTACCTGGGACTTAAGGCATGTAATATTGATAGCAATTGTGCCTCCCTTCAAAAGTTTGCATAAACACACAAGCCTTTTAGCATTCTGTTCATTTCCCTTGGTAAACATTGCTTAAAATGAAGAAATGTTCCTTCCATACGAATTTAAATGATTCTCATGACATTTTTTTTTATCAATGCTCATGCGATTTTTCTGTTTCTTTGCAGCAATTTGGTAAAATCTTAGATGTTGAAATTATTTTTAATGAGCGAGGCTCAAAGGTAAGCAACTGAATACACTTGTGGAAATGTTTAATAGATTGAAAGTGTTTACTGAAAAATCAGAGGAGGCCAATACTCAACAGTATTAAAGCCTCCTTAAGGATTTCCTTTAACAGGGACACCTATGATGCCCAGGTGTTTGAAGGGATGAGGGAGGCCATTTGCCCACACCACATGAGATTTATTGGTCTAGTTTTGAGCCCCTTACAAGGGATAATTTTAACTAAGATAAGCTGCCACCAGTTAAATAGGAATATTGCTTTCTGCTTTTAAATATAATCAACTGTTGTTTGCTGAATTCCTTTCCCATCTCCAATAATTGCCATATTCATTGTGAGATTAGTTCAAGCTTGCAGTGAGCCGAGATGGGTCATTAGGGCACAAGCGCTGCTCTTGAAATGGAAGCAAATAATATAATTTAATATCTTCTGAAGCAATTACTCGATCAAGGATGAATGATGAAATTGCCAGCATTTGCATATTTAGGGAAAATTGTTTCTGAATTTAAAGAGATGTTTTCGTTGTCCTAATTTGAAAGGTGAAAGATTTTCCCGATACTCACATCACATACTTAATTGCCATTTGAACCCACGTATGTAGTTGGCCCATTTTTCTACACTGCATTATACTGTTATTATGTTATAAAAGATCATATGGCTGGATTGATAAATTACCCATCCAGTGGGGTGTAGACACAAACTTTTCACTCACACCTGAAAGGGATATTCAATGGGGTGTGGGTCAAAAGCTTGAACATGGCAGTTGTGACTGCACAATCAAAACCCCACCCCTTTGTGCTTTGCATATAACTTCAACATATATACAGAGATGGGTAGGGGGGAGTTTTGAACATACAATTGGGACTCCCTCTGAAGCCCCTGCAGGCTCATTTAACCTGTACTATAGTTTAGATATCACCTATGGCTCAGTGGCTAAGATGCTGAGCTTGTCGATTGAAAGGTCATCAGTTCAGCGGTTCGAATCCCTAGTGCCGCATAATGGAGTGAGCTCCCGTTCCTTGTCCCAGCTTCTGCCAACCTAGCAGCTCGAAAGCATGTAAAAATGGCAGTAGAAAAATAGGGACCACCTTTAGTGGGAAGGGAACAGCATTCCGTGCGCCTTTGGCGTTGAGTCATGATGACCACATGACCATGGAGACGTCTTCGGACAGCGCTGGCTCTTTGGCTTTGAAACGGAGATGAGCACCGCCCCCTAGAGTCAGGAACGACTAGCACATATGTGCGAGGTGAACCTTTACCTTTACCTTTACCTTTACCTTTAAGCAAAGAGGGCCAAGGAGGTTCCAGAAGTCAGCAGTGGAGCTCCTGCTGGAACATGTAGGTCTTGCCTTCTTAGCACCTGATGATACTGGCCTTGCTCCAGGGAAAAGGATTCTCACATTAATATTCCTTGTAAGTTAGATTTCCAGGTGCAGAAAGAGACTTATGGGGGGCAAGATGAGTTATGGGCTCAAGAAAGGTCAGTTCTATTGTCCATTGGATTTCTGGCCCTACTTCCATCCAGATAGGCATTTTTGGCTGGACTTTTTTCTTTTGTGAGCAAAGATTGGCTTGGTTGGCCATGTAGATAGGATCAATCCCTTGTTCTACTTTTAAAAACAAATCAGGCCAGTTCTCTCTCTCTTACACATGATACACCTGTGCTAAACATCCGTTCTACCCTTCTTCTAAATGACCCAGAAACTTGATTGCTCATGGAAGAAACTACTGTATTGTTTTTAGGGTTATGTCCCTCCTACTACATGGAGCTGTCTTTGCCATTATGGTGTGGTTCACACCTGTCTCTAAGCCACTAGGTGATTTATTTGGTTTTCATTCAAATACTTTACGAATGAATGTCATTTATAAACTATGGTTTATATCTAGGAGGAGGCTACTTATGGCTATAGTTCAAGATGCATCCTCAGCCATCATATTATGTAACCTGTTGCCTAAGTTCAGAATTCCTCTCCAGAATATTGGCTCAGATGCTTGATGAAACACCTATTCCCTATAATGGTGTTTCTCAACCTCTGGATGTGCGGACTTCAACCCCCAGAATTTCCCAACCAGCACAGCTGTCTGGGGAATTCTGGGAGCTGAAGTCCGCACATTTTAATGCTCAGCTTTGCTGACTGAGGGATTCTGGGAGTTGAAGTCCACAGGTCTTAAAGTTGCCAAGGTTGGACATGGATCATACAGTGGGTGAACCCACCAAATTTTGAAGCAGTAGCTATCTTGAATTGTTTCTATCTGGTCTGCAGGAGCCAGTTTGGTCTAGGGGTTAAGGCACCAGGCTAGAAAGCTGCATACCCATGAGTTCAAGTCCCACCTTAGTCATGAAAGACAGCTGGGTGATCTTGGGCCAGTCATTATCTCTGAGTCTGACCCATTTCATAGGGTTCATTGTTGTTGTGGGGTAAACAGCAGGAAGGTGTGTTTGGATATGTCTGCCACCTTGAGTTATTTGTAAAGTAAGAAAGGCAGGATACATGTAAATAAAAATAAATAAAAGATAATTGTCATTGACCTCATCCTGTCCTGCTGGTGTTATTTGAACTGACTACTTGAACCCTAGATTTCTCTAAAAGTCCTAAAGAGAAACACAGCTGAATCATACTGATGAATGAAAAATACCAGATTTGAATTGTGAATCACCTCCAGAAGAGTCATCTTCATATTTGCTAACTATCCTACTTTGCCAAGGGACAGGCCCTGTTTTCTGCCCCAGCTTAATCATAGTCCATTTTTGTTACGAGGAGGGGATTTCTTGATCAAAACATAAAATGTTCAAGATATGCTGAGAGCAAAATGTTTAAAAGCAGGCTGAAAACTTTGGGTCCTGAAGATTCCAGCTAAAAAAACTTAAGTGAATTGACCATGGCTGAGATCTCATCCCATTAAGTCATAATGTAGTTTGCTTTTTGCTTAGAATCATGTATCCATTCAGCACTATCGCTTATTTGAAGAGCCCTACTTTATGATTTGGGAATTCTACTGCAGCCCTGTTTCAGAAGCGAACACAAAACAACTCGGCAACTGATTATGTGTACCTCATAGTTGCTGTCTACAACATTTCTTCTGCAGCTGTAATCTCAAAGAGCCATAGTGACCTTATGTGAAGGCCTCCCAGAAGCCCATCCTCCTTGTGAGGATTTCCCTCCATTTGAAAGACTTCCTAGCTTTGGAAGAAAAATCCATCTGGTTCAACAAAGACACTGGAAACAACATGGAGGCCGATTGGAAAGATGGTTTATTGATGGTTTATTGATGAAGCAGAACCATATGTGATTCTGGTAGTTGACAAAATGGACTTCAGAGTGGTGGTGGGAGTTATACCTTTTTTGGGCTTTGTATTTGAGCTTCCTGTTCCTGTGTAAGAACATGTCCTTTAAATATTCTATTGTCTGTTGTCAGATTCCTATGGGGTCATGTAGGGGTTATGTAGGGGTCATAGCTGGCTCTATAGGCAAAAGAGGAAATGCAAATCCTAAATGCTTGTCTGAGCTAATCTGATCAACCTCTGGATTATTTTTATTTTATTTTTTTATTTTATTTTAAAATTTATATGCCGCCCCATCTCCGAAGACTCGGGGTGGTTAACAACAAAACAATAACATCAAACAATTAAAACATTATTGTTTATCTGAGCTCCCAGATGAAGTTTGGACTGCTCTGGGATGGTGCAATGAAGGGGCTCCTGTTCTGAAAGGGTGTTGGGCAATTCCTATTGTGGCTAATGGCTTTCCTCCTATGCTGGATTTCGGGTGAGGGGCTGCTTCTAATCCTATCACTCTACCTTTGTTAGTTGTGCTGCAAGGAGTTTCAAAATATCTTGTTTTGAATGGATTTCTGCCTGCAGTATTTGCTTTGCATATGAATAGAGTCATCTAGATCGTTGGCTTCTTCTTTCAATAAGCTCTTTACCTTTTAAGTGCTGGCATTTGCTGTGGGCTATTAAGAAAAAACTTGGGGGCTGCTTCCTGCCTCTAAAAAACACATTTCTCCCTTTGGGGAAATATACTATTCTGCCTTTTTAATATTTCCCAAAATATTTCATTCTTCTAGGAGAGGGGGCTTCCCACACTAGCATGATCTGCTCTGCATTTAGCATCTGGTAACAAATTGGAGTCAATTCACAAGATACTTGGTGGTTGTCCGGCATGAGTAGTCTACATTTCTCTTTGAAGTAGTATTTCTCAACTTTGGTCATCTCTGCTCCCCATGTCCAGAATTCCCCAGCCATTCTAGCCCCCAGAATTCCCCAGCCAGCATGACCCCTGCTGAGAATTCTAGGAGGAGATCTACACATCTGGAAGAATAAGACATTCTGCTATAAATTATAGTTGTATTTCAGATGTAGAAATAAGCATATGAAAAACGTTATCTATATCTACACTTTGTTTATAGGAAATGCTCTGGGCTTTCATTCCTGGAGTACCTCAAGCCCCGTGTAAACATGTAGCACCAGAACTAGAGAAGGTGGCAACTTCTACCAAGGCGAAAACAATATTTACTAATCTTCGAAAAAAATGAAATAGAAAGGAAGGAGACCAAGTTTCCTTAATCTCAGCTGATGAAATAAACCACCCCTTAGTTAGGTTCATGTGCTATGCTAAGCCAGGGGTCCCCAAACA
>JAOYMU010000039.1:11706728-11717629 GCA_025802295.1 Psammodynastes pulverulentus
CCTGGTCACATGATCAAAATTTGGCAACTGACTCATAGTTATGCAGTGTCTCAGGGTCATGTGATCCCCTTTGGTGACTTTCTGACAAGCAAAGTCAATGGGGAAGCCAAATTCACTTAACAACCATGTTACTAACTTAACAACGGCGGTGATTCCCTTAACAACTGTGGCAAGAAATGTCACAAAATGGGACGAAACTCAGTTAACAAGTATCTCACTTAGCAACAGATATTTTAGGCTGAGCTGCGGTTGTAAGTCAAGGACTTCCTATATATCTTTAGTCTTTTCCTTATCTCTGCAGTAAGAGGTAAATAGAAATTAGAGAAATTAAAAATAACTGTAGGCACCTACTCTTCGTAGCAATATTATATGCAGTTATAGAAATGTTAGGCTGAGGTACTCAGTATTAGAGAAAAGTACCCTCTCTGCAAGACAAAAAAAAAATCATGCCTCTGTCTAACTAGAAGGAAGAACTAGGCATTTGCTAGCTGTATATTCTGTTGCTGGAACTGGACTGAGAAAAACAAAACTAACTAAGTTTGATCTGTGAAGTTACTCTTCCTCACAGGATGAGGGAAAATCCAATGTGCATGGAATTCATGTTTTTATTCTTTTTTCTGAATCATTGTTATAGCACCAGTAAAGTTATTCTCAAGTTATTATTTACCATAATTAAGTTTATGCCAGCTTCCTAGGACCCATGAAATTAAACCAACTATCTGAATTGAGAATATCCCTGTTAAACATGGCTGCAACATTTTATAATAAAGGACCATAAACAGTGAGTTTCTGAGGTAGTTTCTTTTTTCTTTTTTTTTCTAAAATACATTGAAACAGGAGTGGGGTTTTTTTTGCCATAGTAAAACAATTTTCTCTTTGTTTTCTTGGAACATAAAAGCTTTAAAGATTTAAATTCTCTCTGTCCCCCCCAGGTATATTTCCAAAGTTAATGATAAATGTATCGTGACATTTTGAAATAAATGACAGTGCACAGTCAAATGAATTAGCTGTTAGACTTGTACTTGGTTATAAATAATTGAATTTAGTTCAGTGAATCATTTGATTTGAAGAGGAAGCAGTGAAATTTGATTCAAAGCACTGAATACTTCAAATCATGTCACTACTGAGAATATGGATATAAACATGTCCTCCCAAGTAGGTAAAAGAATAGAATAGTATATCCACAGTTCTTTTGGAGAAGTATTTTGCAATACTCCTAAAACTCTAGTGGAGTTCCATCAATTGTTACACAAGTTGATTTTCACAAATAATTCCATCCAGCGCCAAACCATATAAGTAGAAAACTTTGAATATGTGGATATTTGTCAAATGCCAACTAATCCATTATTTAAGCATCCCACAATCCTAGAAAGAGAGCATATTTTGCAAGGACTCCACTAGCAAATTCCACTTGTAATCATAAAGTCTTTGCTGCCTATTCCATGTTCCCCAATATATTTCTCAATTTGTGTTTTAGAATTCCTGAATTTGTGCCTAATCCTTTAAAAACATATTCTTGTCTCTGGCACTTAGAACTACAAAAGAGATGGCTGGCTGGCTGGCAGCATTGTTACTCCATGCCAAACAGCAAGTTTAACTGGTCACTGCTCAGATTAAAGTTCATGGACGCTTGAGAATTAAATAGGATTTTGAGAAACCCATAACAGCTGCCTGGCATGCTATCAATAATCAGATTAAATGAAAAAGACAGTACAAAGCAATTAGAAGGATCAGTGAGCACCAACTTCAGGTTGTCTCTATATGATTCTAGGGAAGCAACAGGGCAAAACAAGAGGCTGACAGATTTGCTATGGACCATTGTCTTATATGAGATGCTCAGAATAATATCTAAGGTCTTTATGTTTTGCTTAGCAAGTCAATGATCAACTAGCATAAGAAAAAAGCAAAATAATTGTATGTACATAGACTAGACTAGACTAGGCTAGGCTAGGCTAGACTAGACTAGACTAGACTAGACTAGACTAGACTAGAATAGAATAGAATAGAATAGAATAGAATAGAATAACAGAGTTGGAAGGGATCTCGGAGGTCTTCTAGTCCAAACTCCTACTCAAGCAGTAGATCCTATACCATTTCAGAGGTCGAATCTCTTGTTAAAAACCTCCAGTGATTTAACAGATTAAAGCACCCACCAGTTCCAAAGGCCAGCTCTTCTGCTGATAAATCATTCTCCCTGTCAGGAAATTTCTCCTTAGTTCTAGGTTGCTTCTCTCCTTGATTAATTTCCACCCATTGTTTTTCGTTATGCCTTCTGGTGCTTTAAAGAATAGGTTGTCCCCCCACTTCTCTCTGACAGCCCCTCAAATATTGGAACTCTGCTGTCATGTCACCTCTAGTGACATGACAGCTTGCCTTTCACTAGACTAGATATGCCAATTCCTGCAACTGTTCTTCATATGTTTCAGCCTTCAGTTCCATAATCAACCGAGGAACCCTACTTCCATGAATTGCTATGGCTGATGTCGAATTAAAAGAGTTGAACTAAATTTTAACTTCATCCAATGCAGTCAGTGTTCATACTTGGAGGGATGGGAATTATTATTTTCTTTTAGTTTCCATTTTCCCATGTTTAATATTTAGAGAAATGGAGTCACTTGCAACATCTCTACTCCTGAACCAAGATTCTCTAACTGAGAATCATCCCATGCTGAAGGATCCACTCTAAGCAGCACTATTAGGATTGTAAAAATCATCCGTAGTGTCACACATGACTAATTGTCTCTATAGCAAACCACAAGGATGCCAAAATAACAACGCCAGTCTTGGTGATCTTGGAATCCTAATGGACAACCACTTAAATATGAGCCTGCAGGGTGCTGCAGCTGCCCAAAAGGTCAATGCAATCCTAGGCTGCATTAACAGAAGGATAGACTCAAGATCATGTGAAGAGTTGGTGCCTCTTCATAATGCTTTGGTAAGGCCACACTTGGAATATTGCACACAGCTTTAGTAGCCACGCAATAAAAAAGATGTAGCAATTCTGGAAACATTGCAGAGAAGAGCAAGAGAGCAGGATAATTAGAAGGCTGGAGGCTAAAAATATGAAGAATGGTTGCAGGAGTTGGATATGTCTACTTTAATGAAAGAAGGACTAGATAGCAGTGTTCCAGTATCTCAGGGACTGCCGCAAAGGAGAGGGAGTCAAGCTATTCTCCAAAGCACCTGAGGGCAGGACAAGAAGGAATTGGATGGAAACTAATCCAGGAGAGAACCAACCTAGAACTAAGGAGACATTTCCTGACAGTGAGAGCAATGATTCAGTGGAACAATTTGCCACCAGAATTTATGGGTGTTCCAACACTGGAGGTGTGCAAGAAGAGATTGGACACAACCATTTATCTTGAACTGTAGGGGGTTTGGACTATAAAACCTCCAAGATCCCTTCCAATTCAGTTATTCGGTGATGTGTGTCCTGACGTCTGATGCACCTTCATAATACCACAGCATTTGCATGCCAACATCATTTCACACGTTCTGTCACACACACACACACACACACACACACACACACACACACACCCTGTTCAGGAATTTGTGTTTCCACTTAATCCATTTTGGATTAAAAGAGACATGGAACATTTTTTTCATTTTACCCCTGGCTTTGTTTATGGGAATGTGATTGTTGCTGTAATCAGCTTTAATATAGAAGCAACCCAGCCAGAACCTTCCCTAATTGATTAATCAGAGACACTGGTTGCTTGATAACAAATTACTTGCCGTTAATGACAAATATCATAATTCGGTCATGGTATAATCATGGATTTTTTTTCCCTCCAGTTTATATAGAATTAACTGTCCAAATTCTAATTGCCTTCAAAGAGTAGGCTAGAGGGACTTCACATATTTTGTACATTGCAATCAATACTTTCCATCTCTCTGGATGTTACTTTTCTTAATTTACTGGACTTTCCTTTAGCATTTATTTTGTCTCTTAATTATAAAATGGCATGTTATTGATTTTTTGGCATGCAGCCTTATGGAGTTCCCCCAGAGCTATTTTATTGCCAGTCCTGGGGTGAAGGATTTGGCTTTCCTAATGGGAACCTTTATCACCATTAGACTGGTATTAATATGGGGCATGAATTATCATATCTTACTCTGAGAAGACGGAGTTAGCGGGTGAACCTGTTCTAATGTCTAGTATTTACCCATAACTGTTCAGAGCTAAGTCTGCCCTTAGTTTTGGATCTAGCCATTTGTGCTTCAAAGCATGTCGATTTCGGAGGTTTTCAAAGCTTGTGGCAAATACATCTGAGGTCATTTGAAGAATATTATGTTCTGCACCACATTTTTCCTCCTTAGTGCATCCCTGGTTGTGCAAATAGGTTTATTATCCAGTTTTTCCACTCAAGTGTAACTGTATTATTCCTGCCATTATTCAAAGCCAGTGGCTAGGTTACATTAGGCACCTTCCAGATATTGTCATAATCCAGGGTCATGTAAACTTTTGTCTAGTGAAAAGAAGGACTAAGGCAGTCATGATGGCAGTGTTTCAATATTTGAGGGGCGCCTACAAAGATGAGGGGGGGGGTCAAACTATTTTCCCAAGCACCAGAAGGCAAGACAAAAAAACAATGGATGGAAACTAACCAAAGAGAGAAGCAACCTGGAACTGAGGAGAAATTTCCTGACAGTGAGAACAATCAACCAGTGGAACTGCTTGCCTATAGAAATTGTTGGTGCTCCATCACTGGAGGCTTTCAAAAAGAGACTAGAAGACCTCTGAGTACCTTCCAACTCTGTTCTTCTATGAGTCCCATGAAGCTAGGACTTCTTCTACCCCCCTTTAAAAAAATGGGTGCAATCAAGGCAAAGAAAATAGGCCAGGCCAAGATATAACCCACAATTGATTTAAATCAAATTGAATATAGTACATTGGGTCATATCCCATAATGTAATCATTCCTGTCAGGTATATTTTGAAGACATATAGGATTTGAATCTCAGGGTTTAGGTGGTGATATAGGTGCTGAGCTTGTTGATCAGGTTGGCAGTTCAGCGGTTTCAATCCCTAGCGCCGCGTAACGGGGTGAGCTCCTGTTCCTTATCCCAGCTTCTGCCAACCTAGCAGTTCGAAAGCACGTAAAAAATTCAAGTAGGAAAATAGGTACCACTTTGGTGGGAAGGGAACAGCATTCCGTGCGCCTTTGGCGTTGACTCATGACGGCCACATGACCATGGAGACGGTCTTCAGACAGCGCTGGCTCTTTGGCTTTGAAACGGAAATGAGCACCGCCCCCTAGAGTCGGGAATGAGTTAGCACATATGTGCGAGGGGAACCTTTCCCTTTACCTGTACAGTCTTGGAAAGTGGGTATGTTTGCCCTAAGTCTTGAGAACTGGGGGAAATAGTTTCCACTTCATTCTGTGAGACTCCCAATGGCTCCCTTCCATGAGATTCCTTAAGAAAAGCTTCTTAGATCAGGCCATGGCGCCTCTTTTGTTTTTTTCACAATGAACCAGAATGTCTCTTGGATGTTCACATGCAACTGAAGGAAATACATGTATCTTCTCAGTGTTAGTTGAAGTTATTGGCCTTAACCAGAAATAATACAGAAGCTTCATGAGTGATACCATAGCTCTTAGCAGCCACGTTCCTCCATTAATTTAAGCAATACCTTTTTTAATAAGAGTGTAAGAAGGCCTCCACTGAATCCGACCAAGCTCATCTTAGCTTAGCTTTTGTTTCTCATGGTGACCAAGCTTGAAAGGAGAAGACAGAAACCTGATCTGTCCACCACTATCTCCTTACCAATGGCATTTACTATAACTTGGAAATGACTTCACATCGCCATAATATCTGCACCCTTTAGACTTGTTCTCCAAGAATCTGTCCATTACTCTTGGAAAGCCATCCATGTTGGAGGCTATCATGGTTTGTGACAGTGAATGAAAGGTCATTGAAGAAACTAAGGAGAAACTTCCTGTCAGGGAGAAGATTAGCCAATGCAACAGCTTGTCTCCCAGACTTGTGGGTGCTGCATTGATGGAGGTTTAAAAAAAAAGACTGGACCACCAAATTGGGATGGTTTAAGATCTCCTGCCCTGGGCAGTGGGTTGGACTAGAAGACCTCCAAATCCCCTTCTAGCCCTAGGAGTCTATGATTCTATTATTCCCACTGATTCTGGCACACAAGAACACACATTTTAGCAGCTTCCTGAAATGAAGGTCCTAGTTCTGAAATATGGAATCCATTTCTTGAGCGATGATTAAAACCTCATCACAAGGGAGACGATGTTTTATAATAAGACTGTTGTACGGAAATAGATGGATTTATTTAGGAGTCAAAATTAATGTCTGTAAGTAAGGCTGCAAATTAAGCTAATGAGAGAACGTTGTGCTGGTATACTGCAGATTCACTCAGGTAATTCAAACATAACTCATTAGAAAATAAATGGCTGAATTCTAATCTGGCTAAATGGGAATTATAAATGAAAGTCGGTTTGCTGTTTGGTAACATCCAGGCATTATTGTTTCAAAATCTTATTAGTATAATTCATACAAATATTAATTAATACCTGGGGAAAGAAACCCAAACAATCAATCAGGCTTTTAACTTTTCCCTCGTCTTTGGCTAATAAAGTGGTTATTAACTAAGAAAGTGATCAACTCATTAATATCAGAATAATACAGCCATATCTAGCCCTGAATTATGACCATACAGGAACCATTCGGGTTAAAAAGAGATTTGGGGGAACCAGAGGCCATGCTCAAAACCTGTAGAAAAGAACAAGGTCTTTTGGCTACCATTTTTTTAAAAAAATCTCTATCTCCCGTGGGACGCTCTGTTGGCGACACGTTAAGCAGAGATAAATGTTTTAAAAATTAAAAATAAAACAAATTATTTTATTTTTAAAATAATCAAACATATTTAAAAAAAAAAAAAACTATTCCCAACTTCCTCAGAGTTATGCACAACTGGGGTAAAAGGATAGTTTTAAGAAAAAAGGGGCAGCACAAGAAAGAAAAGAGGAGGAAAACAATCCAGGTTTATATACACATACATACATACATACATACATATACATATACATATACATATACATACACACACACACACACACACACACACACACACACACACATATAGTGTTTGCTTTATTCCATAAAAGTTTAATGAGTAGGAGCAAACAGAACTCCTCAGAGAGATAATCCCTGTATTTAAAGATAGTGACAAAGTTAAGGATGTCTGGAGAAGCTTAACTACAGCTATCATGTTATGCTACAGGCTTGTGTGACCTTCTGGAATAGATATTGGAAAGGTACTGCAGTGGGAAAGGTTAATGACAAAAATTGTGTCCCAATCTTGTAGGCTGGCAGAGGAAATCCTCTTCCTGAAAAATTATTTTGTAAGTCTGAATGAGTATGTCACCTGCAACTTTCACCTGCCGCTATTTTTCAACAAATTTGTTAGCATTAATCATAATATAAATTATTTATAAAGTGAAGGGGGGAGGGGTTGTTAGGAAAAAAATATGTAATTGGATGAAAATGAGCTTTACTTGATAAAGTGTTCCATTTGTTTTAATGTAGACTTTTGTTCATATGAGGACCACATGTCCCATTGTCTTATTTTTGTCTGTCAATCTGAAAAAAAATTGGCTATCTGTGCTGCACCTGTGTGTGTGTGTGTGTGTGTGTGTGTGTGTGTGTGTGGTATGTATGCCTTATAGTCAGTGATGTAGTGTGCGCTTGGACAGATCCCTGAAGTTTTCTTGGCAACATTTCAGAAGTGGTTTGCCATTGTTTGCTTCTTAGGGCTGGCCTAAGGTCACCCAGTGAATAAATATTTACTATATTTATTTCATATAATAGAAGGGAATTTGTTCTTTTAAAATGTCTGAACTAGAATATTTTGAATCTTAGCACTTTTTAAAACTCAAAACCTATGGTCATTATTTTATTTTTAATAAATTAATTCATAAATATAAAAATCTATTAAATAAGCATTTAATTTCTCACAGTACAAATACAGCTTGTTTCTCCTTTCTTTCATCCCTAGGAATCAAAGTACATATTTGCTTTTCTTTTTGTAAAAAAATACAGAATAGCCAAGTAAAAGTCATATCATCTAAATTTCTATTCTAAATCATTCCTTATTTACTGAACCTATTAATTCAGGCCAAGAAAGTAACGCAATTGTGCATGTCTATCAAAAATAAATCCTGCAGATTTACATCAGTTGAACTGAGTGCCAAGGATAGGGATAGGGATAGGGATAGGAATGAGCTTCTGTAAGCTTTGTGAAGAAAAGTAAGTTTCATAAGATCTTGAACAGAAGGGAATTTTAGGGAATTTCTAAATGGATTGTTTCTGGTGGTACTGATATAAGGCTACTATGTCATTACTTAGTTCTTCCAAGGGAGATGAATGGCAAATAAATAAATAAATAAATAAATAAATAAATAAATAAATAAATAAATAAATAAATAAATAATCTTTCCCATTTAATCAGTTATGTTTTTATTTTATTTTTTGTGATACACTGGAAAGATTACCATAGAAAGGTACCTTTAGACTCTCCCTCCCATAATATTATCGATCAAGTCAGCTTTATTTCGGTCTTTAGCAAGCAGAACTATACAATTATATTTTAAATCAAGTCCCACATGGAGCATTTTAAAACTGAGAAATTTAAGCTCCTACCCCACTTGGTATTACACTCTATGTCGATGCAATGTTTTTTTCAGTGTAATGTTTTTCTTATTGATTTTTGTCCATTAAAGTCCATTAAATCATAGAACTGGAAAACACAATTCAGATAGTGGTTAGAGAGACTTCCTGATAGCTACTCACTATAAACTTCTTTCCTATCTTATTATTTTATACCAACACAAAGCCACTGGGAGAGGTTATCTATTAGTCTGGAGTGGTAGCGTCATTATTTATGGGCTATGCTATGGAAGACTAGCCTGTCAGCTGCCAAAACATAAACCCAAGTAGGACAGAGTGGTTTGTGCATTCAGATTCCTGGATGCGTCCAGTTTTGTTTATGACTTACCACTTTCCTGGATATACACCTAATGGTAGATGAACAGGTGGAGTTTCTGGCCAACAGCACATTTGCCCAATTTTAGCTAGTCACTCATAGCTTTATACAGATGAACATTGCAATGGAAATCATACCTTCCTCCTAGCTGAGCCAGACTACTGCAATGTGCTCTACTTAGGGTGGTCTTTGAAAACCACTTGAAGCTGAAAGGATAGAAAATGTGGTGGCTCATTTGCTATCAGATTTTAACTACCAGGAGCCTGTTTTGTCTATGATTAAAGCTCTCCACTGGCTGCCAATAGGTTCTTTGGTGCAAACTGCTGCTTCTAAGCTATAAAATCTTATATTACTTGCCTCCTGCAGGCTCACTTTTTTCAATGCATTCATCATAGAAGAAACTTTTGATTGTCCCACATTTTCATGAGATGAAGGTAGATAGCACCAGGAAAATGTTTCAAAGCTATTGCACCAATATTTTAGAACAGCTTCCCTATGGATATTAATGTAGCTTCTCCTTTTCCTTTTGAAAATCAGTGAAATTCAGTCAATTCTAAAGGCTGTTTGGTAATGTAATATCACGTTCTGTGTAACTGTGGATTGTGAACAATGGGATTATTGTTATTGAATTCTAGTGTGAGATTATTTATAATGCATTATTGAGTATGATTTATTTTTATATTGTTTACCATGGATATTTTAGTGCTTATAGTCTTTATCACTGATGTTTTATTGTTTTACATGTTATCTTGTATTGCACTGGTTTAATTGCTTTTTCTTCTAATCTGTCAGAAGCATGAGTAATTTTAGCAGCATACAAATTCAGTATTGCATAAATAAATTTAGTCCATTGCTTGGCGCATTTCCAAATAAAAAATATCACCTATAGATAACTGTGCAGCCTTTCCTTAAACTCGTGCAGTAAAAGAAAGCCCATCACATCTCTGAATAATTAGTTTCACTATCAATCTGCTTTGGGAAAGCAGCTATCGTCATTTACTAGACACCAGATTTAAGACCAGTCTTATATATAGAAACTTATTGGGTGATTTATTTATTCCTCTAAGCATCTTTTGATTTTTGATCTGCTAAACATTTGCACTTGCTCCACATATGTATGTAGAGAATCACAGAGATGAACCTGAAGAAGGAATCAGAGACTATTAGCAAAACATGAGGTCAGCTCAAGAAACAGAATATAGTGAGAATGAAATCAAGATTGCCTAGGCTCTCTTTAATATCAGAAAGAGGGTAGCTGAAGGCTCTCAGGCTTTGAAGCTTGTTATTATAGCCTACAACAACCAGGTGATGTTCTAGTATTTCTTGTGGACTACATTTCCTGCCATAGCCTATATGAGGCTATTGTCATCAATCTTGATAGTGTGATAGGTCTTTATATTATGAAGATTATTTTAAAGCAAAAACATGCTATAAGGATGACTTCAGAATCTTGTTGTTCTCTTTTCAAGCTTTCAAACACATTAAATTCAGTCAAATGGGGAAAAATGGATAGATTTCCTTATATATTCCCCACCATACTCCACTGACAACCTGTTTGTTTTCCCAGCATATCTGATATTCTTTGTATAGTCTCTGCTTACTTATCAGAAATAATCAATAAATTACCCACAATAGGCAATCAACAGTTATTGGAAGAGTTATTTTTCCATTTCTCAAAGCTGATCACATAATGCCTCAAAGCACAGAAGTTCTCTAGTCACTCTTTTCTAGATCTTTCACCTGTTAAATATTGTTGGCAAACTCTTGTTTCCTCTTCCTGTTTGCCTGTTCAGTAAAAAAAAGATTTGGATTATAGTTTGTTTGTTTGTTTGTTTTGTCAAGCATACATACATTGGATATACATATAAGTATAAACATAACCATGAACACAT
>JAOYMU010000039.1:11748278-11765979 GCA_025802295.1 Psammodynastes pulverulentus
TACCTGCATCCAAAACGGGCCACCTGGGGACTCCTGGGAAGGGCGGGAGGGGCAGGGCCAGCCAGGAGTGGGATTTGGGGGTTCTCCGAACTGCACAGAATCTTAGCTAGATTCCCTGCGAGCCCCCAGCAGCCCACCCCTGCTCTCTGTTCATTTAGGCAGAATGGTCATTGCAACATGCTTGTTTGTTGTTGTTTAGTCTGAGAATCACTTATTCCCACATATTTATACAAACGATATAATTCGATGTCTTCTCTCTCATCGTCCTTCAGTATTTAAATATGCCCAACAGCTTAAATGTGTATAAGATGGTGTTGAAGAATGAACTCTCACTGATCTCTCTGAAACTCAATTAAGCTGGGAGAGACATAGATTCAATTCATTCATTATGCTAAACCATGATGAGCTTAACCTAACTTTGTTGAATAAGTGACAATTTACCAGATCCACACAATACACTAAAGCCAGGCTTACATATCATGGTGACTAGGTTCTTCAACCAAGTAAACCACATTTTACCTGCATGGATTTAGCTGCTGTTTGGTTAACTCCAAGGGCTACCATTTAATAAATGAATTTTAATTGGATTATAAATCAATCTTGCAGAAGTGAAAAAGCTTTCCAAGACATCTTGTTAAATTTTTTAAGCTTTCTTTACATTACATCTTGTACTTTGAATGTAATCCCAGTATTTACCTTTAATTTTAGACAGAACCTCGGTTCCATTGTAATTATGTCATACTTTCCCTTCCAGTTCTGCAGAAAATTTAGCTAATCTAATCAATGAAAAAGCAACTTTGTCGAACTTTTGCATGAATTGGGACTTTTTAATTAATCAAAGCATTTGGATTCAGCCAAAATGTTTGTTGACACAGAGGTTGTTTTACACATAAAAGTCATTCATGAAAGTCCATGGGACAAAGCAGATGCAAATTTGCATTACCTTTGCAGTATTTTGTTTTTATAAACGTATCTTTGATTTATTTATTTAATTTGTATATTGAATTGAATATTTGATGGTGCATTTAATAACTGTAGCAAGAATAATTTTTGCACAAAATTGGGAAAATGAGGAAATACAGACGGAAGAAAAAGTAATTAAGAAAGTCTTAGAGTGTGTCGAGATGAACAAACTAACTATGGAAATGAAAGAAAAAGAGGAGACCGAATACTATTTAATATGGGATGTTTTGTACAGCTGGATAGACGATTAAGTATAAAGATGGATAAATTGTAGGACAGTAAGTCAATAAAGGATAGAGTATAAAGAAAAATGGATGTACTGTTATGTAAATAAATAATTATAGGTACATGAATGATATGTATACTGCTATGAGTGTGTTGTAAGAAATTGAAATAATGTTTTTAAAAGGAGAAAATCTTTAATAAAATATTTAAAAAATAAAAAGAACCCAGAAAATGGTTTTGTGCTGGGTTTACACCACACCTGATTCTTGTCCTCCATTGTTAACTTGAGAACATGACAAATTTGAGAAAGGCCTATGGCTGTTCACCCAGGCTAAGCCTTGATTCTGTTGAACGCTGAACCACCCAGCATCTTCGATCTTTTCGGAAACAGAAGGAGAAAATAACAACCACCTGTTGCATTTTTGTCTTTGTTTAGTGCCAGGGTTCCCGTATCCAGCTGCAACTGCAGCTGCCGCGTACCGAGGGGCCCACCTTAGAGGCAGAGGTCGCACCGTCTACAACACATTTCGAGCTGCAGCACCCCCGCCTCCGATTCCAGCTTATGGCGGGTAAGTCGTTGCAGCCCTGGGCTTCTTCACCCTGTCGCTCTGCAGCTTCCATCTTCTAACTTCCCACAGGGAGGAGGCAAGGGAATAAAAAAAAGGGGGCAATCGAGCCTTCGTGAATGCCAGGCGCGACCATTTTGTCTCGCCACACCAACCTCGCACAGCGTGCCGCCAGTCTCCGTCGCCTGAAGTGGATCACCTTGCACATGGGGGTTGACAAATGATAGTAATTTGCCCTGTCATGGTTGGTGGCTTTCAAGCATTTTGTGCGTCCCATGTTGTTATGCAAATTCCCCTTGAGAAGGAACGCCAGGCAGAGGCAATGCATGGGAGCAGAGCTGTGTTGGAGGGCGATGGCAAACATCTGGTTCTTTGACGAGGTGGATTCATATTTTAAATCTATTTTTGAAGAGGGGGGGTGAAAAGTGGAAATTTGACTTGTAACCCAGAAATATACGTTGATACGTTTAAAAGCAAAATGATGGCTACCTAGAAAGCTTCCATGTGCTTTAAGCTTAATGCTTGTGGAGAACTGCCCAACCAAATGCATAAATTATTGGGGCAAAGAATAGATTTTGTGCTTATTGTTTCTTAAAATGGCACACATATATTGTACCCCATACAATAAAATGTTTATTCACTAGGAGATTAAGGAGAAGGCAACCCCAGTAGGGTAGGGATCTCCAAATTTGGCAATTTTAAAACTGATAGATTTCAACATTTTCTCAGCATTGCCATGTTGGCTGAGGATTTCTGGGAGTTGAAGTCCACAAGTCTTAAAGTTGTCAAGTTTAGAGACCCCCTACAAGAGGACACAAACCATTAGAGATGACCTGTCCTAGAAGTTGATAAATCCAACCATAGAAAATTCCTCTTAGGTGTTTCTCTGTCCTCCATCCATTTCTTAAAGCATGTAGATCAGGGCAAAATATAGAGAATTACGGTCACCATCTTTCTTGAAACAGAAGCATAAGTCTGGAGAAAATTTATTTTGGCTCATTTGCAAAGAGTATCACAAGCCATGGCAGCAATAGGACAGCAGATCAATTAGCAAAGTCCTCGTTCTTCCCCTTTCCTTCTTTTGAATTTGAATTAAAAAAAAGAAGAATACCTCTGTGAAATAGAATGGCTGGCCAAACCACTGATCTTCCACTGCTGAAGGTAGATTTGATTCTGAGAATCTCCATCCAGACCTAGTCAAGTGATCTAAAGGGCCAGGAAGGATCCCAGCATTGTAAAAAGAGTGTAAATCTATTTGCAACAGCTTCATAGGACATAATTACCAGAAGAAACAATAAAACATAAGGAAGACTCCATTTCAAAACTGAGGAAAACTCCATATAAACCTGAAATGGTTAATTTTTTACACTGCCTGAAAGGGTGCACCAAAATATATCAGTAGGCAGTCTCAGACTAGTTCCATATTGTTCATCAATAGTTGGAATTTTGGCTTGGCTGTATTTCTTAATCTAAAAATCCTTGTTTGTGAACAAGTCAAGTAAATGCAAGACTACATACCTATTTTATTCTCCTCCCATTTTATCCTGGTTCAGCTAAGCTCAGGAAACGATGGACAGAAATCTACTCAAACTGTTGAAAAATTTTGTTCTGGTTTTATCCTCGTTATGGCTGTCCATACGTTACCTACTTATATTTACAAGGACTACAGGTTGTCCTTAACTTATGACCATCATAGAGCCTGCCCATCACAATCTTAAGTCGTGACTGCCATAAAACAGATCACCCACGTGACCAACCTGATCTTACGACCTTTATTGAAGCAGTTGTTAAGCGAACACCAAGGTCTTAAAGCAAATGCTAACCTGTAAAATTAGTAAACAAGTTGTTTGCTGCGGGCCACTTATGCTGAAAACCAGAAGTAAATGCCAACAGGATGACCGTGGTAGGGTGGAGGATGGCAGCCATCAGAACTTCAGGACCAGGTGATAAGTACACCTGGGGAAATCTGTCATAACTTTGCACAGTCACTAAGCAACTGTAAGAGATGACCAGGCTGAGTCCGAGAGAGGGGTCAAACATATCATCAGCCTCAAGTCCCTTCATGCCCACAAGAGATCTAAGTCCAGCCCACCGTGAATTCTTTATCTACCACCAATTTGCTTTGGCTGTTAGTAGTTCAGATTCTTGTAGAGAGCTTATTTCTTTATACTCATCGGAACTGCCTGGATTTTCTGATTTCCCTGGCGCTTGAGAACAACTGGTTATAAGTGGAGGACTATCTTTAGGGAGGTGATTTTGATTTTGATTGTGACTGATTTGGAGGAGGCTGTGTGTGTGTGTTAAATCTTCCCAATAATAAATTCTTAAAACTCCTTTTTTTTTCAAGTAGGATACTCATCTTGAGTTAGAAGAAAGCCATTTTAACAAATGGAGAACAGATGTACAATTATTATACTGGGGGAAAAAGCACTGTTTGATGGAATGTTGAGAACAGTTGCAAAATATAATGACATAATATACAATATGTTGTTTTCAGAATTACATTCCATCATTTTTTTTCCTGTTGCATTTGTTTTTCTCTCACACATACTGTACATAAAATCAGGATCAGAAGATGCTTTCGCTCCCAACCGAGAAGAACTTTTTTTTTATGGCTTGCCATTAATCCTGGTTTGTAGGAGAGAGAGAGAGACAGTGATCTATCAGTTTTTTCAGACAAATACACATTATTTCTTTCCGTCAAATGTTCTGTGAATAATAAAAAACGAATACTTCTTTATTGTTCTATACAACTTTGCTACACAGACCGGTTTTGCAAAACAATTTTTTTTACAGAGAGAGAATCAAATTCCTAAAAGTCTCTCTCTGTTTTTTTTTAAATAATCTTAAAATGGGTTTCTGACTAATTCTCTCTTGTGAATCTCTCAAAAATATCCCTTGCTCTACATTTTTTGCCTCCAAAAAATAAATAAGCTGAGAACTACATGTTTTATATCCCCTTGGGGATGTGGTGGCTCAGTGACTAAGACGCTGAGCTTGTCAATCGAAAGGTCGGCAGTTCAGTGGTTCGAATCCCTAGCGCCGCATAATGGGGTGAGCTCCTGTTCCTTGTCCCAGCTTCTGCCAACCTAGCTGTTTGAAAGCACATAAAAAAATGCAAGTAGAAAAATAGGGACCCCCTTTGGTGGGAAGGGAACAGTGTTCCATGTGCCTAGTTTAGTCATGCTGGCCACATGACCACGGAGACGTCTTCGGACAGTGCTGGCTCTTTGGCTTTGAAACGGAGATGAGCACCGCCCCCTAGAGTCAGGAATGACTAGCAGATATGTACGAGGGGAACCTTTACCTTCATATTGACTCCAAGGCCCAATGTGTTGAACGTAATTCAAGATACCAGAACAGAGGACCAGTGAACAACTAGCAGATCAAATTTAAAACGAAAGAGATTCAGGGTGAACCTTAAGTTTTCCTGAAATCCTCTTCAAGGCTATCGTGAGTCTCTTGACGATAGGATGGTCCTCAAAATTGAATTAATAATAATGAATGCATTTAAAGGAATTTCCCAAAAATAAGAACTCTGAGATAATGGAACAATCGGTCAAGAGAGAGTAGTGATTCTGCTTTGTTGAAAATTTTCAAATGGGGGTTGGATGACCCTCCATTCATACTTCAGTGCAGTGTTTTCTCAACCTTGGTAGCTTTAAGATACGTGGATTTTGACTCCAAGAATTCCCCAGAAGCCGTTCAAAGTCCACACATCTTAAAACTGCCAAAGTTGAGAATTCCTGCACTAAAAACACATTCTGCGGACAGAGAATGTGGCTCCAGCATGAGCCCAAAAGCTCAGAAGACTAAACCTCTGGTCCTGGTGACCAACCCAATGTCAACTCATAAAGCATTCCTGCCACCCTGTCCTGGGACATGTACACTTGCCTTCGTTCTTGGGAAACACCGTCTGAGTGGATTCCTGTACAAAGCAGAGCTTTGGACAAGATTATTTAGAAGGTGTTTCCAATTCAGCCATTCTCTGACCAGGTTCCAAGCCCCCATTAGACAGATGAGTCACCTTAGATCAGGGATCTGCAACCTGTGGCTCTGGAGCCACATGTGGCTCTTTTGGCCCTCTGCTACGGCTCCCTGTCAGCTGATCCCATCACTGGCTGGCCCTGTCCCTCCCCTCCCTGTCACTCCTCACCTGGCCTGAGAAGGTAAGGGTGATGGCAGGGGATGGAGACTCACTCCAGATCAGGAGGTGATTGGGTGGGAGTGAATGACATTCAGTTGGCCATGCCCACCCAGTCACACCAGTTGTTAAATTATTGGCTCCGGGTGTTTTCTTTTCTGTGGGAAACGGGTCCAAATGGCTCTTTGAGTGTTTAAGGTTGCAGACCCCTGCCTTAGATAGCAAATGTTGTGAGGCACAGAAGAGGAGAACATGCTGAAGCTGAGACTGTGTGGGCTAGAATGATTACCTAGAACCTCCAGAAGGCAATTCCACAACCAGTATGAAATAAAAATCAGTTGTCAGTTCAGGTGAGTTTTATTTGTGGGGTCAGAGAGTGAAGGACATTATCCAGTCCGGGCTAGGCAAGACAGCTGGAAATTCTAGATTGTATCTATCAAGTACTCAGTGGAAATAGCTGGATTAATCTGAAATCTTCAGGGTAGGACCAAGCCAGTACTTCTCCTTTGCTTTGCATTCAGAATAAAACTACTAATAATTGCATTCACAATTGTTAATATGTATTAAAACATACCCTAAGCCCTGTTTGCCCTTGATGCTCTCTGAACTGGGTAGTTTCCCTGCAGACTTTTTGATACCAAACCACATAACATCATCAGTGCTAGCAGGAGTGGCGTTTGCGCTCACGTTATATGTTGATGGCCACTAATATATAGCCACTAGCCACTAATACATAAAATGAGAGAAAGCCACAGCTAGCAGTGATGATGTTACCTAGTTGGGTAATGAAACATCTGAAAGAAAACAGTCAAGCTCGGAGAACACAAAGAACTCCACATTTCAACCCTGAGCTGCAAATATTTTTTTCTGTTGGCATTGCATATAAAGACAGAGCAAACCCTCCTCCCTTCTAGCACTGATGATGTTACCTAGTTGGGTAATGAAATGCCTGCAAGAAAAGACCCAAGCTCAAAGAGCACCCAGGACCCCTCATTTCAACCCCGAGCTACAAATATTCTCTTCTTATGGATCCCCTAAATCCAGTTCACCCATTGGTGAAATCTATTTTTTTCCCCTTCTGCCAAAATTAGACCTTTCAAGATGGATGTCCGCTCTTTGAAGTATGCAAGGGCCATGAAAGAGGCAAACTGGGGATTCCAGAAATGATTTTTATCATTGTGGGGTGAAAGAAGAGGATCTTCAAAGCCCGTCAAAGCTTCTCTCTACACTTCCCCCTCCCCCCCCCCAACAAAACCAGGTCAGGATCAATTAGAGATTAATTATCTTGCTTATTTGGAGTTTCTTTCTCAGGCTTTCCTTCAGCACCAAGCTATCTTCTCTGAAACTCTCCACATAACGGTCGCTCAGGGGTTTTGTTTTGCCAGTCCATGTTCTGGTCTGGATTCTTTCACATAATCTCCCTACTGCCGTTTTTCCTCACGACGACATCCCGTTGAGGTCAATTGGGGCGAGTGAGAATGACTGGCACCCATTTGTCAATTCGGTGGCTGAGGAGAGAATTAAACTTGGGTTTAATTACTTTCAGAACATGTAACGTAATTGCACATTCCCCAGGATTCATTTGAAGCAGCCCTTTCTTGCAAATATTTGGGAGGGATGGTGGTGCAGATTATTAGAATGAGTGCTGTATTGCTACCAAGAGACCTTTGTAGCTCTGCATTTCAGGGGAATATTTTTTGGGAGAAAAATACAGAAAAGTTGTCTTTTATCAGTCTTTTTTGACAAATAATTCCTATTATGAAAGACATTCGGGGTTCCTTAGAACACAACTTGAAATACAGGTTGAAACAAATTCTAGGCAGGTGAAAAACCAGCTTCTCCCTGCTGAAGATACTCAATTAGGTCTTTTCATCTTCCCCACAATACATAATGATCTGAGCTGACACCAACGAAGGTGTGTAAAAGTATGCTTCCTTGTGCAAAATAAAAAGGGTTGACAAGAGTTGGATAGGCCCGTGGAAGAGGGTGGTATCCCTCCCTCTGGTACCACAGTGCTATGGAACAGAGTACAGGTAGTCCTTGACTTACAACAGTTGATTTAGTAACCTCACAAAGTTACAACAACACCCCCCAAAAAGCCACCCGTGACCATTTTTCACGCCGTTTTCACATTTTTCACAACCATGGCAGCATCTCCACAGTCAGGGTAATCAAAATTCAGACACGTGGCAACGGGTTCATATTTACAACAGTCATAGTATCCTGGGGTCATGTGATCCTCTTTTGTGACCTTCTGACAAAAGCAAAGTCAATGGGGAAGCCAGGTTGTAAAATAGAGATGGGGGGAGGGAATCACTTAACCACTGTCTCGCCTCTGCTATGACGTGTCAAGTTTGGGAAAGTTAATTTAGATCAGGGTGTCAAACTCAAAGCCCGGGGGCCAGATCTGGCCCACCGGGTGTTTAGATCTGGCTCGCGAGGCTGCCCTGGAAACAGTGAAGGACTGGCCTGTGGTGCTTCTGCCAGCAAAAACGGAGTTTCATTTTTGCTGGCAAAGGGTTGCAGGAGGCCATCACAGCCCAAAACGGAGCTCGGGAGCTTGTTTTTGCTGGCAGGGCACTAGGCCCACTACAGATCCTCATGTCAAATTCTACAGCAGGCATAGATGTCATTCAGACACTTTAGAACACAATCATAGAAAAAGATAATAGGCTCTCCAAAGCAATGATTCATTATGGCTCTTTCCATGTCTCTGCTCCCTACTCTTCAGAGTTGTCCTCGCTGGCATGATGGTTATGGTTTGCTATCAGGTATCCTTTCTGAACTGAGAACACAGAGCTGTACAAGAACTGATGTCAGTGCTACTGAAAATGATTATCAAAATCCCCCAAACTACAAAAGCAGGGAGTGAAGAGAATTGATTCAGGCATGCCTCCCTCTGCCCCTCGAGGTCAAACACAACCCTGATGCAGCCCTCCATGAAATGGAGTTTGACACCCCTGGTTTAGATGCTGTGGGAATATCCAAAACTCAGAAGTGAAAAAAACCTAGCTTGGTATCTTGAAAGATGCACTCCCAGCATAAAACACCTGTATATTTTGTAGTGGCTGGATGTTAACGGTACCACTTTACTTTCTTCTGCAGAAAAACAACAACAACCAAGGAACTTTCAGACCCCAGATGAGATCTGGAAAGGGTGCCCCACCTTATATAAATGCTATAAAGTATCTATATATTCTTATTTACGCTTTGTTTGCATTTCGATTTGGTTTTTTTTTCTTGCTTTCCTGTTCCGTTGTTGTTCTTCTTGTGATACGCCTAACCTCAAGAGTTTCAGGGGTTGGTAGCTTCTGCATGTGGAAATGCACTAATATTAATGTTGTTGTTTTTTTCTTTGTGTGTTCATCTTTCCAGTGTTGTTTACCAGGATGGATTTTATGGTGCAGACATTTACGTAAGTATGGATTGATGTGCATGCTGTCTGTGGCACCTACGTTGCTGGGACCATATTTTTTTTGCTTTCATTTCTTCTTCCTTCTTACATTTACTGCATTAAGCTTTGTCTCTGTCTACCTCCGTGTTGCCATGTTTTGAAATTTAACCGGAAGGGTTCCCGAGTATGGAATAACTCGGTGTTTCATTGCATCAGTTGCCATCTGGCTGCATTCATTACCTGGGAGCCGTGTAGAAGGTCCAGTGGGTGAATCTGAGCTTGGATTGGCCCCACAGTCTCATCTGAAAAGGCTCCTACATCCAGCCTAAATCGGAAAGATCAAGCTTCCCATTCCATTGCTTCGTTTCCATGTCAGCCCTGCTATCTTCCTAGATCGTGGAATGTCTTCAGCCCCTTCATTTTGCTTTGCCTCGCAATTTTCCAGCAGATGTCCAACGGAGAGGCAGGCCATTCTCATCATGGCTGCTCCTTCCCCTTCTCTTTCAATGGGCAGGCATGCAGCTTCAGAAGAAGCCTTGTCCATCAGCCTCCCTTTGGCTGAACCTCAGCTATTGCGACCTCCTCCTTTCTCCATTCTTAACCTATGTCTCAGAAAGCCGAAGGTTACTCGTTGGCTCATTGGATTAGGAGACCCAGTTGACAAGTCTTAAATCGAAGCACTAGAACTCCTGGGGTGGGGGGGAGGAACCAATAAAGATTGTTTATCCTTCGTGGGTCAAGGAAACTGTTAGGGGAAACAGAAAGATCTTCAAGATGAAAAAGTAACTCCGTGGGCAAGCTTGCAACCATGGGAGTCTGTTTCATCTTGTTTAAAGACATTGAGAAGATACGTTGGATAGCAATCAGAGGTGACCTTCAGCAGATTCTGACCAATTCTGGAGAACTGGTAGGGGAAATTTTGAGTAGTTCGAAGAACCACCTCTGACTGGCCCTGCCCCCATCTCTTCTCTGCCTCCCGAGTCCCAGCTTATCAGCTGGCTCTTCTTTGGTTGCCCTGCACAGGAGAACAGAGCTGGAAAGCAAGGCAGTGGGGTGGGGAGGGAATGGGGATTTTGCAGTATCTTTCCCCTGCCACGCCCACCAAGCTACACCCACAGAACAGTAAAGAATTTTGAATCCCACCACTGATAGCAATCAATACCTCAGCTAGGCTATTGTAAATGTAGTTTATCTTATATTTGTGTGTAATTGAATAGTATCTCCCTTCACAAGAAAGATAAATTCTCCTTCAATCCAGCAAAATAAACTACAAAACTCAGTAAGTCCTCTTTCTATACCCGATACAGGTTTAAAGACAGCAACACTTGATGGAGAATGGGGGGGGGGGGGTCAACAAAGTCCAAAAAAGTGGGTGTAACCCAGCAAAGCCCCATCCATTTTGCACGAGATATTAAAAGCCAAGCTAATGATTGATGCTTAGAACATCCCTGGATATGTTCCTCCTAAATCCTCTGCCGCCTCTTTCCTAACCCAAGGATTATCCCAAATTAACTTCTTTTTAAATGTCCAATGTTGTGAGATATCTCAAGATTTAGATGTCAAGGACCTGTATCCATCCCACAGGATTCAAAGGGATGGCAATACATGAAATGGAAAATAGCACCGTCGCCTTTTTCAATTGCAGTCATTGCATCGGTTCAAAGCACCAGTCCTCCCCCCCAAAAAAACTGAAAGAAGATTTCAAACAGTTGGAGAACAGGGTGAAATAACCAAATCCACGCAAGGAATGAAATCTTGAAAATTTGCAAGGTAGATCCTCATGAGGCTGGACATTCAGTTAAGTAATACTAAACTCCCACGACTGTTTTGAGATTGAAAGAGGATGGATGTTATCATTGAATTAAACCGCACTCCTTAAATAAACGGCTTTGCTTCCCAGATCTTTGTAAAAGAAAATGTCTTTGTTTGAAATGGAAGCAAGGAACCCCTGAGCAAGGGGTTGGTCTAGAAGACCTCCAGGGTCCCTTCCAACTCTGTTATTCTGTTAAAATAGTTTGTCATTTGCCATTCTCCACTGTGGACCCCCTTTAAGATAAAATGTAAAATAAAAAATGTCCGGATCTCAAAAATAAAAATAAGTACCGTAAACCTCATTTGTGTTACTACATTGAGCTTTCTGCACCCTAATTGTGTTACTGTTGCATCACTAGCATTGTGATATCAAGAGATTGATTGCATTAAAATGAAAGAAACATTAAAAATTCATTAAGTAGTACTTGGGGGAAAAAATCCCATAATTTTTATTTATTACCGATAGCTGCTTTTGAGATGGTTAAGTTGAAATCATTTACATTTCTTGTGGATGGAAGAGAGAAGAGTATAAAAGAAAATGAGAATCTGGTAGTAGTAGTAGTAGTAGTAGTAGTAGTAGTAGTAGTAGCAGCAGTAGCAGTAGTAATGGTAGTAATACAGAGCAGCAACTGTGTATTTTGTGGAGAAAACCCACTTTGAAAAATTGAGAGCAACAGAGAAGTACGGGAGAGAAAACAGCCACATCTTTCAGTAGCTGCTATTGTTCTGACCGAGGCTTCCCAAGATCATGGAGCAGACTCCTCATCCTGATAAAACCCCTTTTGTTTAGGTTAAAGGGAAGTCCTCTCCAGCAAAGTCCTGGCAAACAGTCTTTCAAGATATTGCACAACTACAGACTTTTATCAGGCTTGGAGAGTTGCCAGACTGATATCTTCCAAATGCCACACTGTAGCAGCAATTACTTGGCAAGAAGTCAGGAATAGATATTCACCCTAATGAATTGAACTAATTGTCTCCTGCAAACACCCCTCCCCTTTCGCTCCTCTTTTATTCCCTATGGGAGGACCCATTCACCATCCACCTGAGCCTTTACTCCCATGTCGCCCCTTGTTCTTTAACTGTTCCCTTCTCCTGTCCGCTCTGTGTATGCGCACACTGGGAACGGGCTCCAGCTGTTCTTCTGCCCCACTGATCTCTGACTCTGAAGGCAGCTGATAATTGTCAGACGGCCCTGACCCCATCTCTGCCTTCGACTCAGAGCCCTCATCAGAGCCTTCCCCAGACTCCAGGACTGGCCCATGTTCCTCCCCCAACCTCCTCACCGTCCGAATCTGCCACCAGCTCTGCTGGCCACTGGTGAGCCACAACTATAGGGAAAAATTGTTTCTATAGATTTTATGAGATTCAAATTTGAATTTTCCCATTCTCTGACCCATTTGCAAAACCATTGGATTAAAATTTAGCGATCTAGATAATCACAAGAGTATTTGGCAGGGTACTCAAAATAAGCATCTGCCCCATTCATAAATTGTATTTGGTCCATTCATAAATCCTATTTAGTGGGGAGGATTAGACAAAGTGATATCCATATTCTGTTCAACCAGGTTTAATTAATGTTAGACTACGCTGTAAACTGTTGGTCCAGCCTCTGATATGTGACCAGAAAGAACATTAAGCTTTAAACCACCCATATTTTCCCCCAATGTTGAATGGCCCTTTCTGTGATCATTTACAGAACAGAACAGAATAACAGAGTTGGAAGGGACCTTGTAGGCCATCTAGTCCAGCCCCCTGCTCAAGCAGGAGACCCTATACCATTCCAGACAAAGGGCTGTCCAGTCTCTTCTTAAAAGCCTCCAGTGATGGAGCACCCACAACATCTGGAAGTAAACCGGTTGATTGTCCTCACTGTTAAGAAATGTCTCCTTAGCTCTAGGTTGCTTCTCTCGTTTGATCAGTTTCCACCCAGTGTTTCTTGTCCTGCCTTCAGCTGCTTTGGAAAATAGGTGGACTCCCCCTCTTCTTGGTGGCAGCCCCTCAAATATTGGGACACAACTAGTTCTCCTTTTCGCTAGACAAACCCAATTCTTCCTATGTCTTAACCTCCAACCCCCTATCATCTAAGAATAATATGTAACATAAATAGGAAAATAATTGCAGTGGCAAACACATTTGAATGGCGCATCGATATTTATTCACCTAAAGAGATAAACAGAAGGACCATGGATCGGGGTGGGGGAGGGGAATTGTGGGAACAGGAACAACTTCTGACTTCCTGCTGGCTTCTCCATTGATTTTGCTTGTGGGAAGCTGGCAGGGGAGAAATCAGAAATTCTGATCCGCTAACCGCAGGCGCACTGCAACATCCACAACTTTGCATACAACGCTGGTTTGAACATTGTGGAAATTTCAATCCCACAATCCTGTATTTTTTTTAAAATGCATTATCTAAGGCACCAGATTTTAGATTACTTGATTCAAAGATTCTTGCGGTATAATGCACCTTTTGGACTAAAATGAAGGTATAGTATAAACAGACAAACAAGCAATAGGACTTTTAGTAGTATAGCTAGATTTTAGGTTTCTTTTAACTTTCCTCTTCAAAAGCGAACCTGGCTTCTGTCAGCATCATTTCCAGGAATACATGTAAACGGAGTATAATTCTGATGCATTTTGTGTTTATTTTCATTCTAAAAATGGAAAGTTGGCTGCAGTCCAGTGGTTTGTAGGAAAGGAGCAAAGAGAAAATAAATGACTTGATTTTTAAGAGCAAGTAGAACGTAGAATCAAGGCATGGAAGGGACCTCAGAGGTCTTCTAGTCCAACCTCCAGCTCAAGACAGGAGACCTTATAACATCCTAGTCAAATGATTGTCCAATCTCTTCTTGAAAACCTTTGGCAACCCACAACTTCTAAAGGCAAGCTGTTCGACTGATTAATTTAGGCTCACAGAATCAGGAAATTTCTCCTAGTTCTAGATTGGATTTCTCTTTAATGATCTTCCACCTGTTACTTCTTGTCCTACCTTCAGGTTCTTTTGAGAATAGCTCAACCTTCTCTTCTCTGTGACATCCCCTCAAGTCCTGGAAGACAGCTATCATGTCACCCCTAATCCTGGGGACGTAACAGGAAGCAGACTTCATTGTTTACTTTTATGGCTGGCCATGGCCTCAGTGGTGGCCATTTTGTGTAGATCCTTATTTTCAATATTCCACAGGTGTCATTCTCCCTCAATACTCTTTCCCTGTTATTTAGCATGACAAGGATATCTACATATATGTCAATCAGAATAAAGCTGGAAGAGACCTTGGAGGTCTTCTAATCCAACCAGAACCTAGAAATTTGAAGGTCTCTACTGTTGATGCTGTGTTGTCTAGTATTGCAAGAGGGGGAAGTATGGGTGGGTCTCCTCCCACGGGAATGGAGTCAGACTAGAAGACCACCAAAATCTCTTCCTGGCCATGTTGTGACTGAAAACATGGAAGAGCAGTAAACCTCACCCACGAGGATGTCACCATTTCAGCATCAAATTCTATTTCATTAAATTACATGAGGTTTGCTAGAAAAGAAAATAATCCAGGATAATTTCTTTTGCTGGCACTAATTCTGTTCTCACTGAGGAGTGGGTGATGCGAAGCCTGACGTTGGAGCCGTGAGCAAATCCCTTCTGAGCTTGATTATGTCTTAAACGCATCTCCACATGCTCAAAACAGTCCACCCTGGTCAGGGAAGAGTTGCTTTTCTTAATCACTGCTTAAGTTCCGCCGTCGTTCCTAAATCCTCGGGAGGCGAAACAAATGAGAAATTTCAACAGAAGAAGAAGATTTCAGCAGCTCCTCAGATTGTTACCAGATTTGGCCTCAAGCAAAAATCAAAGTGAAAGTTTGTTTTGGTGAACTGTTACACTGTGCTGGGTTTTCCCAGGAGCAAAGCTCGAAGAGACAGGCAGCTGTCAAGAGCTGGATTTCAGAAGAAAGAAGAAAATGGCCCCGCAGAAGATAACAGATGATACCCTGGTGATGGGGTGTTTTTCATTCCTCTCTCTAAAAGTTAATACACGCCATCTTGGCCATAAAAAGGAGCCTCCAATTAAGTGAAACCATTTATTCTCTCTGAGAGTAAAGATCTTGTGGGTTTTTATTTTCAACATGTCCATGTAGTTTTCTTGCCAATGTTATAGATGTGGCTGGCTGTTCTCATCTATCAGGTTGTTTTGTCCTACTAGTTGTGTCTGGGTGCATAGTTAGGAGAGAGAGCTGGGACATTGGGCATTTTCTCAGACCCAAATGAGATGACTAAATTAGAACAAACTTGTCTAATCTATAACTAAGACTTAAAACATAGGATAACAAAGTTGGAAACGACCTTGGAGATCTTCCAATCACATCCCCTGCTTGAACAAGAGACCTTATATCATTTTGGACAAGTGGTTGTCCAATCTCTTGCTGAAAATGAAAGAAGGAAGGACCCACCACTCCAAGAGACAAGCTGTTCCACTGATTGATTATTCTCACTGTTGGGAAATTTCTCCTTAATTCCAGCTTGGATCTCTCTTTGATAATCTTCCATCCATTGGTTCCTGTCTTGCCCGCAGGTGCTTTGGAAATTAGATCAACTCCGTCTTCTCTTCTAGTACCAGAAGGCAACTATCAATGCCATAGAGCCAGCTATCATGTCACTCCTAAATCTTCTCTTCGTTAGACTAGACGTACCTAGTTCCTGTAGATGTTCGTTTAGCCCCCAGACTCTATCATTTTCCATGCTCTTCTCTGCATTCTTTCTCAGCATCTTTTTTGTATCGTGGTGACCAGAATTGGATGCAGTATTCCAAGCGTGGCATTATTAATTCAGTATAAAGTCTAAAACATATTGTTTGAAACTTGGGGTTCTTTTCTCTCCTACAATCTGTTTTAGTGGTAAGGTTTTCTTTCTCCTCCCTCTGAACTAGTTACCAAAACAGGGAAGGGCCTGCCATAACCATTTAAGAAATGGAGGAAACTTCCCTCTCCACAAAGTTGCCATTTTGACCAGCCCTGCTGACTTTCTTGTAATATTTATCTTCCCGAAGGTCACCAAGCATCTTTAAGGAGACATTGCCCAGCATAGCAATAACGTCCCTCTTCAAATTTAATAGGAGAATTGTCTGTCTTAAAAAAAAAAACCTGGCTGCATGCGAAGGCTCCTTTTTCCCTGCCACATTCCCAGCAACTTTCTGAACAAAAATCTAAAAACGATTAGATCAGCCTTGCTCTGTGGAGCGTTTCCATATTTCAAAAGGGAACGAGCTTGGTTCCTTATCCCACCCGATACCATTTCCCAGGGGTGGGGCTGCTGGGGGTTCGCAGGGGGTCAGGAGAACCTCTAGCTAAGATTCTGTGCAGTTCGGAGAACCCCCAAATCCCACTCCTGGCTGGCCACAGACACCCCTCTCCTCCCAGGAGTCCCCACACGGCCCATTTTGGATGCAGTTAAGTACAGGGCCCACGTGGAGGTTTGGGGAGGGCAAAAAGCGGGCCTAACAGAAGTTTGGGAAGGCTGAAAATGGCCCTGTTTCCGTCCTCCAGAGGGCCTGGGGAGGCCGTTTTCACCCTCCCAGAGGCTCAAGGAAAGCCTCCAGAGCCTGTGGAGGGCAAAAATGCCCCACTGCAGAAGGCTGACTAGACCACGCCCACCATGGCCACACCCACCCAGCAACCAGGCAGAGAACCCTTTCTAAATTTTTTGAAGCCCACCCCTGCCATTTTCCCCCCTCTGTCGTTCTTTCCTCTCTGCTCCCTTCCATTATTTGCCAGGCTGAGTAAAAAAAAAAAAAATCTCGATCTGCCGGCTGGGTAGAGAAAATATGCGGCTCGGAATTTATTAGTTCCCTACAGAGCCCTGAAATATTGACCGGTTCCGCGATCGATTACCTCCCAGCTTCAGCTCAGTTAGCCATTTTAAATGGAGGGAACTGAAACTCAAGTACGAGAAGAAAGGCAGAATGTGCTGACAACAGAAACATGATTTGAACAAGAACAGCAGGAAGGCCAGAGAGGCACAGGGAGGAAGGGAAAATATATACATTTATATATGAAGGAGCCTAGGAGGATTCTGCACATATTATATGAGGGTGATAGATGAGAGAAAAAGAAGCAGAGGTTCAGAAAAACACAGATATCTATCAACAAAAAGAAGCAGAAGAGCAAAGACATCTCGCAGTGGTGAACTTTGTTAGAAAAGATATCAAACGCGGCTTTCTGTGAATCTCGTGGTGTGTGATGTGAAGAACCATTGCTGGAATTCTTTCAAGGAGTTCAAATGATATAACTTATTGGGGTGCTGGAAGTAAGCAGCAAATGCTTAATTTATTTAATCTGTGGCTGAATTTTCATATCCCACGGATGGGGGAAAAAATAAATAGAATAACAACGTTAGAAAGGACCTTCCTAGGTCTAGACTGGTGGACTGGAGGTCTTCTAGTCCAGCCCCACCCACCCACCCCGCTCAAGCAGGATCCTATACTATAGTATACTATGCTAATTGGCTGTCCAATCTCTTCTTGAAAGCCTCCAGCGATGGAGCTTTTTTCAAAAGGCCACTGAGCGTTCTTTGTTTTTCCTTGCAGACATTTCACTTCTCATCCAAGAAGCTTCTTCA
>JAOYMU010000039.1:14191423-14202134 GCA_025802295.1 Psammodynastes pulverulentus
TTTAAATACAATTAAATTAAAATTATTAAATCAAAACAAGCAGGCCACTGAAAAATTATCAAACGTTTACCGGTCCGCGGCGATAAAAAAGTTGGGGAGCACTGCCACCCTTGACTGGCCCTGCCCACCCTGCCACACCCCATCCCTCCCAGGAGTCCACAAGAAGCCCGTTTTGGATGCATGTAAGTGCAGGGCACCTGCGGAGGCTCAGGGAGGGCAAAAAGCAGACCTCCCGAAGTCTGGAAACGGGCCTATTTCCAGCCTCCAGAGGGCCTCTGGAGCCCTGGAGAGGCCGTTTTCACCCTCCCAGAGACTCAAGGAAAGCCTCCAGAGCCCGGGGAAGGCAAAAAACGGGCCTCCTGGAAGTTCCGGAAAATGCCCTCCCCCAGTGTGATGCAGGAGACCGATTAGGCCACACCCACCATGGCCACGCCCACCCAGCAACCTGGCAGAGAACCAGTTGCTAAAATTTTTGAAGCCCACCCCTGCAGGAAACCATAAACTATGCCGGTCAAATGGCTGTCCGGTTTATTTTTAAAAACCTCCAATAATGGAGCTCTCACAACTCCGGGAGACGAGCTATTCCACCGATTAATTCATTTTATCACTCCAAGTCAAAACCCTCGCGCAAATGGAGGTGCAAAATATATCGGTCTGAGAAAACAGAGAGCCTCCTTGCCTTTCTTTGGAGTCAATCTTTACCATTCAGGAGATGCTCTGAAAAACATTTCCAATAGCAGACCCTTTGAAAGAACGAACTCTTTGTGATGTTCATATCAAATATTAAACAAAGCAAATCCTTTGTCAATTCCCAAAGCTGCTTTTTAAAAGAGGCAACTGGACTTTCTGGGTTTTCTTTGAAGACGTTTTGCTTCTCATCCAAGAAGCTTCTTCAGAGTTTATTTATTTATTTATTTATTTGTCAAGCATATTTGATTAAAAAAACAAGTATGAACATAACATATAAACCTATAAGTAAGTACGAATAAAAAGAAACATTAGGACAGGGACGGTAGGCACGTTGGTGTGCTTATGGAGCCCCATACAGACCTCTTAGAAATGGGGTGAGGTCACCAGTAGACAGTCTAAGGTTAAAGTTTTCGGGGTTTGGGGAAGAGACCACAAAGTCAGGTAGTGCATTCCAGGCATTGACCACTCTGATGTTGAAGTCGTATTTCCTGCAATCAAGTTTGGATTGGTTTACTCTGAGTTTGAATCTATTGTGTGCTTGTTTTTTCTTGGATGCGAAGTGAAACATCTTCAAAGAAAAGAACCAGAAAGTCCAGTTGCCTCTTGAAAAAAGCACCTTTGGGACCACCATGACCTGGAGGACGGAGAATCTCCACAGACCTTTGTAAATTCCTTTCCTGGGGAGGAAAGAAGAATCATGTGATCAGGGATACCATCTTCCCTTTGGGACACCTCCCTCCCATGGACGCCAGGGATTTAAAAGCAGATCGGATGGAACTCATGGTGGAAATGTTCTTCTCAGCTGTTGGCTGTGATATGGCCCCCTCAAACAATTAAAACCAACTAAGATGTGGCTCAGGGGCCAAGACGCTGAGCTTGTCAATCAGAAAGGTCGGCAGTTCAGCGGTTCGAATCCCTAGCGCCATTTAACGGGATGAACTCCCGTTACTTGTCCCAGCTTCTGCCAACCTAGCGGTTCAAAAGCATATCAAAAATGCAAGTAGAAAAATAGGGACCACCTTTGGTGGGAAGGGAACAGCGTTCCATGCGCCTTTGGCATTGAATCATGCCAGCCACATGACCACAGAGACGTCTTCGGACAGTGCTGGCTCTTTGGCTTAGAAATAGAGATGAGCACTGCCCCCTAGAGTTGGGAACAATTAGCATGTATGTACAAGGGGAACCTTTTACCTTAAGATCTCAGAGCTCAAGTGGCAACCATTGAGGTCAACCAGCGGGTGCTCTGGGAGCTGAGAAAGGTTGCCTGAGCTGCAGTGAACTCTCACAAAATGGCTGCCGTTGTGGGTGAGGCCCATTACCAAACCGCAAATTAGCCAAAACCAAATTGTGAAGCTGTTTTCAGCCTCCTCCTTCTCGGATGCTCAGGTTGCCTTTGACATCTGAGTCCACAAAGTTTGGAGACCCCTGCTCTAAGGGATGGTTGGGTCATACTACCCAGGATGGACACACAAGGGACAGTAGAGCTCCAGAAAGTAATATAACCTTTGGTCAGCTTCTCTTCAGTCTTTTTCCAGAATATATGCTCCTGAAAAACCAGACCAGTGCAAAAAAATATGCCAGCTTTTCTCCTAAGGTTGAGTTCCACCCTGGGCATAAATCATGCCATTATAGGGAAGATGCCAAAGTGGCACAAGAGAAAAAAGAGGTGATGCTGGGATCAAAGGTAGATGTGGGGGCAGAAGTCCTGGTGAAAGCCATGTGTGCAAGCAGCCCATTGAGGGCAACTGCAACTGGACAACTGCAGAAAGCCACAAGGCAATCTAGGTTCAGGTTTCCCCGTGCTCAATCAGTAGCCAAGGATAATTCACAACCCCCTGGTCCATCTGCCTCGTAAAATTCTTGTGAGGAACAGATGTGAGACTGCTAGGTAGAGGCTAATATTTGGAATTGACTCTCTCCTGCTCCAGCAGGGGGTTGGACTCGATGACCTCCAAGGTCCCTTCCAACTCTGTTATTCTATGAAAAGCTCACAATTGGAGCTCCCTAGAGAAGGGCAAGGTGAGAGGACCATAGCAGAAACCCTCAAACAAGGGCCCCAAGGGGTTTGCAGCCAAAAAAGCTCTAATAAATACAGAACGGAATGAGACCCACTTTCAGCGTAAGATTGTTCTCAGTGGGAAGATAAGCATTTTCCGCAGGGTGCAACAAAGCTATATAAAAATACTTCAAAGGCTCACTCAATTAAAAGATAAATGCTGGGAAGTTCACCCTCCAGTGTTACCCCAGTTTCTTCCCGAAGCACAAGAGATTACAACATAGCAGGGACGCCTGGTGACCCGTGCTGGTCTCAGTGGTATCCAAACGAGATTAAAGGCTTTTCAGTCACTTCTGAAAGAGGAGAGGGTCGCTCTGCAAGGTGGAATCGCTTATTAGCGTCCTGCCCGCGAGTGCAAGTCGAACCGGCAGCTGTGGGATTTTGTCCTAATTACTCCTGCTTTACATTCTGTACACAAGACTGTGATAAATCCATACAAATAAATCCTTAGAGCTAATTAGGATCTCAAAGCACAGCAAGCAACCCAGGACCCGTGACGAGAAGAGATTTCAGTGTCTGGGGGGGGTGATATTTGCAGAATCCGTCCTCTGGGACTCAGGTCAGCATCCTTGCAGGGAGCCAGCAAAGCAGGCAAAACTCAAGCTGAGTTGGTCTCCAAAACTAGTCCTTGGCCGTGCACATTAAATGTTCCTCATCCGCAAAACTGAGTCCAGAAAACAGACACGCATTGAATGCAATCTGAATTCTGCTATTTTTATTCCGTAAGCCAAGCCAATTTGCATATTTTGGTGGATTCGTTGTAATTTATCTTGCAAATGAAGGTAAATATACAGTACATATCCCACGATAATGTTGCAAAATCTAATCTGTCACTGGGACCGAGAGTTTATTCTTCCAAACTTCTGGGCTCATACTGGAGCCCATCCTCAGGAAACCTCTCTCTTTGCAGAATATATGCACTGAGTTGTTCTATGGATTGTATCTATATGGGTCCTTGGCTGTTGTTGTGGCCCACCAGCGGAGCTGGCAGCAGAGTCGGACAATGAGGAGGTTGGGGAGGAACCTGGGCCAGTCCTGGAGTCTGGGAAGGCTCTGCCAAAGGCTCTGCATCGGAAGCAGAGATGGGGCCAGGGCGGTTTGGCAGTTATCAGCTGCCTTCGGAGTCAGATATCAGTGAGGCGGGGAGCAGCTGGAACCTGTTCCCAGTGTGCACATGCACAGAGCTGCCAGAAGAAAGGAACAATTAAGACATAAGCGTTGACTTGGGAGTAAAGCCATAGGTGGATGGTGAATGACCCCTCCCATAGGGAATAAAAGAGGAGCGAAAGGGAAGTGGGCTTTTGCAAGAAACCATTCATTTCAGGAGTGTGAAGATCTGTCTATGCATCTCTGAGACTCTGTGCCAAGTCTTTCCTTGTCAGCACTGCATTTGAAAATATTTACCTGGCAGCTCTCCAAGCTAGATAAGGTCTGTGCTCATAACTACATCTTTGAAAGACTGTTTGCCAGGCCTTTGGCTGAATGTGAATGAGAGGAGTTCACATTCGTTTAATAAAAGGGGTTTTGTTGGGACAAGGAGTCTGCTTCGTGCTTTTGGGGAAAGCCTAGGTCAGAACAAGCTGTGTGCAGCTGTAAGTTTTTATTTATTTAGAAAATTTATATTGCCGCTCACTTGCACATGGTGACTCAAGATAACTTACACAAAAGCAAAATATAAAAGAAATAAAAATAATAAAAAATAAAAAGTTGTTACTAAGGGCCATCAGCACCCTACATATAAATACTATCTGTAGAACATCCCAGTGCAAGTATTCTGCACAGAGAGAGAGAAGCTCCCGGAGGATGGAACTTCAAGCCCGGAAGCTTGGGAGAATAAACCTTTGATCCTGATTGGATTTTGCATAATTTATTTTCTTTGCCACCAAGACCTGCAGCGTCATGTCCTACTGACCCCAGAAGACTCCCAAAGTTGAAATAACTTTACCCTTCTTTGCACAGCTATGAGGTTCTTTTAAATTCGAATCCTCGTAATGGTTTGAACCATTACTGGCTCTGTGACTGCAACAAGCACAGACCAACTTGGAAGGCATAGAAAGATTAATCCAACCAAAATCTTAGATGAAAGATCTTTCCTGGTTCTTGAACAGCAGGCTGGGAATATTGGGTTAGAGAAAGGGACGACACCCTCACCGTCTCCAACACAAGACAGACCTGCAGTATATTTATTAGTTTGTTTTTTGTTTGGTTTTACAAATAACTCAAGGCAGTGAACATACGCAACACACCTTCTTCCTCCTACTTTCTCCACCACAATAACCCTGTGAGGTTGGTTGGGCTGAGAGCGAGTGACTGGTCCAAAGTCACCCAGCCATTCCATGGAAAAATGGGACTAGAATCACCATCTCCTGCTTCCTAGCCTGGTACCTTAATCCCGTGATGGTGAAACTATGGCACATGTGCCACAGGTGGCACGCAGAGCCGTCACCCAGCTCACCTACACCGCACATCTGCATGCCCCTCCCGCTAGCCAGCTGATTTTCTGCCCGTTTCCGGACTTCCAGGAGGCCCATTTTCCACCCTCCCCGGGCTCCAGAGGCTTCCCTCGAACTTCCGGGAGGGTGAAAACGGCTTCCCCCGGGCTCCAAAGGAGGAAGGGGGTGGTACACGCATGCACAGGGAGCATGGGGGGTGGCGCATGCATGCACGGGGAGTGGGGGAGGTCACATGCGCATGCATGGGGAGTGGGTCACGCGGGGTGTGTTGAGCACACATTGCATTGTGGGTGCCAGTGTACGTGCTTGTGTTTTCGGCACACTATGAGATAAAGGTTAGCCATCACTGCCTTAACCATTAGACCCAACTGGCTAATTTAATATCCGTGATTCAATATCAATGTTAAAATACTGAAACTGTCAGAGAAACCTATAAAATCTGTAAAATGGTCATCAAGGGGCAAAAACCACAGGCAACATAAATCTGGTTGCCTACACATTGTGTCTTGGTTCCTCAGAAGACCCACTTATAAGCTCTCTGTGTTTAATTCTGCCTCTTCCTACAATGTGAAATACTTAATGGATTTGTTTTCAGAAACCTCAAGACTGGCCAAGAACTTCAAAGAATGGCTTCTAGGCTACACACTGGCCGTCTGGCCTCCTCCAGCTCTTTGGGATTCAGTGTCCTTCCTTGGCCACCGGCCATGGCTGAACTCCCAAGTTGCCGAATCCTCGTTCAGACAAATGGAAGACAGGGGAGGAGAGATGCATGAATGTCTGGATAGAAATTTCACATTAAGAGGAACACAAATTTCGAAGCCACGATTGTCTCCGCAACATCAGATTTACTTATGATAAACACAAAACAGTATTCATGCTTTCAATTTATAATTATAAATGTGGAAGAGCCATTTACTTCCCCTCCTTAATCATGTATTGTTGTTGTTGTTGTTCTTAAATCATAATGAGAAGCAATATCCCAGCTTTTGGAAGAAGAGACAAAAGGGGAGAATCACCTTGAGCTCGTGGTGAAGAAGTGCAATTAAAATCTCAACCATGAAATGGCTTCTTGATGGGATCACAACGGAGGGTGCAGGGGGGAGGGGGAGTAGAAAAATGAATTTAGCAGGCACCCAGCAACAGTCAACCACCCAATGCTGCAGGACGGAGGCGGTGATTACAAGGGTTTGATAACGAGGCATGCGGTAACTGCGGTTTTATTTAATTCATTGATTACAGGCCAATTTCTAGGGAGCGGCTGCCACTCAAAACTGGGAACAGGACACCTTCCACAGTATGCTTAGGAAATTTAGCAACAAATGCAAGGCAGTGTTGTTTTGCAACGGTTGCTCCCTCTCGGAATGGGTGATAAATTCCACATTATTCTCAATTCCCCCTCTTGTTCAATACCTCAGTGCAGGTCAGGTAAATAATATTAAGTTAAATAATAATTCAATATTGGACTTTTTATGGTGGCAAAACTGACTCGCATAAAATCAGCTAGGAGACAAGTCATCGGTCATCAGGAAACCATAAAATTAGATAGCATAGCGAACTGAGAGACATAAAATGCTCAAACATCCCTACAAATTTTTTTTTAAAAGGGTGGAATTACATTTAATAGACTTAAACGGAGCCACATGCAGAATTAAGCACCTAATGAGCAGAATCCAATGTAAAGAAATAGGACAGTCCGTGGTGCTCTCTGAGCTTGGTTACTTTCTTGAAGACATTTCATTACCCAAACTAGTAACATCATCAGTGCAACGTCAGTGCAGTCACTAGCACTGAAGAGGTTATCTAGTTATCTAGTTTGGGTAATGAAACATCTGCAAGAAAACAACCAAGCTCAGAGAGCACCACGGACTCCCCACTGAGCTACTGTTCTGAGCCAGGCTTCCCAAGATCATGAGGCAGACTCCTCATCCCGATAAAACCCCTTTGATTTAGGCTAAAGGGAATTCCTCTCCAGCAAAGTCACAGCAAACAGTCTTTCATGAGATTTCACAACTACAGGCCTTTATCAGGCTGGGAGAGTTGCCAGGCTGATATCTTCCAAATGCCACACTGTAGCAGTAATTACTTGGCAAGAAGTCAGGAACAGATCTTCACCCTAATGAATTGAACTACTTGTCTCCTGCAAACACCTCTCCCCTTTCACTCCTCTATTATTCCCTCTGGGAGGGGGCCATTCACCATCCACCTGAGCCTTTATTCCCAAGTCATCCCTTGTTCCTTAACTGTTACCTTCTCCTGGCAGTTCTGTGCATGCGCACACTGAGAACAGGCTCCAGCTATTCTTCTGCCTCACTGATTTCCGACTCCGAAAGCAGCTGATAACTGTTGGATGGCCCTGGCCCCATCTCTGCCTTTGACGCAGAGCCCTCGTCAGAGCCTTCCCCGGACTCCAGGACTGGCCCATGTTCCTCACTGTCTGAATCTGGTGGGCCACAACATATGTAAATAAACTCTCCGATGCGGAGAAATAAGAGAGAAAAAACTGTGTGGGTAGCAACCCCTTTTCCTCTTGGGGAACCAGGCTGGGACTCTCCTTAATCTACCTTTTAATGCTAGATGAAGTTCTCATCTCTGACTCTCGGATTCTGTCTCCCTTAAGGGCTTCTCTGGCCAGGCTGATGTTTATTGAATTTTTTCCATTAATTCGTTAGTTTTACCTGTTTCTCTTTTCCTCCTAGATCGCATCTGCCTGTCAAAGAGCCTTCTTGATAGAGAAGCCGGCCATCGACATTTTAAATTAAAAAGAACAGGACGCTGTCAGGGGTGGGATTCAAATTTCTTTACTACCGGTTTTGTGGGCATGGCTTGGTGGACATGGCTGGGTAGTCATGTGACTGGGTGGGTGTGGCCACCCTCACGTCCCTTTTTGGGCCTACTGGGCCTCCCTGCATCCCCCTGGGAGCAAAAACCGAGTGTGGATGGGCTGCACCGCACCCTCATCCTCGTACCCCGTTTTGGGCCTACTGGGCCTCCCTGCATCACCCTGGGAGCAAAAACAGAGTGTGAAGGAGCCGTCTTGCACCCTCACCCCTCACCCCGTTTTGGGCCTAGTGGGCCTCCCTGCATCCCCCTGGGAGCAAAAACAGAGTGTGGAGGGGCTGCACCGCACCCTCACCCTCGTGCCCTGTTCTGGGCCTAGTGGACCCTGCATCCCCCCTGGGAGCAATAACAGAGTGTAGAGGGGCTGCACCGCACCCTCACCCCCGTGCCCTGTTTTGGGCCTAGAGGGCCCTGCATCCCCCTGAGAGCAAAAACAGAGTGTGAAGGAGCCGTCCTGTACCCTCACCCCGCATCCCGTTTTGAGCCTAGTGGGCCTCCCTGGGAGCAAAAATGGAGTGTGCAGGGGCCGCACCACACCCTCAACCCCGTACCCCGTTTTGGGCCTAGAGGGCCCTGCATCCCCCTGCGAACAAAAACAGAGTGCGGAGGGACTGCACTGCACCTTCACCACCACACCCTGTTTTGGGCCTAGTGGGCCTCCCTGCACTTACCTAGGAGCCAAAGTGGAGGGACTCCTGGAAGGGGTGGGGCAGGCAGGGGCGGGGCCAGCCAGAATTTTTAATACCGGTTCGCCCGAACTGGTCCGAACCGGCTGAATCCCACCATTGGACACCGTACTATGAAACTCAGTGGATAGACAAAGGTGAGCTCCTGATCTTTTAATGTAGTCCTGGTAGTCCTCGACTTATGACCACAACAGAGCCCCAGTTTCCTCTCAATTTCAGTCCGCTCTTGTTCCAGCTTTTCTTCCCCCCACAGATTCAGATTCCGATGGGGGGGGGCACGACACCATTCAAAGTTACAACGGCACTGGGAAAAAGTGACTCATAACCATTTTTCATGCATTACGACCGTTGCAGCATTCCCCCGTGGTCACGTGATTTAGATTCGGATGCTTGACACCTGACTCACATTCATGACGGTTGCCGTGTTCCGGGGTCACGTGATCATCTTTGGTGTCCTTCCGAGAAGCAAAATCAGTGGGGGAAATTGGATTCACTTAACAACCAGGTTACTAATTCAACAGCTGCAGTGATTCTCTTTAAAAAAGCCAAATTCACTTAATAACCGTGTTACTAATTTAACGACTGCGTTTAACGGCTTAAAAATCGCGGCAAGAAAAGTCGTAAAACGGGGCAAAACTCACCGAACACACTTCTCACTTAGCAACATCCGTTTCCTTGCTCAATTGCGGTCGCAAGTCGAGGACTAATCCGTATTACCTATTATTTTTTTTGCAATTTCCTTTTTATTCCTATTTTGTGAGATCTTTCGCATCTTTTCTGCTATCTCCAGGTCTTGCCAGGTCCAATATCCAGATTTTTCCATCTTTCTTATCAATAATTAAGTCTGGGGGGTGACGCGGAAGGTGGTTGTCCGTTCGAATTCTTATGATTACCATTTTTTTTTTTTTTGCCTTCCAATCTAGTCTATGATTCTGGCATTTTAGGATAGATCTGTCATCAAAAATCCTGATACAGCCAGGCAGTTCCCACCTACCGAGATATTTTTTTTGGGACTCGCACAAATTCCCTCGCCGCAATCTTTTAAAGAGCCGATGCCTTGATGAAAATCGTCGGAATAAAAAAGGGGAAATATCAGAAAGGCACGAATTCGGGAACTTGCAGGCAGGGATAATTACCTCTTGATAGTAACCATTCAGGAAATAATTGGCCCTGTGACGCGGATAGTCCTGTTGTGTTGAGTCATTAAAATAATGGGGAAATCATAAGAGACTTTGCTCGCTGCTCAAAAATAAAAAAAATATATAAAAATCAGGTTAGATCGCCTAATGAATTCCAGCTCAGCTGTTTCCCTCTGAAATCAATCTTTGTCATGCATTTTCGGGGGGGAGGGAGGAAATAGGGGAGCTGAAATCATATCCAAAAATGACCTGGATGAGTAGAGTAACAGAGTTGGAAGTCTTCTAGTCCAGGGGTCGGCAACCCTAAACACTCAAAGAGCCACAAAGGTCCTGACTGGAAACCCCCCAATTCTGGAGCCGGCTGGAAGTCCGGTTGCCCCACCATAGAGTCTCCTCCTAGCATGGTGTCCTTTTTCCTCTGCTGACCAGAAGTCCGGTTCCCCCACCATAAAGTCTCATCCTAGCGCGGCGTCCTTTTTCCTCTACCTGTCCTAACCTATCAATCGTGGAGCCGACCGGCAACAGAGAGCCGCAGCAGAGGGATGAAAGAGCCACATGAGGCTCCAGAGCCACAGGTTGCTAACCCCTGCTCTAGTCCAATCCCCTGCTTAGGCAGGAAACTCTACACAACTTCAGACAAATGGTTCTCCAACATCTTTTTAAAAACTTCCAATGTTGGAGCATTCACAACTTCTGGAGGCAAGTTGTTCCCCTGATTAATTGTTCTCACTATCAGGAAATTTCTCCTTAGTTTTAAGTTGCTTCTCTCCTCGATTAGTTTCCATCCATTGCTTCTTGTCCTGCCTTCAGGTGCTTTGGAGAATAGCTTGACTCCCTCTTCTTTGGGGC
>JAOYMU010000039.1:14316410-14328678 GCA_025802295.1 Psammodynastes pulverulentus
TATTTCATTTAGCAATATAAATTTTGGGCTCAATTGTGGTCATAAGTCGCTGGCCATCTGTAATATGAGAGAGGGGGGAGAGAGGGGGGGAAGGAGAGGGGGAGAGAGAGGGTGAGTGAGAGGGAAAGGGAGAGAGGGAGAGAGAGAGAGAGAGAGAGAGAGAAGGAGAGAGACTACTAGCATGCAATACTTTTTTTAAATTTTGGTTCCTAAGCCCACTTATCAGGTTGCTCCAATATTAGATTTTGGGTAAGTACTTCTAGGATGCTCAACGGTTCACAGCATTCGGCTGGAGACTAGTTATATTGTCCCACTTCTCTGCTCTTCTTTCTCTTGTGGGCCTTTCCCTGATTTAGGGAGGAAAGTGGCATAGCATCTAGACCAGTGTTCCTCAACCTTAGCAACTTTCAAGATGTGTGGACTTCAACTCCCAGAATTCCACAATCAGCATCATTTGCTGGGGAATTCTGCCAGTTGAAGTTCATACATCTTAAAGTTGCCAAGTTAAGAAATATTGATCTGGGCTGCTTCTGGAAATTCCCAGATTCTGCACATCTCTTGAGTTGGACACAATCAAAAAGTTTCCTCTGATCCATATAAGGTTCCATTTAGCTTGGTTTTCTTTGGATCAGAAGGTGCACAATGTGGATATTTACCCATATCATTTAGCCAGTAGGCAATTTTTCTGTAGATTTCATCACAGACGGTGACGATGACGGCCAGCATGATTTTGGGCAAGAAACGAACAAGGCGTGGCAGCTCCTTGATGCTCAGCACAAATTCCTGATGGAGGTGGAGGAAGAAAGAGATTGGAGAACCAGAATTACATCACAACTGATCACTACAAATGGCTTTTCATAAATGCAGAGGCTTGCTTATTTCTACCAATTCCTACTTCTCAATTATTTCTGTTCTATGAATTTAAACATTTTCTAAAAAAAACAAAACAATAACTAAGCTCGTTTCACAATCAACAAAGCCATCCACGGATAGTTCTCGACTTACAACCATCATAGAAACCCCATGGTCATGTGATCAATTATGAATTTGGTGGTCCCTGAGGTCTGAAAGGTTGGAGACCCCTGGTTTAAATCTTAGGCTGGGGAAAGATAAGGCCAATATTGTGTGATGAACAGCCAGGACATCTGATGAAAACAGCAAATAAGAAAAGACACTTGGACTGGATTGTGGACCCTGTCTGCCCACAATGCCAGGAACGCCTCACCTGCAATTCGAAGCAGCCCAGCATGGTAAGGAAGACAAAGGAGAGGCAGAAGATACAGATGGGCAGGCTCACCAAACACTGGAAGAGCAACCGCTTCCAAGGTGGGTAGTAGAACTCTTCCGTGTTAGTCACTGGGCTCATGCGTTTCACACCCTGCAAAGAAAGGAGATACAGATTAACAGAGTTGGAAGGGACCTTGTAGGTCATCTAGTCCAACCCCCTGCCCAAGCAGATGCTACACCATTTCTGACAGATGGCAGTCCAATCTCTTCTTGAAAGCTTCCAGTGATGAAGCTCCCACAACTTCCGAAGGCAACTTCTGTTCCATGAGTTGATTACTCTCACTGTCAGGAAATTTCTCCTTATCTCCAGGTTGAATCTCTCCTTGATCAGTTTCCATCCATTATTCTTTGTCTGGCCTTTGGGTGCCTTGGAAAACAGGTTGACCCCCCCCCCCACTCCTCTCTGTGGCAGCCCCTCAAATATTAGAAGATGCTATCGTGTCTTCTCGGTCCTTCTCTTCCCTAGACTAGCCAGGCCCAGTTCCTGCAACCGTTCATCGTATATTTTAACCTCCGGTCCCCTCATCATCCTGGTTGCTCTTCTCTGCACTCTTTCTAGTCTCAACATCTTTTTAATAGTGTGGTGACCAAAACTGGATGCAGGATTCTTATGTGTGGCCAGGAGAGGACTTCCTCTGAGCCAAGGGGGAGAGATGGAGGATGAAGGCTTTCTGATTTCCCCACTTGGACTGGCTGTCAGGGACCACTTTACGGCTCATATCAAAAGTTTCAGCAGCATTGGCTGTCTTGATCCACCCTGTTCCTGAGCAGTTCTATGAAGAGTCAACCATGTGCTCCTCAGACATCACAGCCAGAGAATCTTCCCAGGCAGATCAGGTTAAACATCTTGGCTCTTTCATGGCCTGGATTTGTGGAGATTTTCACAGCAATATGAAGAGAGAGGCTGAGAAAGGGGAAGTTAGGACTTTCAGGGCCCCAACTTGCCTTCTGGAGCACATCTGGATAGCATCACCCTTGCTACACGTGAATGTGTGCGCTGGGTCTTCCCATATGCGCAGGCACCTGGTTTTATTTTCCTGTTGATGCCAGGCACTTACTGTCTTTCTGCCGTGCTTATTCGGGGCATGTTGAAAAGATCCTTTCCGATTAAGCAAGGCAGGGTAGAAAACAATCCCCTTCCATTTCTCCTGCTTTCCATCCTTCTCCAGATCAATAGTGTAAGCCTTACTGAAGCTCATTTCCTTGCCTTTTATCTAATTATTTGTCTGGGATGTTTTTTCCCTGATCATTCTTACTGGATTAAGCTCAGTTGCCTCTGTTTGGCTTGTGTTAGATGCGTGAAAGTTAGAAAGGGGATTTGGTTTCTGTGGCATCAGCCACGCAGTGGATTCTGTGCAGCGCAGTTTTTCTTGCGAAGTTCCAGGACTTTGGCAGAACTGGTGCATTTTGAATTTCATTGCTCTGAGAAATGGCAGCCAAGAAGAAGTTTTCCCACTTGTAGAATCATCATCATAAAATACCTGTGTATCCCCAGGATGCCCCATCCTTCCACTCATCTTTTCTGGCAGGAAAGTGAGTTCATTCGGAGCCTTCCTTGCTTTGCATTTTTGGGTCAAGGGGATCCACGCTAAACCTCCTCCAAATTAAACAAAAGATTGTGTAGATCAAGAGTCAGCAATCTGTGGCTCTGGAGCCGCATGTGGCTCTTTTTTCCCTCTGCTGTGGCTCCCTGTCACTGGTCGGCTCCACAATTGACAGGACTTTCAGTTAGGACAGGTAGAGGAAAAAGGATGCCATGCTAGGAGGAGACTCTATGGTGGAGGAAATAGATTTCTGGTCGGCTCCAGAATTGAATGGGTGCTTCCGGTTAGGACCTTTGTGGTTCTTTGAGTGTTTAAGGTTGCCAACTTCTGGTGTAAATGTTCTCTAGGGTCCCCAACTAAATCAGACGTTGGATTGGGAGCTAGAGGAAGATGAAAAGGGGCCACCATCGGTGTCCTGGGCTTCATGCACTCAAAGGCGCTACTTTGTGCGGGCACTGAAAGCCAACGAAACCTGTGAGAGGCCCAAAACTTTGTGGATTAGCACACATCATGGTGCTAAGTTCCTGTGCAGAGTTTAGAACTTAGCATTTATTTGCCTTACTTTTTATGGACCATCAAAATATGTTAAAACTTTACAAAGGAAACTTCATGCTTGCTTTCACTCATCATGCCTCCAAACCTATACTTTGATTTATGCTATAACGTAACTAGCAGAGGCTTTGTAACCAAGTAGAAGGAAAGATTTAAGTACATTAACAAAATGAGGTTGCTGGTTTATGCAAATCTTCACCATTTTTGGAGTGCAGTTATCTCCACTACATAGTTTTTAATTTTCTTTCTTTCTTAATGTCGCCTGTAAGAACATCTCTTTTTCTATAAAAGTCACACTGCTTCGTCTGGAGCCTTGCATTCCTCAGAATTAAGGCCCCCCCAAAGACATGTGTGATTTGCATGGGAGGATGGATGCCCTGTGTTAAGAAAAATATCTTTGCCACCTGACTGGGTGACATACTAAAAATGTGAACCATTCACAATCCAGTTCATTTTATTCTGCTCACCATGCTTTCAGCGTGTGACACTCTTAATTAAGATATACAATACAGCCATAAATTGGATTTTAAAGTTGTGGCAAAACTCTGTTACATTAATTACTTTGCGTTGGTCAGTGGTGGCTAAGGCGCTGCCAATTTAGCAAAACGGGCAACCTCACTGCCTTGGGGCCAGAGAGCCAGGCAAGCTACCAGCCCCAGGTCTCCAACAGTTCTCAGTCTCAGCAACGTTAAGTTGCATGGACTTCAGCTCCCAGAATTCCCCAGCCAGCCATGAATTCTGGGGTGTTGACATCCATCCATCTTAAAGTTGCTGGGAGTGAGAAACCCTGCGGTAGTGCTTGCTTCGCTTCATGCCAGTTTCTCTTTAATTTTCTTTTCCATTTTTAATTTTTCTCAAACATCAACAGCCTATTATGGCCCACATTTCTTTTGGATCGTTAGTGCAGTGGAGGGATTGGAGCTGCCAAAATCCAGACAACCGTTGAATTGCAGAAAAATAGAGTTTTCTGTATCTCTTCGTTGCCAGGGCTCTTTTCCAGGGCTTTGTTAAAACGAAGCCTTTCATCTGTTAGCCAGCAGCACACCAAGCCAGCTGTCCCCGCGGCCAGTTCCAGTGGCCTCTGTCCCCAAGACCAGGGCAAGGAGCAGCTCTCCAGAACATCGAGTGTACCTGTGCATCCCTTGGTTGGAATGAAAAGCACGGATTTTGGCTGGAGGATTGCATGGAGCACCACGCGCATTAAGGAACGGGATGCCTGCCGTGGACTGTCTTGGTCACTTTATGTGGACTAGTCCAAGACGGGCCTTTCCCTGTGGTCCTGTGGCTCAAAGCCCTGACGGAAGACACGGGGCCACAGCCTGTGCTTTCCTCTGCCCCAGAGATCTGGGGTGGGAGCCCCTCTTGCCGCTTCCCTCCTGCTTGAAACTGGGATGTTCTGCCTGCCTGTCCAGGACATTCTGTTGTTCAAAATAAGCCACCAAACCCCGCAGATGATTAATGCCAGAAGGAGGCAGTTCCCCACTCTCCCTTCCCGACCTGGAGGTGCATGTCGGAGTTTGGCTGAGCTGCGCAGGGCTAAAAGGGGAAAAGATTTGCAGCAGACGTTACTCTGGTGAATCTACAGAAATGGAAGCGTCCTTGCAAAGAATCCATGTTGAACAGGATGCTGGGTTTTTTTGTTTTTTGTAAACCTGTAGGTGATGGACATTGGCATCTGCCAGGGGTGGAAGTGTGGTGAGGGTAGGCAAGGTAGAACCAGGAGTGGGCTTCAAAATTTTTAGCAATGGGTTCTCTGCCCAGTTGCTGGGTGGGTGTGGCTATGGTGGACATGGCCTAGTTGGCCTCTTTCACACATGGTGGGGCGGGGTGTTCGCCCTTCCCGGGCTCCGGAGGCTTTTTTTTAAGCCTCTGGGAGGGCAAAAACAGCCTCCCTGGTCTCCGGAGGCCCTCTGGAGGCCAGAAACGGGCCTATTTCCAGCCTTCCCAAACTTCCAGTAGGCCCATTTTTTGCCCTCCCTGAACCTCCACAGGCCCTGCACTTACCTGGGATCCAAAACGGGCTGCGTGGGGACTACGGGGACGGGTGGGGTGGGCAGGGCCAACCAAAGGTGGGATTTATGGGTTCGCCAAACCGGCTATAAAATTAGCTACGGGTTTGCCTGAACCCGTGTGAACCCATAGCAGCCCACCCCTGGGTAGAACCTATGGTAGGAATCACAAGTCACATCCTCTTATGGTTATAAATAAGCTTTTTAAAAGGATAAAAGCTAAATGTGGTGTAGTGGTTAAGACATGGGTATCAAATTCAATTTCATTGAGGGGCGCATCAGGGTTGTGTTTCACCTCAGGGAGCCAGGGTGGGCATGGCCAGCTCAATGTCACTCATGTCGGGGGTTCCTGTGTGGCCTGAGTGCTCTGCCAGCGAAACGGGCTCCCGAGCTCTGTTTTCAGCTGCGAGGGCCTCCTGCAACCTTCTGCCAGTGAAAATGGAGCTCGTCCATTTTCACTGGCAGAGTCACCACAGGCCGGTTGTTTGCTGTTTCCAGGGCAGCCCTGCGGACCAGACCTAAGCACGTCGTGGGCCGGATCCAGCCCCTGGGCCTTGAGTTTAACACCCCGGGTTAAGACATCAAATTAGGAACCAGGAGATGTGAGCTCTAGTTCTGCTGGGTGACCTTGGACGAGTCACTAGCTCTCAGTCCGAGGAAGGAGACAATGGTAAACCACTTCTGAAAAACCTTGCCAAAGAAACTGCAGAGACATTTCCAGGCAGTTTTTAACGATCGGATATAACTGAATGGAAATTTTAAAAAGCTAAAAAGATATTAGTGATCTGTATCATCAGATACTAATAGCAATAGCAATAGCACTTAGACTTATATACCGCTTTACAGTCCTCTCTAAGTAGTTTACTGAGTCAGCCTCTTGCCCCCAACAATTTGGGTCCTCATGACAATATCTGCCCTTTTAAAAAGAAGCTTTAATCTGTTTCTAAGCAAAGTTACTTCCTTTTGCAGAAGCAGTGGTTGTTATAATCCCGGACCTATTCTGCAGAAGTGTCGCTATTTAGGATCCAATCTGGGTCGGTCACCAGGACCAGAGGTTTAGTCTTCTGAGCTTTCGAACTTGTGCTAGATCCCATCTTCAGGGAACTTCTCTCTAGCAAAGTGTGTGCTACTTGTGGTGTTTATATGGTGCCTGTTGTATGTGGCTTTTTAGATGTTGATCGGGCTGTGTTGATGGCTGGCTTTGAAGTTGTTGGCTGTTGTTTGAGCTGCCCAGCCCTCACCTTCTAAGTACTTGATAAGCTAGTGGTAAATCAGCACTCCTGTTGATTGATGAGGGGCCCGTTTCCCAGGCTTCAATCATTCCCTGGCTGTTTTTGTGCCTGCTCGTCCAACAATCTTAGTAGTTGTGAAATTGAATGCATGTGCTTGTTCATTGTAATGGGAGGCTACCAATGAGTTTGGATCTCCTCGTCTTTGACAGCTCACTTGTGTTCTTGCAATCTGGTGGTTAGCTTCCTCCCTGTCTCTCCTACATAGTCACAGAAGCAATCCTTTCAGGGGATCCGGTAGATTACATTGGAAGTATCTCCCACTTCCAAGCAATCTTTACAATGGATAATGTGTCCTTATAATGTCCACTTGCAGATCTCGGGAGCTCCGTTCTACAGCCTCCAAAACATTTTTGATGTATGGCAGGGTGTGCCATGTGGTTTGTCTTGTCTCTATTTAACCACCCAGATATCACCCTCCAGCTGTGGCCATGCCTCAGGGGCTCACTTTGGTGCAAAAAGTACCAGGCCTTGTGGAAGAATAGCTCTGCATGTAAAGGACCTCTTTGGACCACCACGGATCAGAACCTCAAATCTGTAAGGTGTAGCAAAGTCCCCCTCTGGGCCTGCTCTGATCTCATCAGTTTCTCTTCTCCTCCCAGGCAGAAGAAGGAGTTCACTTTTGAAGGACACATATAATTTGCATAGAGGTTCTCCTCCCATCAAGAACACACACAGTCCCTGCAATCAGTGTTTTGTTGAGGGCAGCAGGAAGGTGGGAGGAGCTGTCATTAAAAAAAGGAAAACCCCATGTTCTTATGTCAGGGTGCACAAAAAATTGAGGTACCTCCTCATGCAGAGCTTCCTTTATTTAATCAGCGGGTTTCTGTTTATTACATTTATTATGTACTTGTTGGGTGGGGTGAGGTGGAACAAGAGCTCTTGCAAAGCAGTCAACAAAACCTTTATCTTAAAAAAAAATGTAGCCCAAAATAAGTGAATGGCAAGCTATTGAAGTAGCCATCCTAACTCCACCTTCCTTCTTTTAAGACAACTCTAAGGTTAGTCGTGGTGTTTAGACAGTCTCCTCCCAGCATGCTTCTCTGGTACATCAGGGGCTGCCAGATACCTTAATGAAACACACATGTCACACGACTGTCCAAAATTGCATGCTCCTTTGTCCAACAGTAAAAGGCATAGAAGCCCAGTTCAAAACAGGATTCCAGGAGGGAGCTGGAACTGGTGGACGGGGCTAAGGAAGAGCAGCTGCAAAAGTACTTCAGAGGGTGGGAGGGCCCCATGGCGAAGTCCAGCTGGGCAGTTGGTGGGGCTTTTTAAGCCCAGGCATTCGTATGACCACAGCAGTGGGGACTTCTTGGGAAAAGCAGCTAGATGGAAGGACTCCTCTTCGGGGCTCAGAAGGGGGTGCCAGGGGTCACTGTGTCCCACCTTCCCAGAAATGTTCTTTTCTGGCAAGTTGGTTTGCAGAAGGGTTATGGTCTCTCAGAAGAAGAGAGGGGGGCTCTCCTGCACCGAAGGTTTAAGCAGAGGTTGGGTGTCCATCTGATGGGGATGCTGGACCAGTGGGTTCCTGCACTGGGCATGGGGTTGGATGATGATCTCCAAGGTTGCTTCCAACCCTTATATGGGAAGCTGGCATTCTACAAAGCAAAGCACCAGCTTCTACCATTCCTTCCGCCCTCCCTCCTCTTCCCTGAGAAGCCTCCTAAACACCCTTCAGAAATATTGGGGGGTCACAGCCTTGAGTTTTCTTAGGAAGGGGCCACTTGTCCAGGGGAAACTACAGGGGTCAAGAATGCCCTCATGGGCCAGAAGAGATGAGGGCATGCGGCTTTCCCAGCTTGCCTTCTGCAAGATGGACTATTTAACAATTCAATTTAATTATTTAAAATAAATGTAAAAATATTTTTAATTTTTGGCATTCACATTTCATTCTGTCCCTCCTTTTGCATCCTTTCTTTAATGATTCTATTCCACCATTTCTTTGGTGTTACTGTAACTCTTGATCTGCGGCAAGTTGGCTATGATGAGTTAGCCATGATGAGTTGGCCATTGTGAATTGTCATGGACCCATTCATGAAAACCCCTAGAATAAGCTTTTCAGTTCCCCGTGTGCCACAAGTCCAATCCTTGTTTAGTGCAGGAAGCACATATATTATGCTTTGTCTGTTGTCTCCCCTCTGCTGTTTGGTTGGGAACAGGCCAGGGGCAAAGAGAGTGAAATGAAATGGGGAAGGAGAAGAGAGGAACAAGGGGAGTGCCCCTGAAGAGACCCCGATGGTTAAAATATCGGGAACCGACACAAAAGCTCCGTGGAAACTGACAGTTAGAACAATTAACTCTTGGAACGGCTTGCCTCCAGAAGTTGTGGGTGCTCCAACACTAGAAGTTTTTAAGAAGAGATTGGATAACCATTTGTCTGAAATGGTATAGGCCAGGGTTTCCTGCCTGAGCTGGGGGGGGGTTGGACTAGAAGACCTCCAAGGTCACTTCCAACTCTTGTTATTCTCTTATTCTGAAACTTGCAGGCGATCTGAATTGTGGGCCTTCAGCCCTGGTAGCTCTTTTTCCTCCTTGGGAAGGTCCTTCCAAAGAGACGGGATTTCCTTGTCTCTGGTGTGCGTGAGCTGCCCTCGCTTCTGTCCAGGGCCAGCCTGGAGTCCAAGAGCAGCTCATGATTGTCAGCGGGGTCCTGCTTTCCGCTCCTGCAGAAAGAAGGAGGGGGGAGCAAGCGAAGCAGGCGGTGGTTTTCAAATCTGGGGGTGGACGAATGTTACATAATGCGTCCCTCCTCCTCCTCCTCCTCCTCCTCCGCCCGCTCTCCTCCAAAGACACATTCTAATGATTAATTTGAGGCTCTGGCAGCCGCCATCCTTGGAATAACATTTTAAACATGACTTTTCCACTCCTGCTTGCCAGCAGTCTTTAGTGTGTTCTGTGGCGGCTGTAAAACTTCGCTTCAGGATGGGCTTTGCTCCCCTTACCAAATGTGTCTGGAATGCGCAGATGTTTTCTTTGGAGACCTGGGAGCCAGTGGGCTCCACGCATCAGACAGCACAGCAGACACAGAGCGGGTCCTGTTTGCAAGATCACAAGCAAACAACAGGGAGGACCGACACGCTCCGGCTGGCACCGGGCCGGCCTTCCGAACCTCCGCGGGTGCCTAGAACCTGCATCCCTTTCTGGGCTGAGCCCGAGCAGCCCAGATGGACACGTTGCACTCCAGCAGGAGAGGACTTCCTTCTTCCCTGCCTCTCCCCTCGTCAGCTGTTAACAATTGCAAATGTGGTTGGACTTTTATGCAGGGCGATACATAATTCTTTTATGGGAAAAAGATTAAAAGAACAGATTATCGTGGCATTAAGGTGCTGGAGGACAGCTGGATGGGTGGGATGCAGACTTGATAAACCTGGCAAGGGGCGCAGCAGAAGACGGGCTCTGGGGGAGCCCCTCGGTGGAACCCCATCGGTGTGGGAATCAACCCAGCTGTGGCGGCTTTCCAAATGCGGCATGTGGTACACTATCTGGGGTGCCCAAAAGAGGAGGCAGAGGCCAGTGTGGGTAGAAGCCAAGTGTTTGGGGCGCGGCGATGCCACTTCCGTTGCTGTCTGACCCTGTCCTTTCGTTGTGTTCGCCCTGATTTTCAGTTTGAGAATATGCAGGGTCTCCCCCCCCCCCCCCCGCATATCCAATGTCCTTTGGGAGAAGCAGCAATTCCAAGTGTTGTCTTTCCTTCCATTTTTCCTTTCCTTTTTTTTTTTTTAACCCACAATCAATTTCATTATCCTTGCAAAGGACTGGATGTGATGGATTATTAGGTGCCACATAGATTGACGATTTCCATCACGATGGAAATCCTTCCATCCTTCAGGTCTTCCAGTAGCACGTTGGAAGTTACCGCTGTAATTTGAGTCCATCCCTCTTGCCACTGGTCAGTGGTCACCCTCTTCTCTTCCATCTTTCTTGGCATCAGAGCTGACTCCAGAGAAGGCATCTGAAGCAAGATAATTCGAGACTGGCCTTTTCTACCTGGAGGAAGAAGATCTCTGGACCGATGGCTTTCCAGTCAGCTTCTATACCAAATCCAGATGTTAACAGCCTTTCTAAAGGCCTTCAGGATTGGGGCCAACCATATAAGATGGGGGTGTGTGGGGGTGGAGGAATTCTCCCTCCCTGCCTTGCTATTCCCATTTTACTTCCCGCTTACTTCCCAGGGATGCACTATGCTGTTGTAGGCCCCCACTTCTCTGTCACTCTGTGTCCAGAAGGGGAATTAACGATCTAGGTTTAGATGACACATAAACCACTGATTAGATTAGCTCTGGGAACATATTGTGGTTAAGAGTCACTGCTGTAGCTGCAATTTAATAGCTGCTGCATTGCATGCCAAGCTTTCCTACTTCATAGCTAGCATATCACCTAATCATGTAAGAATCACCTGCCAACTGAACCAGCCCCTGTCCCTTAGGGTCCCTAGAGCGATCCCAGACCCTCTGTGCCAAAAAAAGGAGAGACCCTCCAGTTCCGGATTCAGGTATCTGCATAGGTGTGTCTATCCATGGCAAACTCCCAGTGAGAACTGCTGAGAAATCTAACCTTTTGATACGCAAATATTCTTCACAGAATCATTGTGGAAAACAAGATTTAGCAGTAGGAATTATTAGGAAGAGGACTTTTTAAAATAAGTTTTATTTGTACATTTTTAAAATAAATTTTATTTATACATTTTTTCTTTATCACACATGAGTGCTTAATATACAGTGTATTGTCTGAGTCAACTTACTTCTACATAATATCCGTACTAATAACAATATTTACTCATAAATAATAGTATTCTTCCAACTTCTAATTTCTACCTTTGTTGTCTAATCATTTGTAAAACAAATCCCATGTTAAAAAATATTCGATGTCTTCTTTCTCCTTTATCTTTAATGTTAACCTATCCATTTCTACAGTCTAATTTTTTTTTTATTATATTTTCATCTGTCGGAATTCCCTCATTTTTCCAATATTGTGCAAAAACAATTCTTGCTGCCATCAACACATGTGATATTAAATATACAACCCCTTTATCATATTTTTCAGGTAATATACCTTAACAAAAATATTTCTGGCTTTAAATCTATATGTCGTGTTATCATTTTCTCTAATGCTTCACATTGAAAGTCTGGTTTTGAGCATGCAGAAGCATGAAGCAGCATGCTGTGCGGTTGCTGAAAGCAGCTGCATCCCTCCCCAGGATTGTGTGGCTGCGGCTGACGCACTGGCTGATGCAAAGCACTGTGGCCCATATTTCAACATCAATCTCTGTTTATCGCATTTAGATCTTGTTTCCCTCCCCCAGAATCCAAGATGGCATGCCGTGATTCCTCTCTCTTATCTGAACAAGAACCCCAGAAAATAGGTTAGAGGCCAAGGCAGGCCTAAGTATCGGGTGCATAAAAGAAGGTTTGGATACAATGCATAATGAAAACAACTTTATTTATGGAAACTGGCCTTTGTCTGGAGGAAGAGATCCCATCGCTTGACTGTAACATTCCAGAGATGGACCCTCCCCCCAAGCGCGAGCTCCATCTCAGACCAGCAACTGACCCCACTTTCTAACCGACCCTGGTTGCAGTATTCC
>JAOYMU010000039.1:14385343-14398540 GCA_025802295.1 Psammodynastes pulverulentus
TTGCGGGGTCGCAATAATGAAGCCAGAAAAGGTATCAATGGAAACATGAAGATATTTCCAAGGTGCAAATGGAGGATGCTGAGGAGCCATAGAAACTCAGAGCATCATATATTCTCAGGTGGGGAGGATCTCATTTAATTCATCCTACACACACACACACACACACACAAAAGAAAAGGCCTGCTGAAATCATCCAGTTTTGATTCCCTTCCTAATCTTCCAAAGTTGAGACAAGTGAAAACATGGAGGATGTTATTCCAGGGAAGGGACGTAGCACTCAGTGCCAATAAATGAGCATATACAGATCACATGAAAATAAAACCAAATGTCTGCTCCAAATTCTGAGCTGAGAAAAAGACCACGAAAATGTAGCAGATGTGCTCAGTCAGTTCTTTTCCTGCCATAATGGACAGTTTCCTTCTCTTTGCATTCATCCATTCAAACCTGTTCTTTTCCTTACTGCGAGGGACACTTGCAATTTGATGTGTGGCTCAGAGGCAGCTGGAGGGGTCTATGACAGGGGTCATCAACCCACGGCTCTGGAGCTGCATGTGGCTCTTTCATCCCTCTGCTGCAGCTCCCTGTCGCCGGTCGGCTCTACAATTGATAGGGCTTTCGGTTAGGACAGAGAAAAGAAAAAGGATGCCACATTAGGAGGAGACTCTATGGTGGGGGAACTGGACTTCCAGTCAGCTCCAGAATTGAACAGGAGGCTTCTGGTTAGGACCTTTGTGGCTCTTTGAGTATTTAAGGTTGCTGACCCCTGGTCTAGGACAACTCACCGTAGCTGGCTTGTCCCGGCCAACTCACTGTGAGACAGGTCGCCACGGGACAATTCAATGCGGGTGTCAAGGTTCCAAGTAATAACTCCATAGAAAGCGGAACTTCGAGGCAGGCAAGTTCCTCAAAGGACAATTTTATTGGAAATATCAGATGGGCACAAACTGGTGAAAACCGACTCTGAAAGTTCCTGCGGTTTTCACCCGATTAAAAAGTGAAAGTTCCCCTTTTCCCCAGACAATCAGTCACATTGTCCAATCAAGGTGCTTGCTGGTCACGTGGTAACCGGACTCCTCCTCTCCCCAGCCACCTGTTGGAATGTCCTTGTTTCCACAGGAAACTATTTTGTTTTGGCTACAACCCCCCACCGTCTTACTATGTCCCCTTCCGTATCCCTTCTTCACACTGTGGCAACCCTGAAGCTTCCAAAATGGCCCCAGTCAGGTTCACTTCAGTGTTGACCGCGTGATAATCAAGAAAAGGACAAGTGAATTGAAGCAGGTCTTGTCTTGCTTTAGGTTTGACCCTTCTCAAGTTAGAAGTCCTTGAGGCTGAGTGCAGTTCACTTGTCCTTCTCTTGAATTATCCTGCATTGAATTGTCCCATGGCGAGTTGGCCTTGGCAAGTTGGCTGTGTCACATAATCCCATTCCCAGCTGCAGAGGGTAGTGAGGGAATTATTGGTCATCTCAATTCGCCATTCCTGAGGCAAAGAATCAAGTCAAATCCTATTCCAGGTAAGAACATCCAGAGCGGGGGAATCAAACGGGTTTCTTAGAAATCAGTAGGAACCTCCTTCTTTCTATCAGCACAAATTGTGTTTCATCCATGTGTAACAAAGACCCTTTCCTTTGCAATGCATCCTGGGGTCAAAGGGAAAGACCACAGCATCAAGGGAGCTTTGCTGACCGTTTATCAGAGTACCTGGCTCAGTGGTGGGATACAAATTTTTTTACTATCGGTTCTGTGGGCATGGCTAGGTGGTCATGTGACTGGGTGGGCGTGGCTATGGTTTTGTTTGTTTTTTTCAATTTTGCAGCATGAATACACACACTCCGCGCTCTGTTTTTTGCCTCCTGGGCCTCAGGGAAGCCTCCTGGGTGCTGAAAAAAAAGAAGCAGAACAGCAGCGAGGTGGGGGAATCAGCTGTGCTGTAGATTAGCTAGAAAGCAAGAAATAGGATGATTTCCTGTTTTCTAGCTAATCTAAATCATGCAGCATAGCTGACTGTCGGAAATACCGGTTTGGCTGAACAGATAGCATTTTTTACTACCAGTTCACCCGAACTGGACCGAACCAGTAGAATACCACCTCTGACCTGGCTTCCTGCTCAGCAAGGTTATGACACTTCTGACACAGTTGAAAGGAGGAGAAATACACCGGTTAGGTTTGCCTGGCAAACTATAAGACCATGTGTCTGTGTGTACAACCTTGGCAATCTTAACACCCAGAATTCCCTAGTCAGCCACGCTGGTTGGGGAATTAAGGGAGTTGAAGTCCACAGGTTTTAGTTGCCAAGGTTGGACACCCTGCTATAGATTGACTGACCGAAGTGAGATCGGGTAGCTTGTATCGAGGTCACAGGCCGCCCCATGAAACCACGGCCTGGTTTTTCTGCTTAAGCATGGTGGACTATGTGGGTTCATCAGTGTCAATTTTTAATCCTGACCTGGATTTCTGATCCATTGGAAAAATGAGCGGTTCTGATTCTTTTTTCTCTAATTTTCCCTTGCAGGTGAATACAGCCTGACTCTTGTAGTCTCCAATGAATTTGAGAACCTGACCTACTCAACCTCTGTCCACATCTATGCTCACCTAACAGAAGTGACCATGCAAGTAGCCTCAGATGTTTTGGTGGTGGGCAATCCGGTCACCTTTGAAGCTCAAGCGATGCCCTCTGGCTTCGGAGTCTCATATACCTGGAATTTTGGGGATGGTTCAGAGGCATTTGTGGAAAGCCAGACTGCCGTACTCCACACCTACAGTTCCAGAGGGACATACAAGGTCAGGGTGCAAGCAAACAATACCATCAGCACTGTGGAGACATGGCAGCATTATCAGGTCTTTGAAGAGATCAGTGGGTTGTGGGTGTCCTTGAATGAAACCATAGAGCTTCTCACATCGATTGACATCAGCGCTTTTGTGGAAACAGGAGATAATATCACCTGGATATTTGACATGGGCGATGGAACGATTGTGGAGACTCCTCTGGCGTCCGTAAAGCACACTTATTTAAAGGAGATGAACCTCACAGTAAATGTAACTGCGATGAATCCAGTCAATTCTCTTTCCCGAGCCGTGCCCGTCCAGATATTTGTGCTAATGGTGCTCAAGATTGAGCCTTCCTCCTGTATCCGAGAAGACCCTGAAGTACAGCTCACAGCTCACGTGTCAGGTAATCCCCAGAACTACTTTTTTGACTGGACATTTGGTGACGGCTCATCCAACATCACTGTGTATGGTGATCCAACAGTGATACACAATTTCACCCACAGTGGAATCTTCCCCCTGTCTTTGGTCCTTTCCAGCAAAATCAACAAAGCAGAGTATTATACGGAGATTTGTGTGCAACCAGAGATCACCAACGTCACACTTTTGGTAAGGCCAGAAGTGGTGTGGCTCGGCAATGAGACCAAATTTCAAGTCACAGCCTTGCCACCTTATCGCTACCGTTATCTTTGGGACTTTGGGGTGAACGATTCCACCAGGTTTGGTGGAACCGAAGTGAGCTATACCTACAAAAGTCCAGGTGACTATATGGTCATGGTGACCGTCTGCAACAACGTCTCTTTCAACAATGTCTCAGCATTAGTGAAAGTCCAGGAACCGGTTGGGGTGGCCAAGATTGAGTCAAACGGCTCAAAGGTTTTGGAGCTGAACCAAGTTTATCTCTTCTGGGCCAATGTCACTGGGACCAAAGTTAGTTATTTGTGGTACTTTGGGGATGGGACTTCCCAGTTGGGAAAATTCATCACCCATTCTTACAACAAGAGTGGTACCCATACCATCAGTTTGACGTGCTGGAATGATGTCAACTTCCACAAGGCCAAGATGAACGTGACCGTAAAGCGGCGCCTGCAGGGCCTGAGCATCAACGCCAGCAGGACGGTGGTACCTCTGAACGGTTCTGTGAGTTTCACGGCCAACCTCCTGGCGGGCACTGCCATCCGGTACTCTTGGATCTTGTGCGACAGGTGCACTCCCATCCCGGGTCTTTCCACCATTTCCTACACTTTTCGCTCCGTTGGGACGTTCAATGTGATTGTGACGGCCGAGAACGAGATCGGGGGCCTGCAAAGCAGCATCTTTGTCTATGTCTTGCAGCAGATAGAAGGGCTGCAGATCACTGGAGGGGACTTCCTGGACAACATTTACTTCCCCACCAATAAGACGCTGCAGCTGCAAGCAACCGTGAAAGACGGAACAAACATCTCTTACAGCTGGACTGTCCTGAAGGAAAGTCACCCTGTGCAGACGTTTACCGGGAAGGCTTTCTCCTTAGTCATTCTGGAAGCAGGCCCCTTTGCTGTCCAACTGAAAGCCACCAACATGCTGGGAAGCTCGATTGTCAACAAGACGGTGGAGTTCATTGAGGAAGTGGGTGCCTTAAAGCCAACCGCTACCCCCAATCCTGCTGCAGTCAACGCATCTGTTAATATAAGTGCCAGCGCTGCTGCCGGAAGTGGGCTGCTGTATACTTGGCACTTCGAAGATGGCCTTTCTCTCTGCACAGCCTCTAGTACCATCGCACACTCTTTCCCAAGCCCAGGTGCACAAATTGTAACCGTGATGGCAGGAAACAAATTTGGTTCTTCCAATGCATCCCTTGTGGTATGCGTACAGGAACCAGTAGCGGGCACAGAGATTAGGATTGTAAGGCCAAACAGCAGTTTTGTAGAATCAGGCACCGTGGTGAACTTTGCTGGGGAGCTTGAAAGGGGATCTGACGTACTCTGGACGTGGAAGATGCAAGACAAAACCATCTCAGGCCAAAGGGTGGCTCTCAACTTTCCCGTGGCAGGAATTTTCCCGGTCTGCTTGAATGCTTCTAATGATGTCAGCTGGGACGTAGTTTGCCTCAATCTGACGGTGCAAGATACAATTCAGGGTCTGAAGCTCAGCGTAAGCAAGGATGTGCTGCAGCCAGGAGAACTGGTGTCTTTTGAGGTTGAAATATCTTCTGGTTCCTCCGTGAGCTATAGGGTCACCATTGGGCGTAACCATTCCGAGATCCTCAGTACTTCCAGCTTTACCTACAAGTTCAGCCAAGTTGGAGAGTACCTAGTGAGAGTAACTGCAGAGAATCAAGTAAGTGTGGCTTATGCTGAGCATCTTATCGTGGTGCTGGAGGCTGTGCGTGGTCTCCAGATCACCGATTGCTGTGAACCAGGAATGCCCGCTGCAGTGGAGAAACAGTTCATGGCTCGGATTGAGAGCGGCTCACAGGTGTCTTACTTCTGGCAATTCATCCTAGTAAAAGAGCAGCAACATTCCCAGGTTCTCTTAAAGGGCCAAAGTGTCTCTTACACCCCAGAAGCAGCGGGGCAGTTGGACATCCAGCTGTGTGCTATCAACAGTCTGAACAGCCTGAATGTAACTGTGGTGATCCAAGTCCAAGATTTCATCCTCCAGCTTTCCATCCAGCCCGTTGATTCCTTTGTCAACCGCACAACTTCGTTTGAAGCCTCCGTGCTGCCCAGTGCCAGAGACGTCCTGTTCTGGTGGCATTTTGGGGACGGCTCTTCAGATGTGCAAACGAGCGTGCCATCCACCAGCCATGTTTATCTGAGGCCTGGCGATTATGCGGTGGAGGTGAATGCCACCAACCTCATCAGCTTCTCCATTGCCCACCACACAATCACGGTCCGAATCCTGGAGTGCGAGGAACCAGAAGCAGAGCTTGCTTTACCTGCTCAGGTGTTTATGAAAAGATCCCAGAAGAATTACCTGGAGGCCCAGATTGATTTGCGAGGATGCACCAGGTATCAGACTGCCTACCTCTGGGAGATCTACAAAACCCCGAGCTGTCTACATCTGGAGGCTTTTGCCAAAGTGCTGTTGGTCAGCGTGGATGTGAGCCGGCCCCAATTGGTCATCCCCAAGCTTACCCTGGATCTCGGCAACTACTGCTTCAAATTCTTGGTCTCTTTTGGTGATACTCCTCTGTCCAAAAGCATTTTTGCCAATGTGACAGTTTTGCCTAATAAACTGGTGCCCATCATTGATGGAGGATCGTACCGTGTGTGGTCCAGCACCCGGAACTTGATCTTGGATGGCGAGAAATCCTATGACCCTAACTGGGAAGACTGGGAGCAGACACCATTGTATTATCACTGGACATGCGTATCGTCTTCCAAAGTAAGTGAACCTGGGTGTTTCCCCTTGAACTGAGCTCTAGATTAGTTGGGGAGGACTTCTCTCAGGGTAGTGACACCCTATTTTTACTTGGTTGCAAGTCACCTCAAGTGGCCTCTTGGTAAGATGGGTGGCAGATCAATTAATGAAGCCCACAAATAGATCAATACATTTCTCCACCCAGCTAAATGCTAAATGCAGGATCTGGCTTTTGCCATCAATCACTTTGAAGTTTTAGGGCATGCGATTGGCTAGCCTGTAATCCCTCACGCTTCTGCCGTGACCTTGGCCACGGACCGTGAAGCACGTGGCAGCTCAAGCTTGCCAGTGGTTGACCCGAGAATGCCAAGCAACGCAAGTGTTGCCAGGGGGCTTTGCTGCTCACTCCCAGCCTGGCACAGGAAACCCAGCCTCTCCACGCCTCTGTATTTGGTTTCACAGACAAAACCCTCTTTCTGCTGAGGCGTTTCCGCTGATTTTCAGCTGGAATCCACCTACCAGTAATTTAAAACTTTTAGCCTTTTTTCCCCTCTTAATACGTTGGATATTTTGGAATTTTAATGTAGTTGTTTATTTCTTCATCTTTAAATACCAGGGTTCTCATTGAAAGATGTAACTGTTAGCCCCAGTGCAGCGGTGCCTTACTAGACAGGCTGAGCTGCTCCGTAAATGCCCCGTTCAATTCCTAGGTAGAAAAGTTTGGCCTCCCAGAAAGAAGCTTTTCTTAAGATCAAGAAAGAGCCAGCGCTTCAATTTGCCCAGCTGCCTCTTTGGCTCAGTTGTCGGAGTTTTATTTCGGTGATTTTGCTGTCTGGTTGTGAGCAACTGGGGTCATTTCATAGCAGAGCAGAATCATAAAATCTAAGATAAAAGCAAATGGAAAAACGTTGTTTAATTTTGCAGATGGGGAGAGGTTAAGAAAGGAGTGGGGAATTTTTTTTTTTAAGAGAGCAAGAAAAGAGGAGCCTTCAGAACAGAGGACTACAGAAGGATGCAAACCTGAATGAGAATATTTGATCGTGAATTAATTCAAGCGGCTTTTGAGCTAGATTGGCACTCTGATTGGGAGTGCCTTGGTTTAGATCAGCTACTTCGTCTGCCTCCGTTTTTCTTGCTGAGTTAAAAGTTAAAACATAGTGTTAAATTGTAGAACCACAGAGTGTAAACATTGGAAGGTAGCCAATGAGATGATGGAACCCAACTCCTGCAGATATCCTCACAATTGGCCATGTACCCTCATGAAACATTTTCTGAGAAACTGAGTCTACCGCTTCCTGTCCCACTGGGGAACAGCTTGTAGTGCTGGGAATCTAGGACATTTTTCCCAGTGCCCAACCCAGTTCAACTTCCTTTTCCTATAAATCCCTTTTTTCACATCCTGCTGTCTTCTGGAACACCTCTGAACATGACTCCTTCCAGATGTTTGAAAACAACTGTTGGATTTCCCCATCTTTAGCCCTAACACACCCAATGCTTCTCATGGGTGCTGTATTCCAAGCTACTTACCATTTTGGTGGGCCCCTCTGGACTCCTCTGGTCTATTTTATGAAAACATTTTAATTTAAATTTGTCTTCCCCAACCGGGTATAATCCAGATGGTTGCTTACAACCCTCATTTGGGGCTTGGGCTTCCTCCTTCGGGGCAGAAGGGAGCCTAGAGAATCTGTAATTTGTCCTTGATTTAAGGATGTGGCTAGTCTTTCTGTCCTTTCCATCTTCCCAACATTTGGAACTCAGCATCAAAGGCATGCATGACAGAATTGTTCATTACACTTACTGTACTAATCTCAAACACTGCAATGAAGACAAGCCTTGGAAGCTTCCTCTACTCAGCTACGCCCACAGAGATGTTAGAAATAGTTATAGTAGGGTAAGTTTGTGTTTTCTTCTGTGAGAAAAGACCATGATTGTTTGCTTGTTTGTTTTGTCAAGCATACATTGGATAATACATATAAGTATTAAAATAATTATGGATATATGAAATGAATACAAATAAGAGAGAACATTAGGACAGGGATGGTAGGCACATTGGTGCACTTATGCACGCCCCTTACAGACCTCATAAGCAAGGGGTGAGGTCAGAGGTGGTATTCAACCGGTTGGTTGAACCGGTGGCGGCAAAAACTGCTGCTCGGGCGAACCGGCAGCAAAATTATGGCTACCGGTTCGGCCAAACAGGTAGCTCAAACCCGCCCTCCCCCCGCGTGTGCACGTTTACCGATCGTCTGCTCTCCGATCATCTGCGCATGTTTTTTAGCTGGAAAACATGTGCAGATGATCGGAGAGGCTTCCCCAACCCTTTCCAACGATCTGTGCATGGTTTTTTAAAAATGGGTGCCGATCAACTGAGAGGATCAGAGTCCTCTCAGATGATCGGCACCCACATGCACCTTCCCTCCGCTCGCACACCTCTCAGCCAGCTTCGCAGAGTCTCCGCCGCCCACTGCCATGAAGGGCTGGGGACAGAAGCTGGAGCTGCTGACAGGTGAGGGCCTCATTGACGGCTTTGCTCAGGGCATGGCGGCCGCTGCCCGGCCAGCTCTGCTTGGACCGGCGGAGGGAGGGAGGGCCAGCAGGGGCGCTCTGACGTGGCTCGACACTCTGTGCCATGGTGCAGGAGCGGGGGAGGGGGACAGCTTTGAAACCGGGCCAGCAGCGGCGACGAGGCAGGCTTGGCTTTTGGCTTGCAGGGCTTTGGGGACCGGGCCGGTGTGGCCTTGTGGTCCCAGTGGGAGCGCGGCTCTCTCCGTGCAGGAGCTGCTCCAGCCACCCCCGTTGCCCTGCCGCAGGCCGGCCATCGCCAAGGGCAGTGAGCGCCGCCAGTGAGCACTAAAGGGGGGAGCGTGCGGGGGGGAAACGTGTGTGCATGCACAGAAGAGTGGGGGTGCACGTGTGCAGAAGGTTGGGGGAGTGCACGCACGCAGGGGGGAAACGTGGGCACATGCGCACTTGCATGCACGCGCAAAAAACAAAAGTACCGAACCAGTAGCAACCTGGAGAGGAAACCACCCCTGGGTGAGGTCAATAGTACACAGTCTTAAGGTTAAAGTTTTTGGGGTTTGGGGAAGAAACCACAGAGTCAGGTAGTATATTCCAGACATTAACCACTCTGTTGCTGAAGTCGTATTTTCTGCAATCAAGTTTGGTGCGGTTTACCTTGAGTTTATGTCTATTGTGTGCTCTTGTATTGTTTTATTGTTATAAATTACTCTTTACAAGTTGTTGACTTGTAAAGAGTAATTTTGAAAATCTGGCCTTAACCGTCTTCGGTAATTTTGTCACATTGATCCACTTCCATCTAATAAGAAAAGACAGGTTTTGTGAAACATGTCACTGAAAAAAAAAATACAGCTCCAGAGAGTCATCCGGGAAGCCAAAGAGCCACAGCCCCCATAACAAGGAGCAAGACATCACTAACATTCTTATCAAATCTTGTTGCGTCCGTGGAAAAAAACAATAGGCTCCAAACAATCAGAATCTCAAGGTTAGAGTCCTCCAAATGCCTTCTTTCTCTAAAGTGAATCATCACCCTATACAGGTAGCCCTCGACTTACAGCAGTTCATTTAGTGACCATTGGAAGTTACAACAGCACTGAAAAGAAGGGACTTGTAACTATTTTTCACACTTAGGACCGTTGTAGCATTCCCATGATCAAAATTCAGAAACATGGCAACTGACTTATATTTAGATGGTTGCAGTGTCCCTGGATCACGTGATCACCTTTTGCGACCTTCGGACCAGCAAAAATCAGTGGGGAGGCCAGATTCACATAACAACTGTGTTACTCACTTAACAATTGCAGTGATTCAGCTAACCACCATGACGAGAAAGGTCACAAAATAAGAGAAAACTCACTTAACAATTGTCTTGCCTAGCAACATACATTTGGGGCTTAATTATGGTTGTAAGTCAAGTACTACCTCCAGTAAAGCAAGTCATGAGGACTGGGGAATATCTCTGTTTTTTTTTTTAAATTCAATCGGTTGTCCTGAGCTCTCATTCATCTTTTGATAGTCCAGCTCTCTGCATCATCTCTCTGTGTAGACCCACAATATTTCCATCCATTAGTTTTGCACAAGGGTTGTTTCTTAGAATCCCGACGTTGCCTCTTTCTTAACAGACTGGCTTTGGATTTGTGACTTAGCTGGGCAGACTCCTTGTCTCTTGTGTAGTACCCTCAGGCTGTACATCCTGCAGATGGTGACAGAATATAAAAAAAAAGTCTAATCCATAAATAGCTCTAGATGCAGAAACATACCCACCACACACATTTAGTACATGACATTTGTACAAAAATCTCCATACTAGCCACGCTCACTTTATTTGTCACAGGGCACTTCCCGGGGATTAATGGTTGTCTGAGGTTAATGGCCCTTTGGCTATGCTGTGGGCCATCAACTTTTCCAAGCTGCTCATTAATTCCCACGAAATGCCAAGCATCAAGTTGATAATAGCTTTATTTGGGTTATATTTTTTGGGAATCCAGTTCAGGAGTCCCACATTTAGAACTTAATGACACTGCATCTCCTAATGTTTTGTTGATATTTCCACTCGGTTTCAACTCAAGAGGGCCATGCTTAATAGCATTTGTTTTAAAAAAAGGGGGGGCACCTAGAGAGCTGTTGGAAGTTGAGCGCTCTTCCTGGATGCGAGATGTACAGCTGATTGGGAAACCCACACGACTGCAGGCAACATCTGTTCGCTAGGAGTCACAGATCTTCTGGCTTTGAATTGCATACAAGCCCCAAACGTATGCACATCACAGACTTGCTGTTGACTTTTTTTTTTTCAAGAGGACAAAGGAGCGTTGTTTTGTTTTTAGATAATTGGGTTTCAAACATTTATGCAGATGTGAAGTGTGTTGTTATATTATTGCCAAGCTCCAAAGGGCTGTCAGTTAAATTATTCCGAATAATGCTATCTGTATTCTGATATGGAACGGCTCCAGATTAGCATTATGAGAACCTCCAACTATGAGATCAAGGTTAGGGTTTTCTCCCTCTTCCTTTTTGCAGGGAAGGAAATGTTGAACATCTGGGCATCTGAGCATCTCATTTCTTAACAAGCCACAATTTTCTTGTATTTTATTTCCAAATATGAAGTAATTACTTGCAAAACGTGGGTCCAGGATACCTGCAGAACTGGGACTGGCCTGCTTCACTCATGTTGGCAGAAGGGGCCTACTGTGGATCCCATCAGCCATTGAATTTTGGTTGTTGAAATCCAGAAGTGCCTTTTCTGACATGGTTCCTGCCAGTGGTGGGATTCAAAATATTTTACTACAGGTTCTGTGGGCATGGCTTGGTGGGCGTAGTGGGGGTGGCATGGCTTGGTGGGTGTGTCTTGGTGGGCATGGCAGGGGAAGGATACTGCAAAATCTCCATTCCCTCCCCACTCCTGGGGGAAGGTTACCACTGGTTCTCCAAAGTACTCAAAATTTCTGCTACCGGTTCTCCAGAACTGGTCAGAAGCTGCTGAATACCACCTCTGGTTTCTGTCCTTTGGAACATCTTGCAACAGAAAGTAAGATCCACCCCCCTCTCTTTTAGCTTTCAGGGAAGGCCTTAAAATCTGGCTATGCCAGCTGTGAAGTCCTGAAGGAGAAGCTGCTGATTAGATGATACACAAACAGAGAAGGCAACTCACTTCTTCCCTGAAAATCCATGTCTTTGAGTTTGTTTTAGATGACTACAGGCTGTAGTTAAAAAAAAATTCAAGAAGGCAACCATGACAAATGCGATAGCAATAGCAATGGCACTTAGACTTATATGCATCTTTACAGTGCTTTACACCCTCTCTAAGCGGGTAACAAAGTCAGCGTATTGTCCCCAACAATCTGGCTCCTTATTTCACTGATCTTGGAAGGATGGAAGGCTGAGTCAACCTTGAGCCAGGAGGAGGATTGAACTGCCAATTTGCAGGCAGCCTGAAGTCAGCAGAAGTCACCTGCAGTACTACATTCTAACCACTGTGCCACCACAGCTCTCAATCAAGGTTTCAGCCTTTTTTTGATGTGCATTGCATATCTTGATTTGGGAGGGTCTACACCCAAGAATACCCCGCCACACTTTGACAGACTTGATTAGAGAAGTCCAGACACACTGCAGACTTCTGGAAAAAAAACCGCACAATGAAAGACAGTGGAATTTTTCACATACTCTGTGGAAACTCAAAAACAGGAGAACCACCATTGCCTTAGGGTGACTGATTTGAAATTCCATTTTTTGTTGAAAGAATTCTAAGAAAAATTCCTGTTTCAATCAAATTGGTTAAAAACTTGTAGGCAAAAGAATGCTAGATAATTTTTTTTCTTAGGCACAATTTTGAACAGAAGATCTGAAAAGGATCACATGAGGTTGCATTCCTTCCTTCAATGGTGGGCAAAGTCTTGGAAAGAAAAAAAGTTTGCTTTCTGAGACTTAAGACACTTTCTACTGATCTTTCCCACTGATCTTCCAGCAAAGAATTCAATGTCATACGTAGGCAAAGCGAGTAAGGTATATTAAGGGCAAACCAGGAGTACAAACTTTTTCCTTATTTAGATGTTTGTATTGCACAGTTCAAAGCATCTGCCTGAGCAAGAGAAATAGTTTATAAAAGACATGAAAGTACTATCTGCAGAGAAAGTTATAACTGAGTAACTTCTTTGAAATGAGCTTGTACAATGTTGAAGGACAGTAAACACTAAAGAAAGTTGTTTATCTGAATAATAACATTTGCAAGTATCAGGGAACATCCTATGTAGAAATTCAACCATTGTACACTAGGGGTCCCCAACCCCCGGGCCAGGGCGCACTATTAGGCCATGGCCTGTTCAAAACTGGGCCACAGGAGGAATGGGCAAGTGAGAGAGGAGGGCACTAGCAAGCTCCACTCGCATTATTAGAAGGCACTTGCCCATGCACATGAAGCTCCACATGAGCAGAGGGTGCTTGTGAGCGGAGGGTGTTTGTGCTTGCGTGTAAAGTTCCATTTGTGTGAATGTATGCAGTAATTGTAATTGCAGACTTCTGCTAACAAGCCAGCTGCCTGTAATTTGGCAGATCGAATCTCTCCAGGCTC
>JAOYMU010000039.1:14576021-14603562 GCA_025802295.1 Psammodynastes pulverulentus
TCCGTGGTGACTCCCTCTCTGGAACATCACTCCCCCCCCCCGAGATTAGAACGGCCCCCACCTTCTTCTGGAAGATGCTGAAGACCTGGTTCTGCCAGTGGACCTAGGGAACCCAGAGCAGGATGGAGCACATTCAATGGCTCGTGTGATCTGCTGTCGTCAGGATGGGGGGGTGATTTTTGTTATATTGTACTTTATTAATTTATTTGATTCTTTTTGTTAGTTTTTATTGTTTTAAGTGTTTTATTATTTTATTATTTTAAAGGTTTTTTATTTTGTAAGCCGCCTCAAGTCGCCTTGGGTGAATAGGCAGCAATATAAATTCAATAAATAAATAAGAGCCTGTTTAACATGGCATAGATGGCATGAATGCTTCATGGGATTCTGGGAGAAAACCACCCTCTTGTATCATGAAAGCCTTCCAAACCCCGGATGGATGGTGACAAGGATGCCCATTGCAGCTGCTTTCCTTCTCGCTTCCCTGTGTTGAGGAATGGAGCTACTGAAGGCCACTTCATCTTTCACCGTGTAGAATTTATGCCACATTTTTATCCGTTTCCTTTATTAAGACTCGAGCTATAAAACTACCACATTAAGATTCAATGAACTTTTTTATTTATCATCCAAAAGTAACAGAACAGGGTTGAAATGAATCCCTCTAGCTGATATTTTAAACAGATACCAGCCCTTTTACTTATCTTGACAGGCAATTAAAAAAAGTGTGAAAGTTTTCACAGTACAGTCAACTCCACCCAAACTAAGGTAACGGTGGATAAAAATAAAATGCCCCCCAAATTAAAAGAAAACTTACCCCCCTCCTCCTCCCATATTACATCGTCACAACTCACAAATCTGTACAAAATGTTCACTTTATAAAGCTCTGATGTAAAAATCAAATCAAGCAGCAATTCGGTAAGTGCAGCACGGGGCCTGTTGTAGCTCTATTTACAAGGCTCTTGTAACTTTACATGAGGACAAAATGCCATCCCGATGGCTGAGTCCATCCTGCCCCCTAGACCGGGACAGGCTTTGCTTTGGGGTTCTCCTTCTCCTTCTCTTTGCTCTTCTTCGACTTCTTCTTCTTGTGTTTATGTTTTTGGCTCTTCTCGGCTTCCGACTCGGTGCCAGGGTGTTTCTTATGCTTCTTGTGCTTCTTGTGTTTCTTGTGCTTCTTCTTGTCCTTCTTCTTCCTCTTCTTTTTGCTGTCCTGACTGTCCGCAGAGCTGGCGCTGCTGCTGCGGCTCCGGCCTTGGCTCCCTGAGGGGGTGGCACTGGGGCTGCTGGGGCTCTGGCTCCGGCTGGGCTGGGGGGCCAGGGCAGTGGGGGCTGCGGCCTCTTTCGGCTTCTCCTTCCCGTCTCTGGGTTTTTTCCCTGGGGAGTTGTCCTGTTTTGTTGAACCGTTGCTGTCACTGTCGCTTTCGTTGTAGTCTGGGACAAAAGCCGCCTCGTCCGTTTCCCGCGTTGGGTCCGAAGAGAGCCGGGACGTGTGGCTCGTCTGAGCCTTTGGCTTGGCGGCGTTCTTGTCGTTCTGGGGAGCTCCTTGCTCCTTGGCTTCTGGGGAGCCCCGTCTGAATGTAGACTTGCTTCCAGATGCCCCCCTCTCTTTATTGCTCCAGGCCTCCGAGGATGGCCGCTGCTTCTCCCTCTCCTTGCCCGAGCCCTTCTCTTGGGCCTTGGGCTGTTCTGCTGGACGCCTGGAGTCGTAGGCGTTCTTGGGGTCGTTCTGCCTGCGGTCCCTGGATGGGCTGTAGCTGCTCCGCTTGGAGTCCCAGCTGTCCTTCTTGGGCTGCTCCGCTCGCTCCTCCCTGGTCTTGCTCTTGGATGAGGAGGGGGCTGGGTCCCGGGTCCGGGAAGGCGACGCTTTCTTTCGCGTGAGCCCGCCCCGTTCCTCCCTCCGCTTGGAGCTGGAGTGGTCTCTGCTGCTGTCCCCATCTGACTTCTTCTCTCGGCCAGGAGTAAAGTCCTTTGTGCCGGATCCGTGGGCAGAGTCATGCTTGTCTGAAGACCTGCTGTCCCTGGAGGAGTGAGAAGACCCACCCTTGGCACTTCCTTGCTCTGCCCCGCGCTCGGAACGGTCCTTCTCTGGCTGAGCTCCACTCTTCCTTTTCTCAGAAGGGTCTCGGTCGGAGGCGGCATGGTCCCTGTCTTTGGTCTTCCCCTTCTCATTTGACGTGGCCGCTTTGGAGGTTTTGGGGTCAGGCTGTGAAGTTTCGCGACTCGGTTCTTTTGTGGCTCTTGGATTTCTCTCCACGGGTTCGGGGTCCTTCTCGTTCTGTTTGACAGGAGTGGGCAGCTTCGTGTTGACGGTCTTGATGACGCTGGCTGGCTTCCCAATGGCGGAAGGGACCTGTGCGGACTTAACATTCTCCTCTTCTTCCTCAGAGTCGAAATCATCCTTATCCCACTTGGACTGAGGCACCTGGATCATGATGATGACATCTTCAGCAGGGGCGGTAATGTCGTTGTTGTATTCTTCCATAGTCTTGATGACGGTGCGCTTGGTGTCTACTTTGTCTTCCAGCTTCTTTACTGGACTGCCTCCAGCAGAGCTTGTACTGAGGAGGCAAGAACCAAGAAAGGTTGATTATGGGCGACATCAAAGGGTGTAATTTCAGTTCCTAATTTTGCAGTGGGAATATGAGTTTCTCTGTCTCACCAAAAAGGCATTTGTCTAATGGCCTAACACAGGGATGTCAAACTCGATTTCATTGAGGGCCACATCAGGGTTGTGTTTGACCTTGGGGGGCATGGTGGCGTGGCCCGGGTGAGCATGGCCAGCTTGAGGTCACTCGTATCAGGGGGGCTTGTGGTGGCCCGAGCACTCATGGCCCTACTGAGCTCTGTTTTCACTGGCAGAGGGTTGCAGGAGGCAGTCGCAACTGAAAACGGAGCTCAGGAGGACTGCCCGTGGCCTTCACGAGCTCTGTTTTTGCTGGCAGAAGCACTGTGGGCCAGTCTTTAGCTGTTTCCAGGACAGCTTTGAGGGCCAGATTTAAGCACCCCGTGGGCCGGATCTGGCTCCCGGGCCTTGAATTTGACACCCCTGGCCTAACATAAGGAAATGTCCTGGTAACCACCACATATGCTTTAATATATTTTTTTTTGTTACAGAATAAGCTTATTCTATAAAATGGCCTGATTTCATCTTCAACTGTTCTAACTCTAACCTTTAAAAACTGTCAAAATTCCAGCAACCATTCCTTGCCTCCAGGGCAAGTCCAGTATAATTCACATTATTATTATTGTTGTTTTTTGTCAGGAATACAAAGGAAAGATACCTCCAGACAAAAAAACAACAACCGTAAAGAACAAGGCCCCAAAGAGTAGTGAAGGAAAAGGCCGTGGTCATCTCTGGACTACACGGATTGGGAGGGAAGGACAACTAACTGGTGCCAGAATTGAGAGGGTTTACCAGGGAAGGGATTCAGCCCCATCAGAAGAATTCAGAGCTATTTAACAAAAGGATCTGAGGGAGCTTAACGGAGGGCTGGGGACAGGTTTGACAAGTCGTGGGTAGGAACCACCGTTGCCTTCCTCGTAAATCACAGTACCTGGTGTAATCGACCAGCGTGGACCCGGATCCATCAGCTGCCGCCGCTTTTCTCCTCAGCTTCCCCTTGGCTTTCTCTTGCTTCGCTTTGCTCGCCACCGCCGGCTCAGGCTTCTCGGCTGAGGCTTCTTTCACCGGAGGGACATTGTCAGCACTGGCAATCTTTTTGCCCGTTTCTCGGTTCAGCTTAATCTTCTTTGCAGGAACAACTGGTAAAACAGCTTTGTCCTTCTCAGGGGTCCTCTCGGTTTTCTCTGCTTCTGGGTCATTCTTCCCCTTTGGCAACAGCTTCGATTCTGCGACTTCTGGCTTGGAAGCTTTTAGCAATGTGGTCTCAGGCTCCTTCTCAACTTTGTCATCCATTTTTCTCTTCCTCTTTTCAGGTTTGGCATCTACTGGTTTAGTTTTGTCAACGGGCTTCTTGGATTTTTCCTCCTTGCTGGACGGCTTCTCCTGCTTGGTTTCCTTGGGATGCTCCTTCTTGGCCTTCTCCTCCTTGGTGGACTTGGCCTCCGGGTGCTCTTTTGTGCCTCGGGGGTGGACTTTACGGGGGGCGCTTGGAGGCTTCTCGTCCTTCTGGGAGGAAGGTTTGGGGCCATCAGCCTTTGGCAGTTCTTCCTTCACCTTTTTGGCAGGAGGTTCAGCCCGTGGGGATCTTTCGCGGTCAGCCTCCGCCTTCTCCTGAGGTGCTGCTTTCGCCGGCTTGACCTGCACCTCCTTCTTCGTAGTGGCAGCCCCTTCGGAGGTCTTCTGCTTCGACTTTTCCACCCTTCCCTTCGGCTTCTCTTTCCTCTCCTTGTCAGAGACGGGCTTAAAGGCAACTGAATCCGCTTCCATGGGCTCGTCCCGGACAGGAGTGGCATCGTCCCTGCTCGGGGGCACAAAAAGGGAGTCAGGTCTGCCCTCTTCGCTAGAAGCAGGCTTTCGGGAGCCCTCCAGCATGTCAGTGCTCGAAAAACCGTCCCCTTCTTCTCCCCTCCGTCTTTTCCGGTGCTTCTTGTGTCTATTCCCTTTTGCATCCCCGGGAGGATTGTCCATGTCTTTGTCCTTCAGCTTGGTCATGTCTTTCATATTGTGGCCTTCTCTTCCTGGCAGCTTTTCAGAGTAGCCGCCGCCGCCTAGATTTCGGTTCCGATGCCCGAGCCCTCCGGGATAATCATCTCTGCGACCCCGAATGTAAGGGGAATTCTCTCTCCGTGGTCCAGGAGGGCCAAATCGTTCTGGGGAGAAGTTCTCTCTGTTAAGCAAAGGTCTGGGTTGGGTTCCAGCTGAGAAGCCCTTAAAGTATTTTTCGTACCATTCTCTGTAGGTCTCCCCCCAATCACGGTATCTCTCCTTCTCAAAGGGGTCTCTCATATCCACAGATCTCCCGTAATATGCTTTCATGTCATAAACTGGGATTTCTCGGTAGCGACCAAAATACTCCCGTTCCCCTTCTCCCTGAGGAACGGGCCGCTTATTCGGGGACTGGCCTCTGTACGCTGGAGATCTTGACCGAGAATGATACCGCCTGTAGGGGGGTGACCTAGACCTTGATCGGTGATATCCGTGTGATCTTGACCTGGAGCGGTAATTCCGGCTCTTGCCTCTGCCCCTCCGGCCGTAGGGGGGCGACCTCGAGTAGGAGCGAGAATGGGAGCGGCTGAAGGACCGAGAGTATGAGCGAGAGCGGGACGAGCCAGATCTTGACTTGGAGTATGTGTAGGAACTTCTTGAGTAGGAAGATGCACTATATGGCGATTTGGACCTGGAACACAATGAAAAGAAATGTTTCATTGTAGCTTCTGGATGTCTGTAAAAATTACCTTGCATCGCAGAGACAACAGAATTCTGCAGTATTTAAAAAAAAATACTGACATTTGCTATATACAATTCAAAAACTGGTTAATAATACTTTGAATGGACCCCTAGGACTTTTCCAGCTTTTAGAAAAGATCCTGAAACTTTCAGAAAGAGTTCACCAAATGTCTACCCCGGCAGTTCCCTAGACTGTGGCTGGATATCGGCTAGATAATGAACAAATGTTTTGTCTAGCAATCTTGCAAAGGGTCCAAAATTGTTTGAGAGGACACCTGCGCGTGTGTACAAACTGGATTGCTAATCTCTGTGCAGAACCGCTAGGAACATTCTACAGCTTGGTTGCTTGCAAGGCTGGGCTCTCAAGCCGCCTCGCTGCACGCCTGGAGGACGGACAACCGCTACTTCGGTTCCTCAGAACCAGGCCAGAGAAATCACCAAAAATGTCTGAGAGGCAATTTGGCTGAATGCCACTCAATTGAGCTGCATTTCTCAAGAAACGACACTGCTAGTTTGCTTTGAGGAAAACAATTCATTGTTTTAAATTTGGCATGGATTATAACTTCTTGGATTACTTTTAATAAAAAGCAGGCTAGAATTTGATTGCAAATACACTTTCTGTCCCTCAGAAAATAAGCCATTACCGATTGGTGTTTTCCTGCTATAATTAATACGGAATCAAGGGGATTAGACCTCCAAGGGCTGTGTTGGAAAGAGACCTGCTTTTGGGGGGGGGGGGAGAGCAGGAGCAGCCCTAGGGGATTCCTAGCAGGGGAAACAGCCTGTGGGGCTGGGCTAGATGCAACTCCTGGGCGACAGTGAGGAGCGCCCAGGATGCAAACAGAGTGTAGCAGCTATGATTTAGCTCTGGGCAACCAAGACGCTCACCAGGACTGCATCCTTGTTCTTGGGACAACTTCTTCTGCTTGCTTCCTACCTCCTTTTCCAAGGCAGCTGTTCCCTCAGAAATGGCTAAGGAGCACACGGAGGCCAGAGTGGTACTGGCCTTACCTCGCCTGCTCAGCTGTCAGCTGTCAGGGCGAGGAAGAGGCCGTGGCAGGCAAATGGAGATGCCTGTTCTCACCACCAGCTCCTCATTACCAGCAGAGATGACTGGCCTAAGCACCCTGCTCAGTGCAGGAATAGGAATTCAGCCACTTCTTGGTCTGTCCAGTGGGGCATGGAGCCCCACTTTCCCAGCTTGGGGCAGAAACCTATAGATACTGTGTTGCACTGGTGAGATGGGTGGTAATGATGATATAAAGGGTAGCCCGAGTGCCTGGTCTACATGTGACCCTGGAAAAGCAAGAGCTAGAGATGCCCAGGTTCAAGGATGGGCCCTGTAGCCTCTTGAGCTCCTCAGACTGGGCAAGGCAGAAATGCTGAGACCGTTTTGGCCACCGATGCCTTAAGTCCTGCAACGACTGAAAGCATCCATTACACTCCCATGTTCGCAAGGAAATGGGGCTCCAGGATCCAAAATGGCTGCCTTAAGCCTCTACAGGTGCTCCTTTCATTCAGCTACTTCTGACCCTGCCCACCAAAGTAAAAAAAAAGTCTGCTCCACCAGAAGCTAACCCTCCACAGCTCCCAGGCAGGAGACCAGCTGAAAAGAGCTGCCCACCCGTCTTCTGGATGCAAAGCAGGGGAGGGGAGGGCACCTGGAAGCAGCAGCAGGATTCCCTGGAATCGACTCTTGCCAAGAATAATTTCTCTGCCCACCGTGTAACCATTGTACAAGAAAATGAAACATTTGGGGATTGAGATGGGATGAGGTGGTTATAATTGTGATTTTTAAAAATCAGGATGTTGATTAATATTATACATATTATATGGTTTATTATCAACTATTTCCATAGGTGTTGTTTTATATTTAAGTTAAGTGGCATAAAAGCAGCTGCACTAAATAAACAAGTTTTGATAGACACGTTTAAAAAATTACCGGGAATAAGAACGCCTGCGTTCCTTCTGAATTTTTTTATATTCCATCAGTTCTTTAGCAAAATCATTTGTAAACTCATCAAGCTTTGACTTTTTCTTTTCCCTGTTAAAATAAGAAAAACATTGTGCTGCAATGCAATTCTGTACTGATAAAGCAGGCACTAAGAGCACTAACTCAAACAAGGACTGCATGCCACATATTACTAAAATGCGAATCATCGGTTTTTGTTTTTTTTTGAAAGACGTTTCATAGTATTTTATTAGAATTACAAGTTTCTGGGTTTTAGATTTGAAGGCTGGTAGTGAAAAACCAACATTTGAAATCTCACGTTATATGTCATGTTTGCTCGCAGCACACGCCTTTTGAGCACAGCTGCAGCCAAACCGTCTACTGAAACAGAAGAATGAAATATAACGGAACTTCAGCCAGTGCCAAATACTTACTCCTCTTTAAGTCTCCGTTGCTCTCTGTAAAACTCCTCCCTAGATAAAGGAGGTGCTTGGGTCGTTGGGATGGTATTTGAGTGAGCCGTTGGTACTGGTGTTGGTACCCATGGTGTTGATATGTTTGCTGGAGCCGGGGGGTATCCCGGAGGGGGGACAGTGTACCCAGCTGGTGGAGGCTGACCAGGTGGAAATTGAGGAGGAAACTGTGGTGGAGGTACCCCCGGTGGAAGAGGAAGTGCGTGGGGAGGAGGAGGATACAGGGGAGGTGGAGGCACGGGCACAAAGACTGGTGTTGAGGCTGGCAGTGTTGGGGCCTGAGTCCTTTGTGTACGATCACTATGCGGGCGTCCTCGGTTTGAACTTCTAAAGAAACCCAAAAACATGTTGTCACTGAGTGTCACACTTGTCTTTTGTTCGCAAGAGAGGAGGAACGTGAAACGGAGAGCGCATTCTTCTGCAGTCACGGCCTATGCTGTCTTACAGCTCAACCACCGACTAACCTGTTCTGCCGTCCTCCCACCGCAGCTCTCTAGACTTAGACCAAGAGCCCTCCCCACAACGCGGTCCTGTCTATACCCGTAAACACTGGCACATTGGCCAGGTTCTGCTTCTTGCTCATTTCCCGCAGCCGTGGTTAGGTGGTTGCTGCACTCTGCACCTCAGCTCCCTTTCCAGAACCACCTTTGAGTTTTGCAAGACTAACTAAACTAGAATTAACAGAGATTTGAAATTTTCAGCCTTGCCTATAGCTGATAATATCGCATTTGCCTCCAAAAATGCTAAATGCTAATATTGATATGATTGAGATACTTTTCTAATCTTATACCCAACTGTACACTATGAACAAACGTGTTACATTTCCTTGCTCATTTTAGTCCTGAGACTAAAGATTTAAAGTGTTGCTGAGTACCATAACATTGGAGCCCTTTTAGTAGCAACTGATGCTTCCTATGCATATACAAACTGCTATTTAATATGATTTATGTTCTACACTTGCTGCCTAAGAATAACACACGCACACGCACACACACAAATACACATGCACGCACACACACATACACAGAGAGAGAGAGATTCTGAAAGGATACTTACGGCTCCCAGCCTGACCTATTGGCTGCAGAGCGGACAGGATTTGTTCTCATTGGCTGACCTGCGTAGAGAAGAAGAAGTTGTTTTCAGTACGGATGGCAGATACGCCACTTGCGTATGACAAGAATGATCCGAGCTGTGCAAACTTACCCATGGTGGGTATTGAATGCCCATGAGAACCCAGCTGCCCAGTCAAGGCTGCTTGTCCAAGCACAGGAACCTGATAGCCCTTTGGGAAGGAAACACAAGGGGATTGATTGCTGCTGCTGCTGCTGCTGTAAAATATACCAGCCGGTTCCATTCGGAAACAAAGCTCACCTTCTCTTCCAGCACAGTGTTAATTGATAAAGAGGAAGGAGGCTTTGTGTGATCAGAGGCCAACACAACAGCAGCAGATCCAAGACCATCACCCTCCCTTGGAGAGAAACAAAGAGTTTCCAGATTATTTGGTGATAAAATTGGGAAGCAGGAACATTATCTTCATTATTACAAGCAGAGGGAAAATGGGAAATCTATTTAATGAGCACATAAATAAATTACTACAAAGGCATCTGACAACAGAGGTGAAGTTATAGTAACTACATAATTATACATTTCTTTGATCTACGCATCAAAGTCACAAAGAGATGGAAAAGTGACAGATAAAGTAAATATCATTAAGAGACTGAAATGTTTTCTATACCAAGGAGAAGGTTTGAAGCTAAACAGGGAAGTTCTATTGGAAGTGCTCTGTGCTATCATTAACTTGTCATTTTCTAGTAGCTTTTAATTTAGTAGGTTATGGACAGGCCTTATAATATCATAGAGCACTAAACTTCATCCTGTCTTGAAATAGTGAGTTACTTTCCATCCATGAGGAAGAGCAGAAAGCAGCTATATTAGACATGTCACAAGATAAGCTCAACTATCATTTACAAGTCCAATTTTCTAGATACATGAACCAATAAATTACCAGAAGAGCTGGCTAACACAACATATTAAAATGTGGTTGGGTATTGTAACTGGAAAAACCTAGTGACTGAACGAGTCAGTTTATAACATCTTTTTCCATGTCATTCTTGGTCTTTTTAAATGAACTCCGGTCATTGTTCAAAAATATATTTCAGTGTGTTCAATGTTAAAATATTTTACTTCGTTCTGTAATTGTAACTTGAGTTTGAATGTTCTTTTCCTTTAACTATAATCTTTAGTTCCTTCTAGTATCCAATGTTTTAAAAGTCTTATAATTTTTTATAGAATTCAAAATAAGCTTTTTTCCTACAGGAAGGATCAATTCCCAAATGTTATTTAAAATTTATCTGGACCCTTAGTCCATTTGTAAGTTTCTAAAATTTATATTAACCATCTCTGTTTCCCTGTTTTTCCCCCTATATAAAATGCTTCTTGTGATGAGACCTATAAAGGCATTTTCAGGCACAATTTGGGTTTATAGCTATTTCAAATTCTCGACCTGGCACTTCTAATAAATATGATTATTTTTAAAATCTACATTATCCTTATCATGCCACAGAAAACCAAATCAAACCTCAGGTCTGGCCCTTCTAATTCTAAAATTCTCTTATTTCTCAGGGCATCCACTCGTTCATCCAAACCAAGCAACAGGCTGCAAAATACAATTTCCAATTAGGCAGCCTCAAGCATCCTCATTCCTTTATATCTTGGAGGATTTTATATTTAATCCTTGGCTTCGCCATACAATACAAACCTAGAAGTAGCTTTCTGCCATTACTTAAATGGTGCATTAGTTATCAAAATAGATATCGTTTGAAACAAAAACATTCATTTTTATTGGAGAAATTCTCCTCAATGTCAAGTGTAATTTTCCTCATCTCCAACATATCCTCCTTAATTTTAATTATGTCAATTGTGCTGAAATAACATACCAAGTTTATAAACATGGTTTAATCTATGCAACTGACAAAATATATAGAAGACACGTTCGACTAGTTCCTATGACTCAGAATTTTTCAACCTTACACATGTGTGGGAATTGCAATTTTTAAAATTCTAGTCAGTTTGCTGGCTTAGAATTCTGGATTGATAGTCAAAATGTACTTGGGAGATCTTGGATCAAATCAGTTTCAATGGCCATCAATTTAATGGTAACTAGTTTACCTCAGATTTTAAGGGTCTTCTGAATGTAGCCAAAATCTGATAAAAGTATTTTACTTACACACAACAGATTCAAGAATTAAGTACAGCTTAAATTCACATTAGGCCTTTTACCAAGTCTTTGAAAGGTAGAGCAGGATACAAATATAGGAACTGAATCAATTCCTGGAGGTTGCATAATTTAGTTTCCTCCAACATTCTTTGCAGTTCAAAAACAGAACCATTCATGGAAGCATTTGTGCAATATTATTCTAAGCAGAGTGGATGGAAACAAGGTCAAAAGTTGAAGACAGGCTACTTTTTTGATCAAGGATTTAATGATCCTACCCAATTTGAAATCTCATTTCCAGTGGCAGAAATGTTAAAATAGTTTGCATGCTCTGTGGAAATCACGAGACCAATGAAGATTCTCATACAGGATGGAAGACCACGAAAGCAAGGCCTTGAAGGATGCAGGAGGACGGATGTTATCAGACATGCTGGAGATAAAACACTGGGAGGAACGCCATCTCCCCGCTCTAGTCGACTTACCGGAAAGGTCCTTCAGGCTTATCAGCATGTATTGCCAGAGATATTGCTGTAGGCACATCGCTGACTGAGGTGGAGGCCGACTGGTTCAGGGCCAAGGAGCTTGTTGCAGGGGGAACGTGGCCAGGAGCCAAAGATAAGGGGGGAGATGCAGTGGCATGAACCGCAGCAGCAGTGATTGGGAGGATAAGAGGATCCTGTTGCCTGGAGCCCGTTGGCCTCGGCACAGAAGGCACATTCCGCTGAACCGCTGGTCTTGGTGGGGGGGCCTGTTTGCGGAGCCTTTTCGTGTAGCCTGTTTCGTTTTTGAAGTTATTTACAGCCTAAAGAGTGAAAAACAAATGAGGAGTCAAAACTGTCTGAAATTAACATCATGGCCCATCTTTCACCAGGGTCATTTTGCTGGATATCATATCAGAGACGCAAGGGCTGCACCTGCATTACCTATGTCACTTGGTTACTTATTAAATGAGTCTTCTGGGTTCACACAATACATTAAACTGTCCAGCCAGATTGAATTTGCACAACAGGCTAAGTAAAAGACTGCCCACCAAGATTAACACTAATCCGGAGCAATGTGTGATCCAAATAGACTACATATTCACCTGTCCACCCTAGTTTGATGTAACCGGCAGAATAGGTTCCCCACCTTTGTACAGAAGCTTAACATTCATTTAGTCTTGTTATAGGAGGAACAGAAACACCTGGATAATTCTGTCAAATCATAGACTAATCAACCAGATTAATGATCATTATCCCTCCAAAGGCTCAACAGAATCTCTGTCACTCAGAATAGCATAAAGCAATTAAAACAGCAGGGGAGGGGTCCTCAGAGAGTTTAATATAGGTAGTTACCTGGCGTAAAAATTTGTTGGCAATTAAATTATCAGGAGAAACATCTGTCTGATGACAAGTTGGACAGGTATGTTCTTCTGATTCTAGCAAGGATGTTCGGATACCTGGAAATGAAATGAAAATTCCATTTTAAATGAAAAAACATTATAACCAGAGCATTTTATGCATAGATGGATAAGTGTCGTACAGTTACACGGAACTTTTAACAGTCAGCAATGTCTAACAGGTTCTAAATTTAAAGTGTGGCATCACTGTGAGAACTGGAAACCTCATTTATATGTCCTGGGCATCATAGTTTAAAAGTGCTATGGAGAATTTAGAACTGATTTGGGGAAAATCTACCAGGATAATAAGGAATCTGGAACCAAGGAGTTGAGCAGGAGAAATGGGAGGGGGGATTTGACAGTGGCATCTGAAACGTTGTTACTTGTGAAAGAGTGCAAATCTGGCCATCAACTGGGGATGGTTTGGCAGACCCCTGCACTGAGCAGGGAAGTTGGAGTAGCTCTATTTGCACATATACAGCGTGCCTTCCCAACTTACGATGCCATTTCTATATGGAGTCAAAAGGCTTTGTAAGCCAGCACTTTGAATTGTTCCTGGAAACCAATAGGAAGTCAGTGTAGAGGCTGAAGAAGAGATGTTAACTCTGAACAATCAGATTTTACATGCCAGCACGTGGACTGCTGTATTTGGTACAAACTCACATTCATCACAGTAGCTGTTTCCACAACACGGAATCACCACAGCGTCAGTCATTATATCCTTGCAGATCAGACACAACAATTCATCTGGAATAGGGTCATCTTCCTCCGAGGAAGAGGACGGTTCCTCTGGCAAGAAAGGGGGCTTCTCCTTCTTCCCAATGGCATAAGCCTCACTGGGGGGAAAAAAATCCTTCCGTGAAATCTTTTGTCTGCTTTGTGGAAGTAAAAGTAGTATGAAGAAGCATGTTATAAAGTTGAGGACGTATCCTAGCGTTTTTCTTCCACACTCCTGTACAGTTTGGACAAATTAACAGAAGCATAAATTTTAAAGTTGTATTTTAATTGGAGGAAAAATAATTTTACATTAGTGAACTTGGCAGAGCCAGGATGGCAGTGAGACAGCAGCTTATTGATCTTTGAAAAGTTCAAAATTTCAGAGCAAACGAATATAAAAGGTGCAAGAGTACTTAAAACAGAGATTAATTCCTACACAGAGCAATAGGAAAGTGCTTTCTGGGCACTGACATGATTATGATTAATAATCATCATCATCAGCCTTGGTGGCGCAGAAGATAGGGCAGTAATTGCAGACTTCTGCTAACAGCCAGCTGCCTGTAATTAGGCAGATCGAATCTCTCCAGGCTCAAGGTTGACTCAGCCTTCCATCCTTCTGAGGTGGGTAAAATGAGGACCCAGATTGTGGGGGCAATAGGCTGACACTGAGTCTGTGAACCGCTTAGAGAGAGCTGTAAAAAGCACTGATAAGCGGTATATAAATCTAAAGTGCTATTGCTATCAATCACTAATAAGTGATTAAATTATTGATTTAAGTGATGGTCATGTCCCTGTCCAGAAAATTCAACTTTCACTGATTAAGTTTAAACATTTGAAATAGAGAAATGAAAGTGAATTAATCAAATATCACAACTATTAAGTAAACCAAAATAGGATCTTTGGCAACACATTTTCAGTTACTCACTGACTGTATCTATTGCTTTCTATAATCAGCAAAAATGCCTATCGCCCCCAAAGCCTGAGCTAAGGGTAGAATTGCAAATCAAAGATCTGAGGGAGAATTCATCCTTTTCTTTAAGACCAAGATTCCTAGGAGGCTTCAACTTTGGTGTTTTTCCTAAGCTGAAACCCTCTCCTTCTCCAGCCACCAAGATCCCTTGAGGGCCCGCCCCAGTTCCTCACTTGTGTGCAAAGTAAGCGTGAGGTTCTGTGCAAGGAAAGTTTACATTTATGAACTGTTTGACATGAAGATGCGTTTCTAATTATTTTTAATAGCTCTTAGTTATCACTTAGTTCGGCTAAGGTGAAAGAAAAGTAAATTGATATAGGATTCTAGAACCTATAATCACAAATGTACAGTTCCTAAATCAATAAATAGATAGGATAAGAATTCCATAGCCAGTCAATTTATGAACCATCTAACCAATTGGTTAGATGGTTAACAATAGCTTGCCAATTTCAGTTTTTCAGGCAATTTTCAGGCAAATTTAAATGAGGATGTTTTGCAAAGATCTCTATTACTTACGCATCAATAGTAGGAATGGCATATTTCCCCGTGTTGGTAAGCATGGCACCCTTAGTATTAGGATCCTGCACTTCCATCATGAAACTTCGTGGAATTCCAGTACTCTTCTTAATCCTGGGAACAGACTCAAAGTTCTTGTCCTGTTAAGAAAAAAAACCCCAACAGAAACGTTTAAAATCTACTTCCTACAACTCCTGCCAACTTTATCTGCACATAATTGTTTTGATCAATGGACAGATTTTGTAGCTTTAGACAGAATTGTATTCAAATCAAATCAGTTCTCATTAGAAAACAAACAATTCAGAGACTGACGAGATTTAACACAACCAGTAACACCCTCCACTAATACTCCAATTTATAATTCTTTACCTCTTCTCTCCTTTGTTCTCAAGACTGAAATACAAAGACAGATGCTACTAAATGAGTTACCCATCCTGACAGCCACAATACCTCTAAACTACATATCCCCCCAAAGACTCCCTAGTTAGCTGAGCATGAGGGAATCTCTCTCCGCAATGAATTTAAAAATAGGATTAGGCTGTCACCCGGAAATAAAAGACAAGCTACTTCAACAATCGAAAAAAGGCCAATCTTACCCCATTGGTTGGGCAGATCTTTATGTAATGACCAGGTTTTCCACAACGAAAGCAAGTGTATGATGGCGGTGGCGGTCCCAGGGGTTTCTTCATGTAACTAAAAAGGTGTAAGAAAAGAAGTGTGCAACTTTGTAGATTGTTTTTTTTAAATGTAAGTATGTAAATTGTTCCAAAGTTAGCTTTTTTGCTTCGGTTTGGTGGGTGACATGGTGAAGACTTACTTGATAGGATCATATTCGTGGCCAGACTGTGACATCATTGCTTTAATTTTATCTTCTTCAGAAGCATTGGCTTCAGCCAGATTGGCAGTCTGTTCAATAGGTAATCATTTGACAACACACATTAGAAAACACATTTAAGGCCATCCAGTCAAAGACAACACCACTCATCCAATCCTGTAAAGAGCAGCACAATGCTAGCTAAAGTTGTCTCAAAAACAGCTCAGATTATCCTGAAGATGTTCCAGGGAGTCCTTATGCCATTTACATGATGTTTATGTGTCGTTGCGCTAAACTAATTTAATCAAAACAAAACCTGCTATTTTCTTTGCTGGGATACTTTGTGCATCAGGCTAGTTGTACTTTACACAAACGCTTGTGTAAGTGTACCTGCTTCTTCGGATACATTTAAGTGGCCTGAAGCTAAGTCTTTTGAAAAGTGCCTTCTGCAATACTTATAGATTAAAAAGCCATGAATTATAAGAGGTTTACGTTGGAATGATAAAGTGCAATTCATGGTCTTCATTTGCAGCTTAGCATTATTATTTTACGCTTAGAAATATTATAACAGCAATTATCATCCTGAAAACTGACATTTCAGATATTTCATATCTAAGACTATTTTTAAATATTGGGAAATTACTTGTAAAACCCCTTCTGGTATCTATAAAAGTAAAAATGAAGGAATATGGCTAACGTATCCAGAAAGGTGTAAACAAAATTGAACAAGTAACTTTCTGCCAAGTAGGATCTAATGCCACACAATATGCTTTGGGCACACAACTTTCAGGATGATAGCCCCTCAGGGTGCAAGCCATAGTTGTGATGTACAGCTAATAAATCTAGAAACTTGTTAAAATGGATCACTGCACGCTAAATATTGATATAAGCAAGGTTGAAGGGATTGGTTATTAATTGCTCAGATATCCAATCACCTAACATTCAGATCGTCCATACACACTTTTTAATACATTCACCCACAAAAGCAAACAGCTAGTTTCAACGTTTTATTAAACAGTTGATTAAAATACATAACGTTTCTTAACAATGCAAATTAACAACTATGAAATTGTTCACATTTACAGAAAACTATTTTACAAATACTTAGCTAATTTGTTTGAACCCAAACAGGTTTACAGAACATATCCATTAGCACAGAACATTAGTAGGAATAGACCAAAATTCAAATATGGCATTTAATACACAGTAGGAATAAAACAAAACTGTTAAATGCATTCCCTCTATGTAAGAACTATCAGCACCAAAGAGGTTAAAGTAAGTAACAGTTTTGAACTGCTTTTTATATTATATAAAAATATTCTGCATCTGACAGAAATACTCTCTGAAATTCTACCTGAAACTTAAAATTGTACAGCTCTTGGACATTTTTTTTCACATCTCAGAAAAATAAACTTGACATAAGGTTACAAAATCAAGGACAAATTTAAGGACAGCACTAATGGAAACCAGACTTGCTTGATATAAATTAAATATTCGCAAACGCATGTCAAAATTTCCAAACTAGAAAACGTCGTTCATTTTTGAAAAAATACAACTCCAGCCTTTGTTCACAAAAAGACATATGAAATATAAGGCAATACTGCTTCTAACTCAAAACTTTAAAGAGCAGCCATTTATTTGGGTATGTTATCACTAGTGCTTTCCCAGACAAAATTACACATTACTGAGCAGAAAGGCAAGCAGTTTCATTGCAAACAAAAGTTGATACAACAGTTTAAGGTCACATATGCCAGGATGCCACACATACACATTGGTATATTCCTATAGATACATTTACACAGTCTGTGTTCAAACAAATTAGTTGCATAGCTATTGCCCACTGCATAGACTACAAGGGTACAACTGATGAAATTATTTGATGCAAATTATTGCTCTATCACTGGCTTTGAGTGCAGATTCCCCAAATAATCATATAAAGTGTCCATGTGATAGGGAAATACTTCTCTGCTGACTGTTGCACAGAGAAATCCTAGGAGTCCATAAATAGTATTAAAATTCTTCTTTAAAATTGTGCTATTTTTCCAATGCAAAATTAATGTAACATATCAAAGAAATGATAAAACAGCTTCAGAAGTGCTTCTTCTTTGTGTCTTGAAGATGAATAAAACTGCAACATTATGTTGAGGCTGATAAGGTACTCCCCTTCTATCTTCCCATACTGAGAACTACTCTTTACAGGATAGTAATTAATAAATACACACAATTCCAATATTTAGACTTAATCGTTTTTTGCATCTATGACAGAAATTAAAGGTATAAAATATCACAGCAGAAAACATTCAAAATACCAAGCAAGCAACAATATATTCTGTTATATTTGACAAATAGATATGTATATACCTTTGTAAGCTGGGCCAGAGAAATAGATGCAGAAGAGTCATCAATCTGTTCATAAAAAATTAAACACACATTCAAGTTCCACAGTCAAAACGTAGCCAACATATTTAGCCTCAGCTGTGGCATTCAGATTTAGCCTGAAACTACATTCTACAGAGAGGAGTTTCAAAAAAGAAATCTTTAGTCAAAATGTATCATTTGTTTCTATGGCCTGGCAGTCAAATATAGAGTTATGTAAAAAATAAGTTGGATATCCAATTCGCCTAATAACTTCATCATTGGCTTTGTTTTGTAACCAATATAAACCAGTGTACATTTTTCAAAGTAAAAACATGCTACAATAAATATTAAAGTAGGCTAGGGTTAAAAACCTTCAATTTTTATGTAAATGTATGCTGTGGGAGAAGTGAATGTAAAAATGTTCAAATATGTTGTGGGAAAGAGAATATTTATAGAAGTTTTCATTGTAGATGTGTTAAAAATCTGAGTGATTCAAAGCTTTAGAAGATGATAGATGCTGTACTTAAAAGAAAAATCATCAGGATGCTGATAACAATGACAGATTCCTTAGATGTTTTGTGAGAAGTACTGAATAGAAGATGCTGGAATTAATGTGCAAAATAAATATATATGCATTTAAATGAACAATTTAAAAATACATATATTCCATGTTCTTTTTATCAGTACATTCCTAAACGAGTTACAAGGGCTTTTTTTTCAGTTCTAAAAAACCCCCCAGGACAATAGATTTTTTCCAGTCCTAATTTAAGCCTAAGGCAATCTCTAATTATCATACAGAGTCCATCATAGAACTAAATCAACCTGCAATTATGTGATACATTTCACAATTCTAGTCATGAAATTACCCCACATGATGACTACCATGTTATGATCCACAAACAGGCATGCATGATTGAATGCCAACTACCACCGAGGGAAAAGCGCCTCTCATGTGTACAGACAGGGAATAATTATAAGATTCTAGCTCATCACTTAGAAAAAACATAGATCACTACTCTGAGTTAAGTACCGTATACCAAGGCTGGGCTTAGGAATCATGTCAATAAAGCCACAGTTTGGAAGGCATATTACACACATACACACACACATCCATTGAAATTACATTTAAAAAATTCAATTCTAATTAATGCCTGCCCAAAGTAATAAAACCTTTGCTTTTATTTACTAGTTGAATTTGTACAGCTGCCCATCCCACAAAAAGCAACTCTGGTGACAGCACAACAATTTTATGTATGAAAATTAACAGCTGCCATTCAGATCCAGCACAAAAAGCCAATCCTAAAGGTGGAACCACCGAAGAGTGGTAGCAGCACACGCTTCTACACCTAGCTTTACATAGAAATCTCTTAAGAACCAAAGGAGCTGCAAGCCACTCCTTCAGATCTATCTCATCAATCCCATTTGGTCTTCTATTAAAAGTATGGCCTCATTTCTTCCAACATTCTTCCTACATTCTTCCTCATTATTTCATCACAGGGAAGAAATCCAGGAGGTGACCGCATGGTTCAGGAAGAAATAATGTGAATGTGGACTACATGTTCAGTATGTAAGTTTGTCAGGTAAATTCCAACTGCAGATATTTGTGCTCACTAACAATATATGTTTTATGTTTTCTGTTCATTCTGAAGCATTTTCCTGGGCTATACAAATAGCCACAAGAGGCTGATCAGAAGTATTGCTTTTTAAATAGCACTTAAAATCTTTATTTTAAAATGGAGTTTGAAATAATGTGTGAGATGCTAAAACACTTTTTATAAGGCAAGAAATATGAAATGGATATACTGGACACAAAAAAATGGTTGGGCCACAAGAAACAAATAACTAAATACAGCAACCAATACTATTGTCTAGTCTTCTTTGAAACAGCTTACAGACAAAATTGTCTCTTATGAAATAAATCAATATTGCATTTTGGCCAATAGAAAAATAGAAATATGTGAATCTGTGTCTGCTAGTACTGGTAGCCCTCTTCCTTCTTTAATGCTTTGCCCTTTCAAGATTTTAGTTTCAATTGAGATGTCATTCAAACAAACTGAGTCTGAATTTTGTTACAGATATGAAACTCTGTCACTGCACTCACAAATTAGTGATTCAAATTTTGCACCTAATATCAGAGCATACTGCAAACACTATAATCAGACAAAGAATTTGCTGTCTTATCAACTATACTATGAGAAATTCCTAGGCACAATCACCATATTTCTAACTGTCTAAAGACCATGTATTTTTATTTTTCTCAGCATTAGTTCAACTATGTGAATGTCACAAATTTTAGTAAAATCATACAGGCTTGCATGTAGTATCTGAAAAAAGTTGTATGTATGTATGTCCTATCTATGATATCTAAAAACCTCTCAAGATTCAGCGACCATTGTGGAAATGATTAAATAAGAATAGATTGAGGAAAGAAAATAAGAAAAAACAAAACAAAGGACACTAGCAGTCAAACACTGGTCAAGATCACACACACAACTAAAAATGTTTCTTCAAAATTGCCAAGATTTTAATTATTTAACTAGGTTCAATTTCACATGTGGCATGGAAGGTTTTGAAATTTAAAATGATACATGTGTTTGAGATGTCAGAAAAAAGGTACCCTACAGGAAGAAAACAATAACAGGCATCACCAAAATAATAATAATTTAAAAAATCCTAGTTGAACAGCCACCATGATGCTCTTTCACTCCCCTGCAGAAGCCGCCATGAGACATGAGAGACACTGTTAGTCTACATTTGTGGAGAGCAGAGAAAGATATGTGTATGCCAGATATTCTGTCTTCCTAAGAAATGAGGGAAATGCAAAAGGATCTGGGGTGGTGATGGTCCTGGGAAAGACGTGAGTTGTATACAGAACATCACAATCCGTGGGGGCACCTAGCTAATTAAAAAAGATAAAAGGTTTTTGAGCTATTAGTACTTGGATGGTGAATTCTAGTGCAGCAAGTTACAACAAAGGAGTTTGAAACAAAACAAAACCTGTCTAATGTTTCCAAGAACTACGTGGGACTTTTTTGTGTGTAGTGGCCAGGATTTGAAGTTCAATGAAAGGAGTCTTTACTGTTTAATGGGCAACATCAAGCATAGTAGACAACAGCTAATTCTCCACTTATATCCTAACAACTCAAAACCTAACAACAGCATCCCCATTCTGAACCAACCTATTTCTAAACAGAATGGCTGATTGCATGTGGACTGAAGTCTCCTATCTACCCCACCCCCCAGGACCATTAGGTGACAAACAACTTCACACAGACCTAACAAAATGTACCCCCAACCCTAACACTTCCTTTCCCAGATTTCAACAAAACTACAGCATTTTGGTATGTGAGCTGGGAAAGCTTTTACTTGATTCAATGAACCTTCTTTTGGTGCACCCTAGCTTCAAAGTACTGTAGGCTTGAAACAGCTGTACTGCAAAGCCTGACAGTCTCTAACTTTGATCCTTCTTTTAGTGCAGATAACAGAAACCTTTGTTGGCAATCAATCTCTGAATTGGTGGATTTTATAGTGCCGTTTGCAAGCTTGCTTAAAACCATATACTTTTAAACAAAACTATAAGATGTACAATAGACATGCCAGGGTACACACAATTCTAAATGAAAGTTGAACTTTATTTGTGAACGTAACTTTTTATACATGCTACCAAAAAGAACTGGTTATAAAATAATAAAAGCAGCTTACACAAAAATCTGCTATATTATTTAGTTTTGGGCTAGTAAACAAAACTGATTTTCAGACATGTAATGTATAATTAATAATCAAATGAGAACTATGTTTTTATATACCACAGGAATGCTACATGTTTTTAAATAAGCATAATTTCATAAATATTCTAACTGGTCAAGACTGGTCTTTTCTAACATTAGAAAACAATCTAGCAATGCCAAATTGCATCATTAAACCCTAAGTAAAACAACTTTATAGTATGTTAAGAAAACTTAAAAATGGAACAGAGACCACATGTGTGTTTAATGAATTGAAATAGGAAAACCCCCCACTGATCAATAATGGTAACTAAACAAGTTTACCAACGGAAGCAACTGAATAGGCTATTACATGACAAAATAAAATTTAAGGACTTGTGGTGACCCAAAGAGCATATAAGGGCATCTTCTCTTAATTGAATAGGTCTTTGGAGAGGTTTGACAGGCGTTGTCACTGTGCTAAAATATCTCTTTTGTGTGAGGACTACTAAGATTAACTTTAATTATGTCTTGCTCAGGGATAATTAGTAGGAAATACAGATCTTAGGATAGCAGTTCACATTCTAGGTCGTCTGCTGGAGCAAAATATGTGAACAGTGTATTCTTCAGTATATATCTAATTGCACAAATAGACCTTTCAATAAATGATTGAATCTGAAGAGGAAAAAGGTAAGTTTAATATATTGCAGTTTTTGAAAATATCTTCAAAAACCATTAATGGAAATATTAAGAGCAAAAGTTGATACAATGTGATAGTGGCAAAAAAAAGATACACTCCAAATATTTTTATTTCGAGGAAACAAAAAGCACACAACAACCTATACAAACAAACAGCTACCAACTAGAGACACACAAAATGTAGAACAGAATAATTATGTTCAGCAGTGCAAACCTTAACTTACATGATCCATAAGTGATCATACATTATCTGTACAACACAAAGTCATACAGGAAATAATCTAGCATTTCAATATGCAATTCAGAGTGTCACTTTGCACCAATGTTTACGATCACATTAAAATGATCTGCATTGCTCAGTTTACTATACTGAATCAAATTACAATGTAAGTTACAGTATCAATGGTTCTCTGTGGGAAATAAATATTTATAAAAATACTTTATTGCTACAATATTGTAAATTAAGTAGATTGTGTAGAAGAAAAAAGTGTGAGATTGTGTTTTTACATACTGCTTTTGAAGGTCCACTCACTGGATCAGTTCGACTTCTAAAAAAGGGAAAACATACTGTCAGAAACAACACAACATACTGTCACGAAAGAGAAATTCACCACCAGAAACCAAAAGTGCATATTAAAACTGTACATAAAGAAACATTCCTCCAAAACCTACTTGACAAAGGCTCTCATCCTAAAGGAACATTAACATTAAACTTCTAGAAATACCTGTTTTCTAAGACTGGCATGCAAAGTTTACGGAAAGGCCAAATCCCCACACCAAGAGCAAGGCACTCAATTTGACTAGACAGACCGAAAAGCGATAGGATGTGTGGAAGTGGGGGTCAAAAAACATCACCTGAGAGGAGTGTCTACGCTTCTGTGAAACTTATGAATTCTGCGATAAAGAAAAAAGGTCTGGTTTTAAAAAAGGCTTTAAATAGGTCCTCTGAATATTTTACATTTAGGAAGTTATATTCTTTACAATACCGATGCATTACTCAATCCCATAATCTAATTTGGGACATATGTGATATTTTCAAATAAAAAGAACTCAACTGAAGAAATAATGAGATAATGAGTTTTAAAAATAAACGACTACTCTTGTGTAATCCAGAAAATGTTCAGGATGTACTTTCAATGCCATCAACGTGCATTTCCATATAAATTTCATATACATACAATATTTTCTACCTAACCTAATTACCTTGATGATTCTTATATCAAAACAAAAGGTTTATAAAAATAACTGCCTCACTCACATGGAAGGTTTTGTTGCACCTATGACTTGTCTCTTTAAAACTGTATCTTAGATGTCTTAAAGATGTACTGTAAAAAATTGTCTTAGACACCCTAGTACTCTAGTTCAAATGAAGTGGGAAATCACTGCTGCTTGCCATGTCAATGATTTGTATGGGCTCACAACTCCTCTTTTTTCATCCTCATGAAGAGTTTAGGCCTTCTTCCTGATTTTGTATGAAGCTTAGATCCTCATGACATCTAAATTCAGAAAGCTGTATTTTAAGCCTAAATTAATGAGAACAAGGGAATATTCAAAATGATAGTCTGATTTAACATCTATTTTAAATCTGGATGGCTAAAATGATGAATGAATTTAAAAATGGAAGCGAAAGCTTCTTTCCCCCTATTGCCATAAAAGATAAGGTGAGGTAAGGGAGATCTCTAAAAAGAACCACAGTTCTAACGATGTAAGCAGAAACTAGTATTTCTCCTTATGATCTGAACTAGGCCAAATATATACAGGTAGTCCTTGCTTAGCAACTGTCTGAAGTTACAACAGATCTCCGCAGAGTTACTTTATGACTCTGTTTCGGAGTTCCAATGACCACACACCTCCAGTCACATGACAGCGTTTTGGGTGCTTGGCAACCAGCTCGCATTTATAGGCCTTTGTAGCGTTCCATGGTTATGCAACCATCATTTTTTGTTGGGCCTGATTCCACTATTTTTCCAATAAAAAATTCCCATTGAAGAAAACTGATTTAATGACTGCTGGGAAAAAAGGTTGTAAATTCGGGCATGGTCACATGGTGACCGGTTTAACCACTGCCATGACTTACATAATTTTGGTTGTAAATCAAGGACCACCTATATGTCCCCAGGATTCAAAGCTTTTCAGCTATACTTTTTCTAATAACTGTAATAACAGCAAGATAAAGTAAGTTTAAACAAAATTAACCTCCACCCAAATTTCCGATTCTTCATTTTTATTTTAAATTTTATTTTAGTGCTGGAAGTTTGAAGTATATTATAGAACTTGCAGCCTACCAAATTCAAATATTTTTACAACTAGAAGCTGTACTCTAACAGTACAAAAACAAAGCAAAGTATGTAAGTATTTGCACACAAGTCTGGTTTTACTTTAGGCAGCAAAAGGTCATACATAACAATGTTCTAGGATGTATTTAAAGCCCCAGCCCACGATTACACGTTAAAGCTAATGACAGCACAAATATGAATCATTTGTATTCTTTCTTAAAGGAATTATTTGTCAATACTGTGATATTGCTACATCTAAGTAACTAGACGCTGAATTATCAAAACTTGCACCACTCTTTACTTAGATGTGCTATTCACATATACCACTGGTTGTTATTATGGGCAACTTACTATACTATACTACATATAATCCCAGAGCAGGATTTTTTAAAAATACGGGTAGGGTGCAAAGAATAATCCTCCCAGGCAAAATTTACCTGTATGCTGAGTTCCACTGCTCTTGCCAGTACAACTTCATTTCAACAGTTCAACACAAAGAAGTTTAAACTTCCAAACCTCCTGAGCTTCTCCTACTCTAGATAATCAGTTCCAAGGAATTTTTCTATAGAGTACCTTTTTATATTTAAACATAACAATATTTGCTCATAGTGAACTAGTTCATGTGTCTACAGTCACTAATTCCATAGAGTCTGAAATAGGCAACCATTTCCAATTAGCAGATATATGTTAAATATTAGACAAAATTCTTTTTCTAGTTTGAACTAAGGTCACTAAGACAGTCAAAATATAAAGCAATTCTATCTAGAGGGTATTCAAGATAAGATATAGTGATTACGGATTACAACAACAGAAATCGGTCTCTTTTCTGGCAGTCACCAAGTTTCAATAATAGTTAAAATGCCAAGTTCTATTTTAATGATATTCACCAGGCAACAAAATATGTTATTTCAAAAGTTTTGAGAATGGAATTCCACAAAATTTCATGATTTAAAAAAGCATTTTGAGACAGAGAAAGGGCATATGTTTTTTTTTAATTATGAAGAGAACTTGTATAAGAAGTATCAAATAAGAATCCAAGCTTATTTCTTTAAAAAAAAAACCACTTACATGACATATGTTTTGCTTGTACATTTTACTCCTCCAATAGGAATTCTTCTGACAATAACGGATGAGTTCTTAGGAATCAGGGCATTATCATCAGTATATTCTAGGAGAAGGAAACAGAAATATACTTGGCAGGAGTTCCTATTTGAAATGCAGAATTTCTCCCAGCAAGGCACCAAATAGCAGGAATTCTTGGCATAATCAGGCAGGGTAATTAACAGCCTCTATTCTTAAGCAGTATGTAACAGACAACTTAATATTATGAAAAATAACTGAATTTAAAAGTTGTGTTGCCAGCATAATGCGAAGTGGCTTTAACCTAAAAGTTTCTATAGATGTTTTGGTAATTGTGTCCCCAGGAAAGTGACAGTGCGTCACAGTAATCTAGGGAGTGATGGGCAACAAGGAAGAGGCATATAGCTCCCAAATCACAGAATGCCAAGAAATAGAGAAATGTAACCATTATTTTAATATGGAAGCATTAAAACCAGTCCTGCAGATATACCTACTCCAAACAAAGACTTCATCCATCGCAGCTCTCAATGTGAGAAAAAAATGTACAGTATTTCTAATCGCCAAATGGTTGGTCACACTAGAACTAAAATAACTTCATCAATCTTCCCCATTTAACAATTCCATCTCTTAATTATACCTTTACATATACACCAGTTGTATTTCTGCTATGAACTACTTCACCCAAACTAATGAGGTAGATTGGTTGAAACCTTTAACAAAGCATATCTAATTACAACATAAAATGAATTAAAACTAGCATTTAAAATTAAGCTGGGTGTTTAAAATCTTTACAGAATTCTGGAAAAACAAATAATAACAGAAGTCAAAGATTTCCTCATGTTTTAATTATATTTCATATTTGCTCAGCAGATTAGCCTTGCAAAATGCATCATTTAGTCAAAGCTTACCTCTCTTTAAAGGGGCAAAGATAATTTAACAGTATTTTGGGGCTGGAATGGATGTGGGTAAAGAGGAGGAGTCTGGATTTAAAAGCAGAAGTGATAAGAAATAAATGTAAGCAGAATGTTTCTGCATTCCCCCATGCACTTCTGGTTCAAATTAGGCCTCCTAATGATTTGATGATGGAATATCATAGTATGGCAAACAGTTCTCTAGTATTTATGATGAACAGAAATCTATTTAATGATTTTGAAAAACAGAATATGTAACTGAGATAATATATAGCCTGTATCTAGCTTTAAAAGTGAAATCCGTTTCCAAATTCTGATTATATACATTACAATTATTTTGAATAATGCTTTTACTAGAAAACTTTTAAAAATCTTAAGTGATTTAAATAATTGTTCAGAAGCTATTCAAATTAATCTTTATCATCAATGATATGTTCAGGATAGGTATTTAATATTAATCTCTTTATACTTGAAGACAAGACCTGGCACCATCAGTCTGATTTATTTAAATTAAGACACTTTAAAAGAGGAAACTGAAAGAGGAAGTTATATTCCTTAACAATGCTATGACCACAAATCCATTAATTGACACTTAATGATTACAGCTGAAGAGTATCTCTTCTTGCAATCACACCTCCTTTACATCTGTGGCAATATTTGCATATCCTTAGTTTAAAAAAAAACAACCCAATACAGATAATTCCTTTTTTAGAATTCTAGTCTTAGAATCAGAATTAAAGATACAGTCTAAGTATAACAGAAACTGTTTACTGGACAGTTTTCTTTCCTTTCTTTTTTAAATGTTTATTCCTACTTTTTGGTATGAACTAAATAGTTTGTATAGATGATGGGAACTGAAAAGCATACATCGAATTTGGTACAGCATTACAGAGTGAAATCTGAGAAATGATTGAATTGATTCAGTCCCGAAGTTCTCCTATTCACATTTCTGGCAGCCTTACTTTAAGCTCACAGACTGACAGTTTATCTAACCTATTTACATTCAGATTTAATATTAACCCGTTGACGTTTCAAGATGGAGGAAATTTAAAACGTTATTCATGGAAATTCTTATTTAAGATCCAACTCGCAGGGGTCTCCAACCATGGCAACTTTAAGCACGGCGGACTTCA
>JAOYMU010000039.1:14741702-14752836 GCA_025802295.1 Psammodynastes pulverulentus
AATAAACAAACAAACAAACAAACAAACAAACAAACAAACAAATAAATAAATAAATTTCTTTGAAGTGACTCTTTTTCTAGAGTCAAGGGGCCACAGTGAAAGCAGAGCTGGATCTGAGTATTCCCGCACAAAGGTTACAATTTTCTCTTTCCCCTGGTCCTTTGACCAGTTCATCAGTGTCCAATAGAATCCGTGTTTGCTGTTTTGGGAACGGTTTTGAGATTTAGCGCCTCTCAATGTAGTTTCACATTCCGTTCTCTGGCTATTTGTCCTCGGCATCTGGCTTATCCCAGATTGACACCTCTGGTTCCTGTTAGTGTGTCAGCTTGTCTTCCCCCTCCTTTTCTTAACCATGCCCATGCCCAACTCTTACCTCCCCAATTGCCTCCTCCCTCCCTTGCACTTTATGGACTTGGGTTGTTGCTGGCAAAGGGAAGGAGCTGAAGATGGCTTCTTCTGACAACAACAGTGTAACAGAGTTGGAAGGGACCTTGGAAGTCTTCTAGTCCAACCTCTGATGAAGCAGGAGACTCAGAGATGGTATTCGACCAGTTCGCACCGGTTTGGCCAAACTGGTAGCAGAAAAAACTGCCGCTCAGGTGAACTAGTAGAAAAATATGTCTGCTGGTTTGGCCGAACTGGTAGTAAAAAAACCCCTCTATGTGCACGTGCTTTCCCCTCCCTTCCACTCATGCGCATGCCTACTGTGCATGTGTGCACTGATCATCTGAGAGGCTCAAAAAAAGTGCCAGTAGCTAAAAAATATGCGCCGATGATCTGAGAAGATTCCCTGACCCTCTCAGCTGGTCAGCGCACTTTTTTTAGCTATAGGTTTGGCCAAACTGGTAGCTTTAAAAAGTGTGCTGATCAGCTGAGAGGATCAAAGAGTCCTCTCAAATGGTCAGCGCGTACATGCGCAGAAGGGAGGGGAAGCGCGTTAACGCACATCTGCACAGTCAGTGAACCTGTGGCAACACCGGGAGGAAACCACCACTGAGGAGACCCTATACTATTTCAGACAAGTGGCTGTCCAGAAGCAAAACGCCTGGGTATCCACATCAACTTCCTCCTGATTTTTGCCCCCCAAGGCTCATCCCACTCCCCTCCTCCAATCCTCCCTGGAAGGTGCCTGGGTGTTCCTGCTTCTCACACAGATGGTTCTCCAGTCCCTGCTTGAACTCACCTGAAGAAGAACCGGCCACTATGGGGGGACCAGGATTAAGCGTGAGTAAAGTCCGTCCTGCTGAGACACTCTGATTAAGCTGATATTTTGTTTTTTCCAGTTTTTCTCTTCATGTGGAGGTTTTTCGTGATTTTTACTCTGGAGGGTTTATCTGTACAGCCCTGTTAACCAGCTGTGAGTGGTGCCCTACAAGTTGAACTTTACATAAAGTGACACATCCTGGGGGACTCCTCGCCACCACACAGGGAGTGTGAACTGATGGAGATGGGCCAAGAAAAGCATAGGGTTACAGTGGGAGGTTCAACGGAAACATCTTCAGTGGTGAGGGAAACGTTGGCCTACTAAAGTGGACCAAGAAAGGAGAAAAACATATCTCTGATGGCATTTTTATTAAAATGTACCACTTAACTCCACTTCCCACATCTCAAGGGCCCACATATAGATTCACAGAAGACCTTGGGGAGCCCCAATGCCAAAGGGAAACAGGCAATTACAGAAAGAGAAGTGAGTCCCAGGGAGAAGCAATTAGGGCCCAACAATTGTTAGTGGAGCTAACAACAATTCAATTTATTGTGGAGAGGTGGTGGGAGGCAGAATAACAGAGTTGGAAGGGACTTTAGAGGTCTTCTAGTCCAGCCCCCTACATAAGGAGGAGACCCTACCATTTCAGACAAACAGTTGTCCTATCTCTTCTTAACAGCCTCCAGTGATGGAACATCCACAGCTTCTGAAGACAAGCTCTCTCACTGGTTAATGGCTCTCACTGTCAGAAAATTCCTCCTTATTTCCAGGTTGAATCTCTCCTTGTTCAGTTTCCATCCATTATTCCTTGTCTGGCCTTCAGGTGCTTTGGAAAATAGCTTCATCCCTTCCTCTCTGTGGCAGCCCCTCAAATATTGGAAGACTGCTCTCCTGTGTCCCTGGTCCTTCTCTTCCCTAGACTAGCCAGGCCCAGTTCCTGCAACTGTTCATCGTATGTTTCAGCCTCCAGCTCCCTGATCCTCTTTGTTGCTCTTCTCTGCACCCTTTCCAGAGTCTCAACATCTTTTTTATATTGTGGTGAGCAAAGTTGGATGCAGTATTCCAAGCGCTCTCAGTCAATGGAAGAAGCTGCCCCACAGTGAGTCCCCTGCAGGAGGTCTCAAGAGAGGCTGGTGCTTCTCTGGGATAGAAGATCTAGTGGATTCTGCTCTGAGCAGCAGCTGGAAGAAGACGATCTCTTTGGTCCCCTCTAACTCCACCAATCAGAGATTCGGTTTCATGGATTTAGAAGGAAATTTCTTTTGAAAATTATCCCCACGTGCAAGAGTGCACAGTTCTGCTGCCTCTCCTTGGATTGCACAAGGAGCCCCTGATTAATTAATTCCCTGATTAATCAATCATGGAAATGATTAAGTCTATTTCCCCGAAGGTAGAAAACATCTGCTTTTCTCCTGGGGAAACATCTCCAGTTTCTAGCTGCCCCTGTTCCTTCCCTTCCCCCTCCTGCTCCTTCCGTTGTCTACCTGTTCTTACTTTATAAGCATGAGGGAAGCTCCTCTCTCTTTTAATTGAAGAGAGCCAATTTGAGAGAAATTAATCATCTGAAATATGAGATAAAAATACTATAACGAACAAAAAAAAATCATCTTCTTCAGCAGCTGTGCCATATTGCTGACTCACGCAGAATTTGAGAATGACAAGAGATCCCATCCAACTCATGTTTATCCCAAGCAATTCTTCTGCTCTTTATTTTTGAATGGCATCGTTCTAATTTCAGGGCTTTCCACTGATTCTAATGACTTCTACCAGGTTTAGCCCATTCCAGCTGTGAAGACCATTTCAGATTTTGACACTGTCTTTTATGGAGTTGCTGATTCATGACTTGCTCCTGGGAGGAGGCATACCTGGTGTGGAGAGTGTTTAGGTGGCTGCAGCAGTTCTGTACTTGTGGATTTCTAGGAATAGGGGCAGCCCTGCTTTGCTGTGGACTTCCAAATACCTTCCATTTTAATGTCTTTTTCATATCTAGATTGTATTTGCATATATGAAAACCAATCCATATCAATCCCTTGCTCTTTCAGTTCTTGTTTTGATTTGAGCTCACCCTTCACATTCAAAATTTCTTTATAACTAACAATGCTTCCCTTTTTAGCAATATTTGGGTATACAAGCGCTTCTATTGTTCAGAGCCAAACTGGAATCTTTAAGTAAAGTTGTTCTCTAGTTTTCTCCCATCCTGATGGTAACAAGTTTCTTACATAATGTCTCCGAAAGTGATCCTGTGTTTTGCTTTTCCCATATCATAGAAAGGCATGCCAACCCAATAGTAAGTCATGTCCTTCTAAGGTCAGTAATCTTGTATTTCTTAACACAATCCATTCTTTCATCCATGTTAATACTGCTGCTTGATAGTACAATTCCCAAATGGGTAATCCAAATCCTCCCCTAATTCTTGCATCCTGTAACATTTTAAAGTTAATTCTTACTTTTTTCCTTTGCCATATGTGTTTCACTATTGTTTTATTTAATTCATCGAAATATTTTCTTCCCAATGATATTGGTATTACTTGAAATAAGTATCAAACTCTTGGTAGTATGTTCATTTTAACTGTTGCTATTCTCCCTAGCAGTGATACCTGTAAATTTTTTCACTTTTTCAAATCTATTTCAATTTGCTGTTTCAATTTATAATAATTATCTTCTTTGATTGTCCCACACCTTGCTGTTAGCTGTATCCCCAAATATTTCACTTTTTTCACAATCTGAATTCCTAATTTATTAATTAATTCTTTTTTCTGTTTCTCTGTAATATATTTAACCAATATCTTAGTTTTTTCCTTATTAATTCTCAGCCCTCCATATTCCTCAATCTTTTTTGCCAATTTGGGGTCTGTTACCATAGGTTCTTCAAATACGAACACCAGATCATCAGCAAATGCCTGAAGTTTATATTCTTCCCTTTTTATTTTCATCTCCTTTATCTCTTTGTCTCCCCTAATGTTTCTATTTAATACTTCTAAGATCAATACAAATAGCAAAGGAGATAGGACACATCCTTGTCTTTTACCTTTCTTAATGTCAACTTTCCCCATCATGTCCCCATTTACCATTATCTTAGCAGTTTGATTATGATATATTGCCTTAATCATCTTAATAAACCTCTGCCCAAAGTCCATTACTCCCATTTGTGCCATCATGAATTACCAATTCACATTATCAAATGCTTTCTGTGCATCTAAAAAACCAATGCCATCTCTTTTTCTGAATGTACCGCATAATATTCCAGTGTGTTCAGGATTATCCTCATGTTGTCTTTTATCTGTCTCTTGGGTAAAAACCCGTTTTGATCTGGATGTATGAATTGATTTAGCTATCGTTTAAGTCTTTCAGCCATTATTGAAGCAAATATTTTGTAATCCGCATTCAACGACAATATTGGCCTATAGTTTTTAATCCTTGTTAGATCTGAGTCCTCCTTTGGTATGAGATTAATGTAAGCCTCTGTCCATGAATTGGGTATCTTCGCCTCCACCAATGCCTCATTCAATAAGTCCAGCATTATGTTACTCAAAGAGTCTTGTAAAGTTTTGTATACCTCTGCTGGCAGTCCATCTGGACCCGGCGCCTTTCCATTGTTTTGTCTTCCCATTGCTCAGTTAATTCCATCATTGTTATCTTTTCTTTTAACATTATTTGAATATCATCCAATACTTTTGGCAGGTCTACTTTTTCTAAGTATTGTTCTATTTGCTTTTCTGAAATTATTGTTTGGTCATATAGGTCCCCATAAAACTTTTGGATTAATTTTTTTTGTCTTCGATGCTATAACAAGGAACTCCATTGTCATCCACTAGTTGAATTATCCATTTCTGTTCTTTTTCTTTTTTCAACCTATATGCCAACCATCTTCCTGGTTTATTTGCATTTTCAAAGAAGTTTTGTTTAGATCTTTTAATCTGTTGTGCAAGTTCCTCCTTCTCCAGTAGTTTAATTATGTCCATCTGGCTTTTTATATTGTTTCGTTGTGGGGGGTTTTGTAACTGTTTTTCTTGTTTTTTATATTCCTCTTCTAGTAACTTTTGTGTTTGTCTCTTTTTTCTGTTTCTCTTCCCCACGTATGTTATTGTTAACCATCTTGGAAAATTATATTGATACAACCTTAATAAAGACAGTTAGTACTCCTAGTTGTGGTTCTTGCCTGGATTACTATATAGAGTTAACATCAATCTTGCAAGACCTCCAAGGTCCAGTCCAACTCTGTTATTCTATGTTCTAAGAACAAACATGGCTATAAATTATATCTTTAATTGTCTTTGAAAAAGTGGTAGTCATATCAGATAGTTAACAGTTTCTATAAGAGCAGAAATGATAATTTAGAATTTATACTTGGTCATATCTGCACCATCTTCCAGACTTCCCTCTTAGGTGATTTGCTTTTCCTCTTGTCTTGAGTATTTATTCTGAAATCCTGCTCTCTAATCCAGGTAAATTCCTCAAATCAGGTTGGAGGTTTCAAGTTATCAATGGAGTCCTGGCAGTTACTGTCTTTGTGAATGAGAGGTCTAAAGATAGGTATCCAGCTGGCCAAAATAAGTGAGGTGGGGAAACATCAGAGCTTGATTTTTAGGCTTTAGTTACAAGTTGATGTACAGGAATGAGCAGGTATAATTTTTCATGGCATGAGGGCATACATTTGAATGCCAGGATAGATTTAAACATTGGCAACTGTGCAAATAATAAGGGCATTTAGTGGTTAAGCCACCTTAAAATTATATTTTCTTACCAGGGATGGAGAAGGAGAAAGCTTAAAAGAAAAGGTTAATGGCTTTTTAGGAGTTGGAGATGGCTGGAAATGAATATGGGAAGGCAAAAATGGACAACATCTGACTGGTTTAGGAGATGTTTGACATTTCCCAATTAGAAAAAGCGCAAAAGGGCAATCTATTTTGTTGCAATATGCTTGTAACTGTTAGTTCAGGCTTGGTTGCTTTGACTAGGCCAGGGACCGGCAAGCAAGGCCAAAGCCTAGGAAAATTGCTGGCAGCCAGAGACAAAGGAGAAAAGACCACGTGTAAGCCTGTAGGTTGATACAGGCTGATACAGAAAAACACATACCAAAGTCTGGATGTCACTGGCGTTTCCACAGCAACCGGGCTACAACCACCTTGAGCCCCCCTTCTTGTATCCGCCCCTATTACCAGGTTGGGCTTTTTGTATTGGCCAGTATTATCACGTGTATGCCTTTTGATCCCCCCAATAAAAGAATTTCCCCAGCGATTGTCCCCGAGGAAAAACTGTGTACTTGTCTTTTCCTTACAATCTGACCCCACGATCCATGGGCAGCCCACCAGAACAAGAGGCCTGCAGGGACATGCAGGATTTTCCATACCAATGGTGCCATGTACAAATCCTAGAAGTTTATTTGAGCTAAGCTTGGTTGAAGTTTGGCTGATGCAATGAAGGGGCTTGTTGGGCAATTTCTATTGTGACTGAGGGCTAATCCTACTTTTGTTCAGATCTTGCTGCTGGGAATTTTTGCTTATGAATAGAGCTACCCATCTCTTTATCTTTGAAGTGCTGATATCTGCTATGGGCTATTAAGGAAGATGGGGGCTGATTTCCAAAAGCATGTTTCTCCATTTCTCATCCAGGAAAATACAATATTCTGCCTTTTTAATATTGAAAGGATTAGAGCGTGCACAGAGTGTAACTATTTTTGTATAAACCAGCTATTGTTAGTCTTATTGAGCTGAGCTCCATTTAACTTAAAATGTAACACCTGCAGAGATAAAAAGCTCCAGACTGAATGCCAAGTTTACCCTTGCAGTAACTTTGCTGTAACTTTAACATATATATTCTGTTTGTTGTAATCACCTGGTGATAATGAGCCCTAACAAGCTCTGGGCTAAATGCCAGAAAATGTGTATCATTTCCTCCTGTGTCTCGTTGTCTCCAAGTGCTGAGAAATCATGAGCTTTGCATAAACTAGTAGATAAGAAATTATGTTTCTAAACATAATGGCAAAGTTGTGCATGAACTATGTGTAAACTATAAAAAGGGGAAAAAGTTTAAATTAGTGTGTACCTTTTGTCTCTTGCTTTGTTTGAGGCAGGAGATTGAGGACACCCAGCTTTGCTTTTGATCATCAATAAAGCTGAATTTCAGTAGCCTTGTGTTCAGAATCTCTTTGGAATTTATTTAGATTCTGAGCTGCAAATCTAACATATTTCTCAAAACATTTCATTGTTCTGGGAGAAGGGGGGTCTTCTCTCAATCCACCCATTCACCAAAATGTGTGCGGGTGGCACATTTTTCTGGCAAAAGATTAAAAAATGATCAGATTATAAACTCAAAGGGGAAGGAATTGATAGGGGCAGCAGAAAAGTATCCCTTCAATGGCTCCCAAAAGGAGAGACTTTAACCCATTAAGGCCTAGCAACCAGGGCAAAAGTTCTGGAAAAAAAATTACAGTATCCAATTTTCTATGCCAATTATTTTCAGGTGTTTGGTGACACTTTTTGTGAGCTTCCAGTCAGGTTTGAAGCAAGCACAAGCCCCAAAATTCTTCACAGCCATGGTTTTGTTTTAGTAAATATCTACAGGCAGCCCATTTCCAAGGGTTGCTTTCTGAACCTGCCCTAGCTCTTAGTTTAGTGCATCCAAGGTTTGTGGGGCCAAATTGAGGTAGCCAGTGTGCAATTCAAACTATTAATATTTTTTTCCCAATTATACACAATGAGACCTGGGACTCCTACTAATTAAACCACCAGTGCAACATATCCTGCTTTACTGAGTAACTGTGTAGCAGTCACAATCAGGGCCTGGGGTTTGGAGATTTCTGCTACTTCTTCACCGAGGGAATTGCCTGAGGAGGCATTCCCCTCCTCCATGGAATTGACAGGGAGATATGATTGCTTGGACCTTAATGCCACAGAGCAAAAAAAAAAAAAACAGTCTAGGAGAAGCTTTGTGTGGAGGTAGGTGAAGTCTGATTCTGAATGGGGTGTATCTCTGCATCTGTGTGTGCAGCTATTTCTACAAGACAGGCAATACAAGCATGCTGGACAAATTTCTCTCCTACCAGGCAGAAATCCAAGGTGTCCAGGACTTGGGAGGAGGGTAGGTGTTTCCAAGCTACTAAATATCGTGTGGAGCCATGGTGAGTGTGTGAGTCAAGAATATCTTTAATTTCAAAACGTTGTTCCCCTTCCACCATAATGGGGGTTTGAGGTGTGGGAAGAGGGAGTCTGATCTTTGAAATGATTTCTGGTTTGAGTAGGCTGCAGTGGAATACTGGATGAATCTGTCTAAGTGTCTTAGGGAGTAGGAGTTCTACAGTGACAGGGTTGATGACTCTGGTGATTGAGAATGGGCCAATAAATTTTGGTCCCAGTTTCTTAGAGGGTTGCAATGATTTCAGGAACTTTGTAGGTCGCCGATCTTGAATGGTTTGGGTTCAGTACGTTTTTTGTCAGCTTGAGCTTTAAAATCAATTCTATCCTCTTGTAGGGCTAATCTGACCACTGGCCAAGTAGTTTGTAAATTGTTTATTCACTCTTTAAGGGAGGGAATGTCAGGTTCCTTGGTGGGTAGCTCTGGCATGGGGTTGAATTCTTGTCCTGTGGCTACCTGGAATGGGGTTAAACCAGTGCTACTGTGTACTGAGTTATTGTAAGCCACCTCAGCAAAAGGCAAAAGATCAGTCCAATTGTCCTATTGGTAATTAATAAAGCATCTTAAATATTGTCAAGGGTGGGATCTAACTGGCGCAGCTACCAGTTCAGATGGTGCATGCGCACTGGGAAAATGCATGCTTGCTGCTTTCCAGCCCCCAGTGGGGCTTGCAGAGATAATCAACATGAGCTGATAAAGACCAGGTAAGAATCAGGGCAGGTGGGAGGGCCCAACATCAATTTTTTGCTTCCTGTTCCTCTCTGCGGAACGGAGGCTTCCTTTAGCTACCGGATCACCCCCACTGAGAAAAACCAGGAAGATCCCACCCCTGAATATTGTTCTAATATGCCATTAGATCTCTCTGATCAGCCATTTGTCTGGGAATGCTAGGAGGAGTTAACCCCTGGGCAGAGCCTAATAGGTTTAAAAATGCCCAGCAAAATTTTGAAGTGAATTGTATACCCCTGTATGAAATAATCCATTGGGGAGCTCCATGGAGGCGATAAATATGTTCTAAAAACATTTTTCTTAATGCCCTGGCTGTTGGAATCTTCTGGCAGAGTATAAAATGGACCTGTTTTGAAAAGAGGTCCCATACAACCCAAATGACTGTTTCCTGTGCTTTTAGGCAGCTCTATTATAAAATCCATAGAAATCTCTCTCCAGGGTGCTGAAGGTTCTGCCACCGTCTGTAAAAGTCCTGGCAATTTTCCTGGTCATCTTTGTGCAACTGTGCAGATGGGGCAGCTAGCAACGTAGCTCTCAATGTCTTTTTTAAGGGATGGCCCCCAGAATTGTCTTTTGATGTGGTGCAGAGTTTTTTACAAATACAAAATTTCCAGCTATTTTGGAGTCATAGCATCATTTCATGAGGTCCAGTCTCTGGCTGGCAGGGACGTAAAGTTTGTTCTCTACCCAGGCTAGACCGTCTTTGTGTAAGCAAATATTTTTGTGAGCTAGGAGCCAGTCATCCTTAAGTAGTGCCTCCTTAAATTTGGAAGTTATTGCGTTGTCAGCAAGTGGTTCTTTTTTCCCTTGTGCTCAGGTGATTACTTTAACTGCTAGTTGAGTTGGTTTGAGTATGGGTTTAACAATTTCAGGCTTTTTGCTGTTGTATTGGAGTTTCCTGGACAGGGCATTGGCCAAGAAGTTTTTCCCTTTTTGGAGATACTTGAGAATGAAATTAAAGCGTTTGAAGTATTGCACCCAATGTACTTGTTTGGGGGAGAGTTTCTGTGGAGTTTCAGGGCTTCTAAATTTTTATGATCAATCCAGACTTCAAAGGGGATTTTGTTCCCTTCTAGGAAATGTCTCCATGTGAGAAGGGCCCATTGCATGGCATATGCCTTATTCTCCCATATGGCCCATCTTTGCTCAGTTTCTGTCAATTTCTTGGAAGTGTAAGCACATGGTTGCAATTGTCCACGTTCATTCTTTTGGAGTAGGATTTCTCCTAATGCTACGTCGGTGGCGTCCACTTGGATGACAAATGGTTGCTCTGAGTCTGGGTGTTTTAGGATTGGTTCAACTGAGAATAGTTGTTTACATTTTTTGAATGCCGCTTGGCATTCCATCATCCAGTTAAGGGGTTGCCTTGGCTTTGGTTCCCCCCCCATTCATTTTTAATAAGCTTGCAATGGGGAGGGCAATATTCTCAAAAGCCGGAATGAACTGACGGTAAAAGTTAGCTTTGCAGTTTTTTGTGATTTTGGGGTGGCTCCCAATCGATAATGGCTTTTACTTTTTGTGGGTCCATCTCTATTCCTTTGTGGGATATTCTGTATCCCAGGTAGTCAATTTTTTTCTTGGTGGAACTCACATTTAGAGAGTTTTGCATATAGTTTGGCATTTTGGAGTTTTATGAGAACTGTTTGGACTAGTTTTATGTGCTCTTCTTTTGTTTCGGTGTAGATTGAAATGTCATCAAAACAAACTAAGACTCCTTTGTACAAATGGAGCATCTCATTAATTAGTTGCATAAATATGGCAGGGATTCCTTGTAATCCAAAAAGGAATACTTTAAACTGGTAGCACCCAGTGGGGTGTTAAGAGTAGTCTTCCACTCATTCCCTTTCCTAATTCTGATGTGGTAGTATGCTTCTCCTAAATCTAACTTTGAAAAAAAAATCCTTTAGAGAAGTGGGCCAGCATGTCCTTCATGAGGGGGAGTGGGTACATATTTTCCATGCTGATAGTGTTCAGGTTTCGGAAATCCACACAAAGGTCTAGGACAGTGTTTCCCAACCTTAGTCATTTTAAGACATGTGGACTTCAACTCCCAGAATTCCCTAGCCA
>JAOYMU010000039.1:15016558-15029188 GCA_025802295.1 Psammodynastes pulverulentus
AAGGGGAGGAAGAGGGAGAGAAAGGAGGGAGATAGGAAGAAGGGAAGAAGGGAGGGAGGGAGGGAGGAAGATATTCTTTTCCCCACAATCATTTGCCAGAATTTTCTGAATCATGTTTTTCAGAGATCCATCAGCAGAAAAAAGTTGGTTTTCTCTTGTCTGCTGCTCCATCGCTGAGTCAAAATGGACTCGCAGCTCCTCCTGTTAAGGCAAACAGAGCAAGAGAGCAACCAGTGGAGGCATCAGAAGCCACCAACTGGGCTCAGACCCCAGGGCAGCATAGCTCTCAGATGTGCTGCTCTATATGACCAGCTGAGTGAGAGAAGAAGGGGGTGGATGTTGCCACCCCAGCAACGAAGGACTGGGCCAGTTCCTGAGTCCACAGCGAAAGGGGAAGGCAGGTGGCAGACTCTCAGGCTGGCATCAAGGCTGGCAAAGGAGTCCACGGCAGGCCACTCTCCCCACCAGAGCCTCGGGGGGGGGGGGGGTGTTCCCTATCAATCTGGCAGAGAAAAGGCAAAGGGGCCGTGGATTTGTACATTTGCAGAGGCCAAATTCAATTCAATTCAAAATCATCTGAAGAGAAAAACAAGCCATCGTCAACAAATGCCTGACCACAGTTTAAGTGTTATTGGGAAATTTCACGGAAAGCTTCCAAAGGAATTTTTTGGCTGGACATCAGCTTAAGTCTACAGCGATATTTCTCATTCTTGACTACTTTCAGATGGGTGGACCAACTCCAAGAATTCTGGAGTGGAAGTCCATCCATCTTACAGCAGCCAAAATTGAGAAACACTGCTCTACAGATATAAAATCCCAGGCCAATGTAAGGCCCATCCAAAAATTGCACAAAATACTGTCATATTAAGAATGACTATTCAGGGACAGTTTTTGGATGGACTTTACGTTGACCTTGAATTTCATATCTGTAGAGCAGTGTTTCTCAACTTTGGCCGCTGTAAGATGGGTGGACTTCCACTCCCAGAATTCTTGGAGTTGGTCCATCTTAAAGTAGTCAAGAGTGAGAAATATTGCTGTAGATTTAAGCCGATGTCCAGCCAAAAAATTCCTTTGGAAGCTTTCCTTGAAGCTTCCCAATAACACTGAAAACATGGTCAGGCATTTCTTGATGAGGATCTAGGACAACTCACCATGGCCAACTCATCACAACCAACTAGTCACGGCCAACTCACTGTGCCCAACTCACTGCAGGACAACAGTTACACTAATATCAAAGAAATGGTGGAAAGAAAGGATGGAAAAGGAGGGGCAAAATGAAATGTAAATGACAAAAACTAAAATATTTTAAAATTCATTTTTAAATTTTGAATTGTTGAGTTGTCCCGCACTGAGTTATCCTGTGATGAGTTGGCCGCAGAGAGTTGGCTGCGTTGAGTTGTCCCATTCCATCTCTAAATGTCCATCAAAGAAGGAGCTGCTTTGAGTTTCTGTCCATCTGCTTTCCTCCCAATTTCTTTGCTTTCTGATAGCTCTTTGTCACATTCACACCTCCTTTTTCCAGGGTACATTTCGGTTGTTTTTAGTGTGAGAAGACATGTCACATAAATAAGAGAAAATTAAGTGCTACAAAATGTTGAAGAAGCTTTCAAATATCCATGGAAGCAGGTTGATGGCTTGGAGCTGCAGAAATTCCGGAGGAGATTATTTGGAACTTGGCTACTGCAGAGATAAACTGACTATAACATAGTTTCCTAACTTATTCAACTTCCAGCCCTTTTGTTTCCATTCCACAAATGGAGAAAGCTGGGATATTAGCATAATTCTGTAGAATAAAGCTACTCTAACCCCCCTCCCCAACCTCCAGGCTGAGCTGCAATTCAAACCAGCAGTTCTCATTGTCAAGCCTGCATTTATAACCAACGGCAGGAATGGGATGTAGGTGTACTTGGAGATAAGAAATTAAAACAGATAAAAATATAACTCAGTTCAAAACGTCCTCCACTCCAAGCATTAATTCCAGTCTTTAAAATGCAGATTTTAACATTTAAACTCACAGTTCAGTAAAAGGCCATTCATTTTTAAGAACTTTCAATGCGTATCAATTTAACTTATTTTTTTTTTAATGCAGGGTTTCGTCCTGCCATTTATACATATTTTTCTAACCCGACTATTAAGAAGAGAACTCTGCAGTCAAAAACACCCATTGAGGTAGCAGAATGTGGGTCTATTCAAAGTGTGTTCGTTGTTGCGGGGTGGGAGTGGGAACTACAAAGGGAGTAAGGAGAACACTAGCAATTATGGGGTGATGGCAACATTGACCCAATAAGAGGGAGCCAACAAGCCCCAACTCCCTGGCCATCATGCCAGGTGGAAGCCCTACAGCTCCTTCCTGGAGCCCCTGCTGGCTGGCATTCAGGGTGGAGGATGACTTTGCAGGCAGGCTGAAGAGGCAGCGGGTGTGTGTGGAGGTGATTCTCCTACCTCTGGGATCCAGGTGCCTGCGTACCTGTCTGCCATGATGCTTGCAAAGTGACTTTCAGGCACAAGAAACCACGACGATATTGTGAGCTGATCAGAGTTGTTTCCTTATTGTTGCTTGTCTATTTACAAGAATCTAGCTAGGCTCTCTTGGGAACAATCAGATAAGGGCTTCAGGGATTTTCTTTGGGGGGGGAGTTGGAGGTCAGTTCTTGTGCCTTTCAAATATTCACTTCAATTTAGTCAGGAGCACTAAGGAGAAATTTCCTGACAGTTAGAACAATTCATCAGCGAAACGACTTGTCTTCAGAAATTGTGGATGCTTCAACACTGAATAATTTTAAGAATAGGAGAATCATTTGTCAGGAAGGGTCTAGGGTTTCCTGATTGAGCAGGGGGTTGGACTAGAAGATCTCCAAGGTCCCTTCCAACTCTGTTAATCTGTAACATCTAAGCAAGTGGAAGTCAGGGGGAGCAGAACTTCTGGAAGGGCCAAGGGGAGCCCATATGCAAATTGCAAAGCCCTAGCTTCGTTTACCCCGCAGAGGCCTTCTGCCTTCGCTTTCCGTGGGAGAGGGATTGTGTCCCCCAAGTGCCCTGGACTGCAGGAGGACCTTTTCAGCTGCCTCCAAGCCGCTCAACAGCAGGGCTGGAAATTGCGTTTTTGGTCTGTTCACTGGGAGCATCTTTTTCTTCCAGAAGTGAGCAGAAGAGTGGAGGACTCTTCTCGTGAAATACCTCTGGACCCGCTCAATTGTGTTAAGCTCGTCATCCACTTGGTGGGATGCAGGGAAATGTGTGGAGGGAAAACCCAGCTGATTCTCCTGCAGATGGCAGGACCACGGATTCTTCTGCTCCGAATGAGCTCCGAAGTTGAGCGAGGCTTGTTCAGCGGGGCTGCTTCAGAGCCCGGATTCTGTCTGGGGGAGGCTGCCCAGCTGGGATCTACGGGACCTCAAGCCCCCACTTCCCCCTCCTGCCCAGGAGGCATCTCGTAAAATCCGTGGGCAAGCGGAGGGGGCTGAACAGGAAGTGTCTGCTGCTGCCTGTCTTCCTTAGAAGGGAAATGCGGGACAGCTGGATGGCCCGGCCTAGAAAAGGCTTTGAAAGAAGATCAAAGGGGATTCTATCCAGCGCAAGGAAAGGCAATTCTGCAAATGCTGTCAGTTAGAAAAGCTGATCCCAGATTCCTGCTGAATTGATCCTCATTAGGTCAAGGAATGTCTTAGGTGCCAAAAAGGGGTTTTAGGAAATATCAGGGCTGTTGTGAAAGAATGACGCAGGATAGGAGGGACAGGAGAGGTTATCTAAGGGAGGGAGGAGGGGGCACAGGGAGCATTTGGACCACCGATCCTTGGTGACATCTCTAGAGGGCAGAGAGCGCCCTTCCCAGGCACCCGAGAGATGCCCACCCTTGATAATTTAACTTCCCTTCTCTTCTCTCCCCTCCATGCAGGAGTGTTTATAATGCAATCTGCCTGTTGCTCTTTTTTTTTTTCCAAGTGCAGGGAAATTGTATGCCTGACCCAGTTCTGAAGTGGACGCTGCAGCGACTCAGGCTGCGTGGAGCTCTTAGGGAGAGAAGGCATCTGCCAGGGAGACCTCTTTTGTTTCCTGGAAAAGATCCTTTACAAAGATCATTGCTGGGTCAGTAATTAAATAAGGGAGTTAATTACTTAATTGCCTCTTCTTTCTAGGAAATGGAGAGGTCAGGATTTAACAATCTGAAGTGGGAAAATCCTGCTTAGAGGGAGGCAGCCTCTTCAGGAAGCAGCCACATCACTGCATTGGCAGAAGTCACCAGGCAGGGAGAAAAGCGCAGGAGAAGATTCACAGGGCGTAAAAAACGAGCCATGTCTGAAGTCTGAGGTGGAGCACTGGTGGGATTCCAATCATTGAACCACCGGTTCTCTGCCCTGATGACCCGCTGGGTAGGCGTGGCTGGGTGATCATGTGACTGGGTGGAGCTCAGGCGACAGTAATTCTGGGCATCCTGCCAAGAACCTTTAGCTGTTCTGTGGGTTAACCGAGAGGCAGTTTCTGTAGCAGGGCAATAAAGATTAGGCTAGAAACAACCCCAGAATGTTTCCTTCCTGCCTTCCTGACAGGATTAGCCCTGGAAAGTGAAAAAACAAAACAAAAGGAGATTTCTTCCAACAACCAGATCTCCGAACTGCTTAGAAAGTGAACAACCGGTCCTCACAAATAGGCAGCGAACTGGTTGAATCCCACTACTGGGTGGAGCCAGTTTGCATCTTTGACCTGAGAATTATTGATAGTTTTGCTTTCCCTGACATGGTCACAATATCCAGGGACTCATTTCTGATAGCCTTTGGGGTCACCCCATGGCGCTCCTTGGCCCCAACCAGGGAGATGGGGAAACAGAAGTCTGGCAGCCACTTCAAAGGGGCAGGAGGGCCTCCAACTGCAGCTTCGCTGGCTTGGAGACCACGATGGGCTCCTTGCTTGGTGGAGATGTCCCTTCCGTTGAAGGTCGCATACTCCAGAATCCATGGTGAAGTCTTTCAGCTCTTGGCCACCGAGGTGCAGAGCAGCCCCACTCACCAAAACATCAGGTGACGGCAAATCTTACACAAGACCCACAAAAGATGGCAGCTAAAATCATAGCCTTTTTATTTGTTGGGGGCAGGAAGAAGGAGGCAGTAGACGTGTCCTGGCTGGGAAAAATGACAGCCTTCCTTCTGTATTTCTTTGGGGCCCATTTCAATGGTTATTGTGCTGAGTTATGCTGAGTTGTTTCATTCTTAATGGTACCCCAAAACTAGAAGTGCCTTTAAGACACAGGAGACCCTTGATCAGATCATAGAGTTGGAAGGAAGCTTGGAAATGATGTATCCGGCCCTTGACCAGTGCAGGAATTTGCTACATCGTTCCTGCCAGATGGTCATCCAGCCTCTGTTTAAACACTTCCAGAGAAGGAGAGATCAAGATAGTCTGTGGCTCTGCTGTTGTTGAACAACTGTGACCTCTGGTAAAAGTTCATATTTGGAAGTGACCTCAGAAGCCATCTAGTTCATTTTTCTTCTTGATGTGGGATCTTCTAAAACATTTTGGACAGGTGACCATCTCATCTCCATGTGAAAACCTCCAGTGAAGGTGAACATAGCATTTCAGGAGACAGCCTGTTCCACTGATTGATGGTCTTGACTGTTAGGAAAATCCTCCCATATCTGATCTGCATCTATAGCCTTTGCGCCGTGGTCCCTCTGAGATGACAGAGAACGAGTCCACAGCCTTTTTTATATGGCAGCCCTTTAGGTATCTGGAGAACACATGTACAACTGTGTTTGTCTCCCCTCAAAGGTATCTCACTGGTTTTTCTTGCAACTTCCTGGATTCTTGATATGTCCCACCTTTGCGTTACCTACAAATCTGATAATCATATTTTCTAATCCCCCTCAGCCAAGACGTATATGTGCAATGTATAAGTTATATATTTACAGTGTGGAGGCATTGACGTACATTTCCTAGCTATGATTGTTCAGCCAGCCCTACAGGCAGCTAATGGTAGCGGAGTGAGGCTCACCTTCTGCTATTCTTCTGTACTAGGAGACTTTGTCAAATGCTTTGCTAAATTCAAGGGACATTGTGTCCATGCCGTCCTCCTGGTCAACTAAACTGGTCCCTCAATCAAGCAAAGAGACCAGGTTGCTTGACCAAGATTTTTTTCTCAAGAACCTCAGTATTGGTTCCTGCATCTTTTCTAAGTGCTTGAGAACTGACCACTTGGTCATCCATTCCAGAGTTTTGCCCAGGGTCAACACAGCATAGTGCTGAGATACACTGAAATGGGACAGCATCACTGCCCAGAATAGAACTCCATCTAGAGCTTCTAGTGAGATTCCTTAAATCTAAAGAAAAGAAGAATTAGGGGTGACATGATAGTAGTATTCCAGTATTTGAGCAGCTGCCACAAAGAAAAGGGGCTCAAATTATTATCCAAAGCACCAAAAGGGCAAGACAAGAAACAATGGTTGGAAACTCCTCAAGGAGAGAAGCAACCTGGGATTAAGGAGACACTTCCTGACAGTGAAGACAATTAACCAGTGGAACAGCTTTGCCTTCAGAAGTTGTGGGAGCTCCATCACTGGATGTTTTTAAGAAGAGTCTAGACAGTCACATATCTAAAATGATATAGGTTCTCCAGCTTGAGCAGGGGGCTGGACTAGAAGACCTCCAAGGTCCCTTCCAGCTCCATTCTGTTCTACATTGAAATAGGCTTATTGGGAAGACATTGTAACCTGGATCAGAGGAATCTGCCTAGAAATTCAGACCATGAATTTCAGAGCCAAAACAGCCAGTGGGAGAATTCCAATGGAGATAGCGTTTATCTGGGGCACTACCACCCACCATCCCAAGCAGGCAACAACTTCCTGGTGCTTTGCCTGGTGGGCAGGGTTGGGGCCCCAAAGGAAGGCCCATGGAGGCTTTTTGACCCCTCCAGGCTTTCTTCAGAAGCTCCTTCCTTTGCATAATGGGGGTGGCTGCCTACCTGACCTGGGTTTGCACCCTCATTTCTCCCTGTTGCTTCTTTTTTTTTTAACCCCAAACTTTCCCCACCAAGGAGCATTTTCAAACATTACAAAGCCTGACTTTTTCATATTCATGATTCTGGCATTTCCATAGCAACAGAAGCCCTTCATAAAACAGGAGGCAAGAAAAAGACTAATAATAGGCCAGAGACCCAAGTGGAGAGTTGGCGGAGAGGAAGTGTTCCAGGTTGGAGCTGCTTGGCAGGAGCCGGGGCTTTCCTTTTGGCGGATCAGCCTGTGTCGGTCCCTGAGGGAACCCTCGAAACAACTTCTACAGGGAAGCCTCAGAGATTCCCAGAGGGTGGAAAGGAGAACCAAGCAAACCAGGCCCTCTTGGTCCAGCAGTCTCCAAGAGCTTCTTGGAAAGCCCTCGGCTCAGAAGGAGGACATCCTCCTACAACGTCTTCATCGAGAATTAATGCTGGGAGGCAAGTTCCAACTTGAAATTGGAAACGGACTGCCCAGTCAACTCACTGCCCTCTCCTTCAATCCTTTCCTTCGGACCAAACACACCAAGGGATGTGGCCCTTTTTCATGAGAAGTTGCTTCAACCTTTTGATCTTTTGGACCGCTCTTTTCTGGCTCTACAGTCACCTTTTTTTAAAGGTGGGCACCAGAAGTGGACACAATACATAGAATCAGAGAGTTGTGAGGACTCTGAGAGGCCATCTAGTCCAATCCGCTGCTTGGTTCAAGACTACTAAAACATTTCAGAGGGATGGCTGTCCAACCTCTTTTGAACATCTTCAGTGAATAAAACAGATTACTTCATGGGGTAGCTTATCATCGGTTCCCCCTTCAGTTAACACTTGGAACAAGCTCTATAACAGGAGCCAACTAATCCCTGGGTCTCTTTGGGACTAGATTTTAAGACAAGAATTCTTGCCAGCTCTTATTGTCAGGAAATCCCTCCTAATATCTGATCTGAAGTTTCAATCATTAATTCTTGCCTTTCCCTCTGGGGTGGTGGAGAACAAGCCCCCCTCCCCTGAACTGACTGTTCTTTAGGATTCTGAAGCCTGTCGTATCTCCCCTCAGTCTTTTTCCGGTCAGCCAAATATTTATTGCTCTTCACAGGACTTCATTCAGTGGTGGTATGCTACCGGTTCGGCCCGGTTCAACCAAACTGGTTACGAAAATCGTTATCGGTTCAGCCGAACCTGTAATAAAAAAACCCTACTGGTTCGGCCGAACTGGTTCCTCTGGTGATCAGCTGGAGGATAAAAAAAGTGAAAAGCGTATAGGTGGGTGGGAGGGTCGCTCCTAGCTTTTCGTTTCTTCCTCCTCTCAGCTGATTGGTACGTTAGGTGCGCATGCCTGTGCGATCGCCCACCGAATCAGTAGTGGACAAGGTAGGAGCCCACTACTGACTTCATTGTTAGTTCCCCAGCATCCTCCAGCATCTCTATGTCCTTTTTAAACTGCAGTGGCCAGAACTGGACATAGTACTCCAAACAGGCCCTGGCCAGGTAGAGCAGGATGGAACCGTTCCTTGTTGTTATCTGGACTCTCTGTTCCTATTAATGGATCCCAAAATAGCAATTGCTTTTTTAGCAGCTGCCTCCTGCTGCTAGCTCATGTTCAATTTTTTTGATATCCTAGAACACTGAAATCCTTTCTTTTGTTCTCCTGCCAAGCCAGGTCTCCCCTGACCAACACTGGTGCCTCTCATTATTATCTCTCCTGATGCAGGATGCTATATTTCTCCCTCTTAAATGTGTTCTGCTTGCTATGGACCGCTCATGGAACTTACCTGCAGCTTTTTCTGTCCTGCTCTTTCTTCTCTAAAAGGCTAAGCATGGCTCCTAGTTTTGTGTCATCTTTAATTTTAATCATCTTCTCCACAATCCTTTCAACCAGGTGCAAAATCAATCCCTGGGTGCAAGATGGAGCCCTGCGGTGCTCCACCAGACCCTTCCTTCAAAGGTAATGTGGAGCCGTTTATGACTATTGTATGAGTGCACTTATTCATCCAATCATTCATCCACCTAAGAGTCATATTATCTGCCAGGGGTCTCCAACCTTGGCAACTTTGAGCCTGGCGGACTTCAACTCCCAGAATTCCCCAGCCAGCAAAGCGGTTGGAGACCCCTGATTTATGAGTGAGGACATCATGAAAGATTTGTTAAATGCTTTGCTGAAGTCGAGCTACATGATTTTCTGCCGCATTTCCCCAGTCCATTATGCAGGTAACAGAGTCAGAAAAGTGGATAAAAATGGCAGCAGCCCACGGTAGCTCTCGCTAATTGTTGTATCCCTTTCCAAGTGCTCACATATGTGCTGTTTAATGATCTGCTTAAGGACCTTCATCCGTAGAAACATCAAGCCCCCTTTTGTGCTTTTATGGGAGAAAGGGACAACGGCTCCCCTCAGATCTTCTGAGACGAGTTCTTAAGGACCACATCAATGCCATGATCGCCTCCACTAATTCAACTCCCCGGAGTACAATTTGACTGAATTCATTTGCATTCCCTTAAATGAGGGAAGTTTTTTTCTCCTAATCTCTCCATAGCCGTCTTGAGCTGCAGCTTCCAGCCGGAGCCAGATAGGACTTCATTTCTCTTCTGGGAGAAGAGAGGCATAAAATACCAGACGAGACACGTGGCCCTTTGGGGATTAGCAGCTCACCTCTCCTTACTTGCAAGAGACCAACCGTCTCTTGCTTTTTCGTTTCTTTTTTTTTTCTTTTTTGATGTTTCCAGCTTTGTGTTATTGCGCTGAGCATTTCTGACAAGGCTTGGTACATTCTGAGCTTTAGTTTTTCTGACAGAATCCCTGCATTTCTGTCACCGTCTTGCATCTTCTTTGGTTCCGTTTCCTGTATGTCTCTATTTTTTCTCCCCTCTTTTCAGCATTTTTGAATTCCGTCTGGCTCTCCACACGGGTCTCTCTCGAGGTCCCTCGTGGTTTACTTGTTTTATTTACTTGTTTATTAAACTTATGTGGTGCCTACTTCAGTGACAAGTGACTGCGTGGCTTAAAAAATGTAAAAACACAATATAAAACAATGAGCGCACAAAAACATTAAAACCATTGATTCTTCAAGCAGGCAGGTTCAGGATTACGTTGGACAGGATTTCACAGCCTTTCTGGACACGATTCTCCTTCAGGATTTATTTAATTATTTAACTGGGCTTGGGTGCTGCCCATCCTCCAAACGACCCTGGGCAGCTCACAATATCAAACAAACAAAACAGATTTGAAAACACACAGAGAGCATTCAAATAAACAAGATAGCCCCTGTCCAGGTGGCACAGGTAATCTTCAACCTACGACCATAATTGAGCCCAAAATTTCTGTTGCTAAGTAAAACATTTGTGAAGTGAATTTTGCCTTGCTTTATGACCTTTCTTGCCACAGTTGTTAAATGAATCACTACAGTTGTTAAGTTATTCACATGGTTGTTAAGTGAATCTGATTTCCCCATTGTCCCCCTTCATTTTTGTGATAGTTGGAAGACTGCTATCATGTCCCCCCAGTCCTTCTTTTCTCTAGACTGGCCGTACCCAATCCCTGCAAGCTTTCTTCATATGTCTTAGTCTCCAGCCCCCTAATCACCTTTGCTGCACTTTTCTGCATTCTTTGCAGAAATTGTGTCCCTCGTGGAAAATCCGGTCATCTGGCACAGAAAGTCCTCAGGTGTCTCTTCTACCTGTCCAGGCAATTTATAGCAAACTCCCATGACGATATCACATACATTTCTCTATCCGTTTATTGTTACAGAAATCCTATTTTTGTCCCATTTCCCTCCAGATGAGGCTGTTCTGGGGCAGTTTGGCAGTTTCCAGAAGTAAATTCTCCAAATTGGAACCAGTTAGAGGTACTTTGGGAGAGACCTGACCCCGAAGAGGCCTACTTAAAGCAGAACACAGTGTACAGAGGACCTCGGATTCCGCAAGTGGGTGGTATTTCTGTTTGATTTGGTGGAAAGTTTGCTAAAAATAGGGAAATGGCTGGGGAAACTTTAAAGACTGTAAATGCTGGTTTTTAAAAAAGGAGTGGGCATTATTGCTGCTGCTGCAGAAAATAAAAGTTTCTCAAAGAAAAAAGCAGGAACGTTAGCGCTAAGCCAAGGCCCCGCTTCTGCACTCTTTGTTATATGGAAATTGCAGGAATGTCCGCAGGGAGGTCGAAAAAGTCAAGATGGCAACCACAACCACACCTGTTTCAGGTGCATTGCATGTGTAAGAGAGAAGGAGCCTTTTCTGATTGTGGCAGCAGAGAAATATATTAAATAGAGAGGTGTGATATGCATGCAAAAGGACGAGGCTTTGATTGTGTCGTCACAGCTGCCATCTTAACCTCTGCCACGTCCTGCCTCACCACAGGTGCCACCATGGGAAGAAGAGCTGGAAGTGTCAGGGGAACCCCGAAAGTGAGTGTCATGCGGGGAAGATGAGCTGGAACAAGAACCGACAGAGATTGAAAGGGCGGCTCCAGTGGCTTTGGAGGAAACTGGGGAAGGGCAGAGTCAGTCCAGGCAAGGCTTTTGAGCATTAGAAAGGCTCGCAGACAGGGAGGAGCAGGAGAGACAGAGCTCAGGTGAAGAGCAAGGACCATCCCCCTCCTGATCCTAGAGCACGGAGAGAAGAGAGAAGGCGAGACCAACACAGACTGAGCCGGCTACAAGGGAGGAGAGTGCCCTCCCCCTTTCAGAAGGCACACCTTGGGGACTGAGATGTTAGGAGGTGCCGGTGGGAGGGGCATTTGTCGGGAACAAGTGTTGAATCTGTGGAGCCTTGTGTGCAGTTCCTGGTGCCTGGAGATCGTTGTGCTCTGTCTTGTGGGGCTTGCCTGGTTTGCCTGGCTTACTGGACTTCTTGCTCTTGATTACTGTTTGTCTAAACCTGGCTTATTGAACTGCTGGCCCTGGTTGCTGTTTGGCTAAGCTTACAGGACTACTTGCAGCCAGAGGCTGCTGAAAGTGCTTGTGAGAGCTTTGCTCCAAGACTTGTAGTAAATGTCCTGGAGCAAAGCTCTCACAAGCACTTTCACAAGTTTCTCAAAGATGTTTGGGGGCAAAGTTGGAGCAATAAAGGGGAGTTAGACCTGTTCCCTGGCTGTGTTGCTTTTGTGCCACAGCCCTTTGGGTCATCACAGTGAGTTGTAGATGGTGGAAACGTGGCAGATCAGAAGTGAGTGTAGGAAACAAGAAGCTGGAGGGCCAGGAATTTCAGATAGTCCTTGACTTACAACCATTGATTTAGTGACCGTTCTGGCACTTGGCAACCCCCATATGTTTACGACAATGGCAGCCTCCAACTAACGACCATTATAGCATCGGATCACGTGATCTCCATTTGTGACCTTCCCAGTTAGCCATCAACAAGCAAAGTCAAAGGGGAAACCGGATTCATTTAATGACTGTGTAATTCACTTAATAACTGCAGTGATTTGCTTAACAACTGTGGGAAAAAAGTCATAGAATTGGGTACACCTTGCTTAGCAATAGAAATGCTGGCCCCGGTTGTGGCCATATGATGAGGACTCCCTGAAATGTGGCTAGAATGCAAAAGAGAATAACCAGGATGAAATGAGGTGGTTTTGCCATCGCCCTAGAACAGTGATGGCGAACCTATGGCACGCGTGCCACAGGTGGCACGCAGAGCCATTTGTGCAGGCACGCGAGCCGTCGCCA
>JAOYMU010000039.1:15149397-15159816 GCA_025802295.1 Psammodynastes pulverulentus
AAAATGTAAACTGTAAAACTTTTTCAATAAAAAAAAAAGAAGCAGCAACCAAAAAGCTTGTCTGGTTGGCCTTCCAGAAAGAAGAGGCCAGACAGCTGGCTTTTGGCGTTCAAATCGGCTGCTGTCTGGCATTGTGATGGTTTCACTTTGCACTCAGCTTCCTGGCCCTGCTGGTATTTTTAAACTGAATAATACCTAGTTCCTCTCTTTAGTTCACTTAAGATGAGAGATGGAGCTGCTTCCTGAAATAAGACGTCAACCCTCACGCTTGTGTCTTCAACTTTGAGTGCCCCCTTCCCATCTGCATCTCTTAGTTTAGGAACCCGTGGCTTGAGGGGCCGTTTTACTCGCCATGTCTCTCCCCAGCCCTGAAAACAATTAGTCCTCTCAAAAGGATGACATGCCATCCTCACCCAGTGCCACCAGATTCTGTTCTTGCTCAATTTCATGACCTTTGAGTGACTTTACGATTTGGAATTTTTCTCTCTAGAGATAGCCCAAGATCCGGGTTGGTTTTTTTTACTTTTACCAATATTTCACCAGACTTTGTGAAATTACGCTTTCACATTTCCTTTTTCTCAGGCATATCTACGGACCCCGTTCTCTGTTTGCAAAAAGCATGCAGGTATTTTTAATTTGATTTCTGTTTCCTAGGTATCACTCAACCCACCAGTTTTGCAGCATTAATAACCTTTCTCTCCAAATTCATAGACAAACCTGTATGTACTTCAGTAGTACAGAACTGATTGGGAGGATGACATTCACTTCCGAAAGTGAAGGCATGGAAACGTCTAGATCCAGTTCCTCTTATGAAGTTTCTTAGGGGGCCTCCATACCATGAAGTGCTTTTAATGTTTTGATTGACCTTCCTCTTGGAAGAAGACAATGAGGAATAAAAAAGATAGGGAAATTCTACTTAGTTACCGTAATAAAATGTATGCAGATAGCCCTGGAAAACCATATTCATAGACCACTGATTCTAAATACTACACCCAAAATCTTGTGTGACTTTTGGTTTGTGATACAAATCAAATTGCAGATACTTAAAGAGTTCTGAATGATCTTTGTTGTATGGGGGGGGGGGTGTTGCCACATGAGCCTTTTCACTGGTTGTTTTCAGTTTCTGCTTTTTTCCGAATGATGGAAGCTGAGCCTTGGCCACTGGAGGGGACAGTCCCCAACTAGAGGTCTTCTCCATTGCAATCTAGATTTGAAAAGGTTCCTTTTGGCAGTTCTTTATATTTTGAAAGTCTGGGTCAGGCCAAAAATCCTATTTTCCCACGATGTTGCTTTTGTGACATTCCTATGCCCTGCTTAGCTTCTGTATTTCCTGCAGTTACTCAATGGACTCTATAAGGGGAAATGGTTTTAAATCAAGGGAATCAAAGGGACGTTTGAATGTCCAATATTCAAGATGCTCTTAATTCTCAATCCGGCCTTTGGGTTATTCCATATGTAAAGAAAAGGCTCGCCAATTTGTTATTCAGAAAATGCAGTGGATAAAATTATAACTGGAAGACTAAGAAGGGGCCAGTCACATGGCTCTCTTTGGAGGTGACAGAATCCCCAAGTAGGACTTCTGAAGCCCTGCAGGGAACGTTTGGCTGTTTAGATGAAGAGGCTCCCACCCCCCTTTTTCTTGGGCTGCCTTAGCTTTGCGTAGTTTTTTCAGTTGCCACTCTTTATCTTGGTTTCTGCACAAAGCTTCAGGTGTTTCCATCTCTTCCTGCGTCTCCTCCCTGGCCTGGCAGCAAACCAAGTCATTGTACTGTGGAGAGGAGGGCACCTTCTCCTCTGAGGGCTGCCTCCCCTGGGTGAGGGGGCTTTCTGGGCTGAAATGCTCCCATCTAGTAGCTTCACACTCAGAGAGAGAGGGGGGGGAGAGAGAGAGAGGAATGGGGCTATGGCTGTGTGAAGGTTTCATATTCACTGTTTTTGATCATAGCTCTTCCGTTTGGGATTTTGGCCAGTTTTATGTTTTCAGCTTGTAACCCCTCCATTCAATGCAGTTTTGCTCAAATCCTCTTCTAATGTGTGCATCCAAGACTCACACACACACACTAAGAATACACATTGTGATTAAAAGAGGGAGGGGAGGGAGCAGGATGCGCAAGAAAGGAGGTGGGATCTACTATTGGTCCATCAAACACCTCTAGCATAATACTTCCCTACTGGGTCCCCAGGCCAATCAGCAGAAGGTCAATGGGTTGGGGCAGATCTCAACTGGAAGGGGGGGGCAGGATGTTCCAAAGGGCCTCCATCATGACAGAGAATGCTCTTGTCCTGGACCTTCATCACTGAAAGCTTTCAGGAAGAGACTGGGCTGCCATCTATCAGAAATGGTGTACAGTCTCCTGCTTTGGGCAGGGGGTTGGATAGATGACCTACAAGGTGCCTTCCAACTTGGTTAATCTGTTACTCTGCCAGCTGGAATTCCTTGACCGATGGGATCCACAGCATGTTTTCTCTGCCAGCATGAGTCTGGCCTTCCATTGGGATATCCTGGTGCTCTCATCCAAGCACTAACCATGTCATGGCTAATGAAAATGTTGAGATCAATTGTTATGTTGCTATCTAGCTGGGCTCATTGCACTTGGCCGTACTGGTTTAAAAAGAAATCACCAATGACTCTGGGCACAAATAAACATTCATTTGTTCTTCCATCTTAACCAAATTGACAAATGACTTCTCCAGTGGTTCCATACAGATGTTAAACAGCAGGGACAAGGAATCAATTCCTTTGAGGTCCAGCAGATGAAGGCTCACCAAGTTGGCTTCTCCCTCTATTGCACAGGTCTCCAAACTTGGCAACTTTAAGACTTGTGGACTTCAACTTCAAGCTATGCTGGCTGAGGAATTCTGGCCATTGGAGTCCACAAGTCTTAAAGTTGCCAGGTTTGGAGACCCCCTGCTCTATTGCTACCAAATAATGCGTAACCTTAAGTTAGATGCTGGATAGGATCTGCTCAAGCCCTACGATTCCAACATTCAAGACTGCAGATGCAGCTCAACAGCAACTACTTGAAAGCAAGCTCTTTCCAGCTGAGCAGAAAGGAAACTACCCAAGCAGCAGAGGAACAAAAGATCCGCTCCTAATTGACAGGATGGTTTTGGAAAAACTGCAGGAGAAGGAAGAGCAACATGAATGTAGCTTGGATTGGTTACAGGAAGGCTTTCGACACCCTGCCGTATGATTGAATAACCAAGTGCCTAGAAATAACAGGAATCCGTACTAACATCAGAAGCTTTGTACAAAGATCAGTGTCACAATGGAAGACAATTGCAGGTCAATAGTGTCAGAATAGGAGAGATTAAGAGAGGAATGTTCTTGACTCACTGTCATCACTCCTGTCTGTCATTCCTCTATCACCATAACTGAACAAGTCAGGCCCTGGCTAACAGTCATTAAAAAAATACCTGGCAGTCTATTCCACCTCCTTTATATGGATGATTTGAAGCTCTATGGAATAAAAACCATCAGAAGCAGAATCATTGCTCATCACCGTATAAACAGCCAAGATAGTTCGATGGAGTTTGGACTGGACAGATGTGCCACCATCACCATCAACAGGGAAAAATAATGAAAACGGAAGGAATCAAGATCTCCTGTGGAAATAATATCAAGAGTCTGGATGATGACAATCACTATAAATATATAAGCATCCTTCAAGCTGACCAATTCAGATAATAGTGAAGTCAAGAAGGTTAGAAGGGAAAACATGCAAGAAATAGCATTTACCTGCAAACAAGAACCGGTGAGACCACAAAATAGATAAAGTAATAGAAAATGAAGAAGCTAAAGGCCTCTGGGACTTTAGGGTTCAGACAGACAAGCACCTGCCATGTAACACTCCAGACTGAACAATTTGCCAAGACGACAGAAAAATCATGGTGGTACCTCAAGATGGCAGAAGAGAAGAGAAAGAACTGGGGGAAACCACAAATTACAAAGACCTGCAACTAGCATGACGGTTGCAAAGGAAAGCAAAGATGATGGGTGTACCTTGGACCCAATCCCAAAACAACTGGAGCACCACTTTTGAACACCATCAGCACTGACAAATTCACCATGGTCAATTGCAAAAGGCAGCTTTACTTGGAATAGCGACCTCCTGTGACATACCTGTAGCACTATGAAGGAACAAGATCTGCCTATATCCTAGGTGCTTGGGAAGGACTCGATGGAGGGATGCCAAATCCAGCCTAAACGTCTGGCTGACTGTGATGAACCATAATAAAATAATGAGAGCCTGTTTGATGTGGTGGCTGGATGCTGGCCTAGAAACCAGGATGTGGTGAATTCTAAACCTCCCTTGGCAAGAAAGCCAGTTGGATGACTTTGGGCCAATTACTCCCTCTCAGCCCAACCCACCTCACAGGGTTGTTTTTGCGGGGGAACTAAGAGGCAGTATTAGGTGTGTTCTCTGCTTTGAATTGACTACATGTAAAAAGTGGAATAAACTAACGGTAGTCATAGTAGTAGCAGCATTACTCAAAACAGGATACAGCTACAAGGATCTACTATTAAGATCCAAGAGCTGCTGACAGCAAATAAATGAGCAAGGCTGCAAACATGTCCAAAACCAAAGCCCTCCAGTCCTGAAATGAGACAGGGTTACAAGCAGTCTTTCTCAAAACCCTTATTCCCTCCCTCTAGCCAACTAGGTAACTTCATCAGTGCTAGTAGGGAGGAAGAGGAAGACTGTTGGGTCTTTGATGCTCTCCCAGTTGGGTTATTTTGTTGCAGTTGTTTCATTACCCATCAGTGCTAATGAGCATGGGGTTTGCTCTCATTTATATACAAATGACTTCCCTGTCAGCCTGGGTAGGAATGTTCCTGGTGGTTCCTTGATTAAGCTGCTGTTTGATAGTTTGCCTGAATTGGTAGCTCCTTGATTGGGGTATTGTTTACTGCTTGATTGTTGGCCTAGTATTAGTTTTCTGGCTGTTTATTTGATTTGATTTGATTGCTATTATTACAGGAGTTCCTGATAAGAAACTCTGTTAAGTATCAGTAATCACAACATTAGTTTTCTAAAAGTGATTCTTGAATTGCAATACCAACAGCATCATTGATTAGGAGATGTAAGAGAAATTGACCGCAAATGATTTCCTATATTTGGTTGAAGCCACGTCTGATGTAAAAGCCTAACTAGACTTAGGCTAATTCTGTAAACTCTTCACTTAAGAATCTATGGTTCTAAGACTGAATTCTGGAATGACGCAGAATACATGACTGTTGGTGAGATGGATGGCTATTTTCACTCTTTTAGCATTGGATCAATTCTGGCACACGTATCTGGCAGCTTGGTCGCTTTCTCCCTTTCCCAGATACTTGCTGACATTCTGGAGTTCTACCAATCTAGCAGCTGGGTGGTTTCTTAACCATGTGAGCAGCTGATCAGTTGGCTTTTCTGTATTTGCTGGGGAAAACCTCTTAATATTTACAGAAGAGTTTTCTGCATGCTGATACCGTCTCTTTCTCTTTTGATCTGGCAATAGGCACACCTTATTTGTACTCTTAGTGGTTACAAAAGTATGCGGGGAACTTCCTTGGTGTTTTAACAATTTGTCTGTTTCCAAAACAGCATATTATGAATGCTTGCAGAAGTCAATCACTTGTGTGATTTTGAGACCGAAAGTTACATGCTTTTCTGGTTAGTCATTCTTAGGAGAAGAGAATATTCTGTCTTACCATTGCAATGTAGCCTGTGCTCTCCTATTTCTCAACATGTTCGTTAAGATACGTTCTCCTGGGTTTCAGTGAGATGCTTTCAGGACTCTGTGTTTGCGATGGTACCCTTGGATAACGCTTCAAACCATGCTTCCTACACATAAAATTAGATCTGTTGGCTTCAATGAAGCTCCTAACTAAACATACATCGTGCAAAATGTTTTGTGAAAGAATGGCGGTGCTTGCAGGATCACAAGAGGACTCTGCATTGCCTTGTGAGATTGAGCTAAAGAACTTGGACACTGGAAAAACTTGTTTTTAATGAACTGCCAGTGAGATTATTGAGACGTTTTCTTGCTCTCATGCAGATGGAAGCAATTTGACGTCTGTATGTCAGTTCTTATAAACATTTTGGTTCCGAAACAGGTTTTACATATTTTTGAAAGAGGTTATTTCTACTAACTCACATTCCAAGGGCCTCATGTGCCAGAGTCTGAGAGAGATTATTTGTGAGAAATTTAACTTTGGGTTAATCCTTCTGGGGAAGAGGAGGACAGTGGATGTCCTCCAAGCCAAGCCTTGTTGTATTGAGCTCTGAAGAGACCTAACTTACTTTCCAGAAAAGTTACAATGGCTGTATTTCGTTCCATCAGAGTCCAGCCAGGGCTGTAATTCACTGGCAGCATTGTATTATTTGATAAGAATTGCTTGCAAGGCTTGCTTCCCTTTTGAGAATTACACTTTCTATAGTCTAGTTTTGCATTGCAGGATATTTGCTAACCAATGCTCTTGGGGGAAAAAGTGGTGGGAGGTCATAAAATCCAGCGCGCCTGGTGATGGCTGACAGCAGCCTCTCAGGTTCCTCCGGGATCAGATGCAGCAGTGAGTTAGATCAGATGCACTGATGGAGTTAGGGAAGGAATCAGGTGGGAAGCTCCCCACTTCCCAGGCTGAAAGTAACTGAATATGGCAGGCAGATAACACTTTTTCGAGGGAGGGTATCATGTTGCCTAAGGGTGGTCTATTGTGCTCGGTCCTGAAGAAACCCACCCATGATCTGGCCACTTTCTCCCAATCTTCAATCTTCCCTTTTTTATGGATGATTGTCAAGAAGGTAGCAGGGTATCGGCCACATAGAATCCTAGAACAGGTGTATTGTGTAGATTCCTATCAGCCTGGATTCAAGCATGGTCAAGGGCATTAAAAAGATAGGATTGCTCTAAGCAATTATTTTTGCCAGGATCTCAAGTTTGAGTTGTGTGTAACACCTGGTCCTATTACGCTTCTGAGCAGTATTCATAACTATCAACTGTAGTAGCCTTCTGGGTCACCTGCAGCAGCTGGAGGCACTGATGGTTCCATGCCTACCTGAACAGGCAGTTTCAGTCAGTAGTTACAGGAAGGATATGCTATAATCTTTGATTCCTCCAGGGGGGTATGGGAGGGGTTCCATAGGACTCAGTGCTTCCCCATTTAATTGAACATCTGCATGAAACCTGTTGGGGTGGGATTATCTGGTGACATAGTGGTTAGAATGCAGTATTGCAGACAAACTGCCCACAGCCTGGAGTTCAATCCTGAAAGGGCTCAAGGTTGACTCAGCAGCCTTCTAACTTTCTGAGATGGATAAAATGAGGAACCAGATTGTTGAGGGCAATATGCAAAAAATGCCAAGACTGTAAACCACCCAGAGAATGCCGTAAAGCGCTATGGAGCGGTTTATAAGTCTAAGCGCTATTGCTATTACTGTTTATATGGGGTGAGGTATCATTAGTATGCTGATGCCATCCAGCTGTACGTTGCCAGTCCAGGTCAAACTGGATCTGCAATAGAAATCGCCAACTGGAGATTGTCAGGGTCTGAATGGAAAGCAAAGCAGCATGGAATTGCTGTACGTCTCGGCAACATCATTTCCTGGAGTTACTCTAGATAGGGGAGGGGAAAAAATTGGTTCATGGCTTGGGGTCCCGCTTAATTTGTGGCTCCCATTCAAGCAACAAGTGGGAGTTGTAGACTAGATGAATGAAACTCCCTTCCGCAAGAGTTTTTTCACAAGTGTTCTGCCACCATCACCTTTTTACTACCATGTGCAAGAATTTAGGAATACGGTGCCTTTGAACAGAAACCTGGGACGGTCCTTCTGCCAGGATTATCCACCTTTGGTTCTTCTACAAGCTGTCATGGCTCAGCAGTGAATTTTAGTGAAGGAGTTGACATTAAACAATTGGAAACCTGAAACCCCCAACCCTTTAATGGGTACCCTACATACATCGATTTGATTTGTTTTACGGTAAACTTGAAAATGAAATAAAAGCTTCTGCTGTGCTTGACATATATCATTTAAGGACAGGGTGCTGACATTTTAAAACACTCTACTGAACTAGAAATACTTTGCTGGAAGCACCATGTTCCCAATTTTAAAAGGCAGAAAGAAGGAAATACTGAAAAACCCCCTAAAGTGCTAATATGGTTGAATTTTTAAATTTCAGTTTCTGTAATGGGCAGTGGGGGTGGGGAGAGAAACACTCTGGCTGGAAACAAGGAGCACAAATGGAGTTCAGAGGCTTCTGTGAAAATCTGCTGGTTCCCAGGGAAATATCAAAGTCTGTACATAAACAACTTTAGTTGGAGCCATCTGGAAAGTTAATAGGAAGAAAAATATTGTCCTCATTCTCTTGATTAAGTGACACAAGATAAAGATTTTACAGTATCTGTTGCTTATGTATCACCTGTGATAGAAGCACACTGCTTTCATAATCAACAGTATTACCATTGCTAGATAAAATCCATGATTGGTCTACCCTACTTTCATTATCCTTAATGTGTGTACAAAAATGCTCAATGACTTTTCTTCTTCTTTTACAGAGCTGAGAAAACGGAAGTCCTCAGCGATGACCTGCTACAGGTAATTGATTAATGGTTGTGTTTAAATTCTTGTAATAAGGCTGCCTTTGGGGATTTTGATTGCTGCTTTTCGAAATGTGTGGGAAAAGCAAGTATGTCATTTCAAGAAGAGGCTTTTTTCAAATTGCACACCAGCGGAAACAGGGTTCAAAAAATTTAGCTTAGTCTAAAGCTGGTGAGAAGTAGCCACTTTGAATCTCATCGGCTTCTTGTAGAGGGAAATATTTTGGTGTTATTGGAGCATAAAGGTGTGTCTCTTCCCTTTGGAAAAAATGCATTTGCAGATGTATGTTGCAGTGAGCAACTTGAAATGTTGTTCTTCAGTGATTTTTTTTTTCCTTTCAAAAAAATGTACTTGTGCGTTCCCCAGAGGAAGGTTGTATCATAAATATCGTTCTTCCTTTCTTTTTATTCTCTCATTTACCACTTCTGTTAACCTGGACTAGGATAATAAACTGGCATTTAAGATGTACACATCTGTAGACTCATTACAATGCCAATGCAATACAATTCTAAGTAATGCACCCATAGAAAGCAGAACTCCGAGGCAGGTAGATTCCTCAAAGAACAGTTTATTAAATACATCATCTTGGCACAACTGGTGAAAACTGACTCTGAAAGTTCCCGCAGTTTTCACCAGATTAAAAAGTGAAAGCTCTCCCTTCCCCCAAGTCATCAGTCACATTGTCCAAACAGAGGTGCTGGCCGGTTGCTTGGTTACTCCACTCCTCCTCTCCCCAGCCCTCTGTTGGAATGACCTTGGTTCCCACAGGAAAACCTTTTGTTTTGACTACAAACCCCCAGCTATCTCTCTCCCCCCTCCTGATCCCTTCTTCTTCCTTGTGGCAACCCTGAAGCCTCCAAGATGGCCTCAGCCAGGTTCGCTTCAGGGTTGGCAATTCCTTTTTGTGGCTAAGCAGCATTATGTGATATATAAACAATGAACAAGTAAGTAACAGTGAACCAAAGCAATTATAGGTGGTCCTTGTTTAACAATTACTTGCTCAAACAGCCTTGAATGAGTGGTAGTTAGGACTTGTCCTTATTTACAGCTGCCGCAATTTCATAACATCCTGCAACCTTCTTTGCTGGCTTCCAACAAAATCAGAAGGGAAGCAACAGGAGGTTGCAAATGGTTCTTTCTTCTGCTTTTGTTTTCATTCCACACTCCTCTGGCGCTCATTTATTCTGTATCTCTTCCTTGGTTTTTCTTGACATGCCCAACTCTAACTTCCATATCGTAGCTAGGCAGAAGCACATCTTTATAGGCAGCTGTTTTTGTTTATTTTAACAACACTTATTTCACAGAATAGAGCAAACTACCTTTCTGCCAGAACCTGCACATCTTCGGAATTCTTCATTTATTTTCTCACCATAATAAACCACCCGCCAACATACAGAACAGTCACCTAATTAACAACCTGCGTACACAGGTTAAGATACACACACACAGACCAGGTTCTAAATTTCACAATCCCAACTGCACACAAGACGAGCTGCGTCCAGAGCCTTTTCAAAAGAGCCGGAACACAGCGCAGTATCGAGCCATTAAAAAAAGCAGAAGAGAAACACCTTTTCCATGTTTTCCTCCACAGTGGCTTTCCCCCAAAATTTCATAATTCCAATCCTTGTCATCCAAGCCCTGACAAACTACGCAGCCAACCACAACGCAAACACAGGTCCTGCCATACATCAAAGGCACATCCGAAAGGGCTGCCAGAATACGGCAGCTGGCAAACGCACATTTGCCTCAGAAAAGAGCTGTCTAAAGCAGCGGTTCTCAACCTGGGGGTCGCGACCCCTTTGGGGGTCGATCGGCCCTTTCCCAGGGGTCGCCAGGC
>JAOYMU010000039.1:15468926-15487960 GCA_025802295.1 Psammodynastes pulverulentus
TTATTATTGTTATTGTTATTGTTATTGTTATTGTTATTGTTATTGTCATTGTCATTGTCATTGTCGTTGTCGTTCCTTAAAAGTCAGCAGAATTCCAGAAGGGTAGCATTATCATTTCTCAGCAAATGGTATTAATAACATTTAGACTTGTACAGCGGTGGGATTCTACCAGTTCTGACCGGTTTGGGCGAACCGGTTACTCCAATGATCAGCTGGGAGCAAACTGGATCGCTCCGAGATCAGCTGTTGGGCCCACCTGCCTGCCCCTGTGCTTTTCTCCTCTTTATTCTCTTAGCTGATTGACGTGGCAAAGTGGATCGCTGTGCAAATCAGCTGAGAGGCACCTTAGCTGTTTTTTTAATAGCTGTGCATGTGCAAAGCGAAGCACGTGATCATTGAATCGGTAGTCAAACCGGTAGAATCCCACCCCTAGACTTATATCCTGCTCCATAGTTCTTTTACAGCACTTTCTAAGTGGTTTACAGAGCCAGCATTTCACCCCCAACAATCTAGGTCCTCATTTTACCAACCTCAAAAGGATGGAAGGCTGAGTCAACCTTGAGCCAGTCAGGATTGAACTGCTGGCTGAGGGCAGAGTTAGCCTGCAATAACGCGCTCTAACCACTGTGACAATTGTCCACCTCTAGATTCCAGGGAAGAGGCAATCAAGTGTGATACATTAAACAAATAGCAATTATTTGTATGAATGGAATGCTCTGGTTCCATTCAGGGGCCCCAATTTCCTGCAGAAAAACAGAGCTGTTGTCATTTTAATCCTACATAGAAGGAAAACATTTAGCTGTTTAGAAGTATAATTTTAAAATAGAATTCACCCACCTGAGGTTTTTTTTTTTTTCTAATTAGATCTGATTGCATGCTTCACAACTTATTTATTTTGAGGTGGGTGGGATGAAAGCAGAGATGGTATTCAGCAGGTTCTGACCAGTTTTGGAGAACATGTAGTGGAAATTTTGAGTAGTTTGGAGAATCGGCGGTAACCTTCCCCCAGGAGTGGGGAGGGAATGAAGATTTTGAAGTATCCTTCCCCTGCCATGCCCACCAAGCCATGCCCACAGAACCAGTAGTAAAAATAATTGAATCTCACCACTGAATGAAAGGCAAGAAGACTTCAATGGTTTCTCAGAATCTGCCCTTCTCAGAGAAGCTGAAAGCAGGATAAAGGAAAAGGAGGGGTAAGATAACCTCAACTTAATGTATATTGTCCATCAGGCTGAAAAAAAATGTAAGTGATCAAAGATAGTTGAGTTCAAAGCACAGAAGAGTTTATTATTGCTGTCCCTAATACAAGATTCTCATCAACTGACAGACAACTGTAAATTGGCACTAGAAAAGGGTCAACAGAATTCACTAGGGGCCAGATTTCCAAGTCCCTTGTGACAATGCAATGACTCCAGATTGATGATATATATTTAACCCCACCTTCCATCTTAGCCTCTTCTTCTCCTATACAAACACTGGGTAAAATGCACGTAACACGTTACCCCATTTGTTTCTTTGTTTGTTTTGTCAAGTATACATTGGATAATACATATAAGCATAAACGTTGCTGACCCCTGATCTAGTCCAACCCCTTGATCAAGCAGGAGAGCCCGTATCATTACAGATAAGTGACTGTCCAGTCTCTTCTTAAAAGCCTCCAGTGATAAAGCACCCATAACTTCTGAAGGCAAACCCTTCCAGTGGTTAATTGTTCTCGCTGTCAGGAAATTTCTCCTTAGTTCTAGATTGGTTCTCTCCTTGATTAGTTTCCATCTACTGTTTCTTGTCTGGCCTTTAGGTGCTTTGGAAAATAGGTTGACCCCTTCTTCTTTGTGGCGGCCCCTCAAATATTGAAACACTGCTATCATATCACCCCTAGTCAGGGCTTTTCTTCTCCGAAGAAAGGTGCCAGAACGCACCCCCCGTCGTTGCGCTGAAAAACCCGGAAGTGATAGCGCGCGATTGGTGGAGACGGACCACATGATCCGGACTCCAAAAAGGATCCGGAACGCCATTCCCCCGAGTTCCGGGAGAAAAAAAGCCCTGAGTGTTATATTCAGGGTTTTTTTCTGCAACAAAATTTAACTCATAACTTGGACAAATAAACATGCAATGACCAGATTACATTCTATGTTAAATGCATAACTTTGCTTCCCTTAGTGGTGCTTTAAAGTATCAACTGTGGGTAATATAGTGCCGCAAAAGGAGAATAACAAAAAAAAAATTACTATGATCTTTATCCTGATGGGACCTGTCTGCAGCTGCTATTTTAGAAGAAAAACATGCAATGGAAAATGTATCTAAAGTAATGTGCTATTTGTCCCCAGGCTATCAGAACTATATCCCTTCTTGAGGGTTTTCTGGAAAGGAGTTGCAATAAATCACATTTGTTGTTCCTATTTTGAATGTTGCGACTACTATTAATATTAAAACAGTTTTTAGAATTGGGATGTGACTTCCTGATCATAAAAGTGGCTACTGAGTTTATCTGTATAACACATATTTCCAACAATATTGCCAGGCCAAAGCCTCAAACTGACTGCATGAAAAATGATCTGGCACCAACCCTTGAACAGACATCAAATTAAATAACAAATAAAAATTAAATCTAGTATAATGTGAAAAGTGAAAACAAATAATGTAAAAAGTGAAAACAAAACCAACATTCTGAACTGGACCTTAGTTTAGGAGATTGTAAAGTCTTTGACAATATATATAACTATGCTTCTTCTTAAAATTATAAAGGTTATAATAGAAAAAAGCAATTTGGATTTTTTGTTGTAACTATGCAGTTTTGTATATGTCATTACTCAGTGAATTCTTTGCCAATAGCCCCATCTTCTGGTCTCACCCAGTACATACTAGATTTATTTTAAATTAGTGTTGTGGTTAAGGCATCAGGCTAGAAACCTGAAAATTGTGAGTTTGTTGGCTGGAAATTGAAGCCAGTTGGGTGACCTTAAACTAATCACGGGCCCTCAGCTCTAGGAAGAAGGAATCTTCTGAAAAAACTTGTCAAGAAAACAGCAAGAACTTGTCCAGACAGCTTCCAAGGATAGCCACAATTGAAAGCGGGAACAACAAAAATAAAACCTGGAAGGCTTTAGACTATTGCTTTTTGTTTTGTTTTGTTTTGTTTTTTGGATCTGCAGGTTTTAAATCATGCTAAAATATAAAACTTCAGAAACATTAATTTTAATTATTGCCTTCCTGAGTAGATTTCTCTCTTGATCTTTATCAAGTGTAAAGTACTAAATTTCCCAACAGGTTATCAATCCAGTTTTTCAAGAGTATTGTGAAACACACAAATCTCAGCTAGGCTAATAAAAGATGTTTGGAACAGTGCTGCCCTAATTTTACATGCTGGCCTCAATTTTATTTATGTCCCTTGAAAGAAATAAACAAAAAACCAGCATGAGAGACCAGAGGCACATATGGTGCTCAACTAGGCAATAACGTAGCATCAAACAATGCTTCCCCCCTCCCATCTGCAGAGTTGCAGCAAACCTCTGCTAAGACAACATCTGCCCTTCAATTATTACATGTTCATTTTAACATATTTCAAAATCACTCAGCCTTCAGTCTAACAGGAAGCTACTGGCAAGGCCTGGACAGGCATGCTGAAGCAGCCTCTCTGAGGATTTAATTGGAGTCAGATTTGCCATAGTCAGTTAAGTACATGTTCCTTTGGTACATGTGCGACTAATCTACTTTTAATTGAACTCCATTGTTTCTTTATATTTAGTAAACAAATGTGCAAAGGTGCAGAAGCTGCTGCTTGTTTACTGCACAAACAGAATGCAGCTTGTGAAAGCTTTGGGGATACCATTCTGGCAGGCACTGAAAAAACACTGAATGTTTAATGCACCGGCATATTCCTTTCTTTACACTAAAGAAAAGGGGGAAAGAAAACAACTTTTCTTGGACATTTTCACACCAACTGTTTATTGCATACAATTTTAACAGCTGAGCACAACATATCAGAAGGTTAATTCCAAATGAGGAGATGGAAGGGGAACAGGGAACAAAACATATCAAATTAGATTCTTTTATTAGTTTTATTCTGCTTTTTGAGCTGATATTCATTCTCTCCACTTCAACTTTCTTCTCCTGAAATGTTGAAATCAATTACAGAAATTTACTCCATGTTGTGAACCTTTTAACATATGAATAATAGTATCCCACGTAAACTTGAATATCAACATTTTAATCCATTTTAATTCACTGTTCCCTTAGCCATAATCAGCAATGTTATTCTCTATCCAAACCTTGCATGCCACTCTGAGAACAGGAGAAAATAATTTTAAATATGGTATTAGATATCATTACTAATTTTTATTTCTATAAGCATTTAAGAGCATAGTCAAAAAGAAGACACTTTAGCTATTTTTCTAGCTTTCTGTACTATATGGCATAATAAATTTGCAACTTAACTCAAGAAGATAAATTCTACGGATTTCAATAATATTAGTCCATGGTAAGGGTTTCCTGTTCTTTTCATCTAATATATAGTTTTTGTGAATAATCATAACTTTTGCTGTAGATCACTGTTTTGAAAAAGATTTATTTGCATTTGCTACATTTATTAGATCTTTTTGCTGAATTAAATTACCCATCTGGTGATGGAAAGATTGAGTCAACAAAACGTATTATACTCTATTCTCTTTATGAAGGAAGACATAGGGAATTATCCCAACTTCTTACTAAATATCCTGGTATTGCAATTTGTTTTATCTCAAAATGTTATTATTGAGTCAATTGTTATGTAGTTTGCACAGTATACCATAGTATTAACCAGTGGTGGGATTCAAAAAATTTTACTACCAGTTCTGTGGGCATGACATGGTGGGCGTGGCATGGCTTGGTGGGTGTGGTTTGGTTTGGTAGGCATGGCGGGGAAGGATACTGCAAAATCTCCATTCCCTCCCCACTCCTGGTGGAAGGATACTGTAAAATCCCCATTCCCTCCCACTCCTAGGGTAAGGTTACCACCGGTTCTCCGAACTACTCAAAATTTCTGCTACCGGTTCTCCAGAACTGGTAAGAACCTGCTAAATACCATCTCTGGTATTAACTCTAACCCTTTTTAGACACACATGCACACATACATACTGTGGTTTCTATATTTTACTGTCTACAACCAAATAAATATCTGACTGATTGATTGATTGCTAAATTAAGTACTGGTTTACTTTCAGTTGGTATAAATCAAATGAATTTACACATTGTATCGAAACAGTTACTAGAATGAGAAATGACTTAAATATCCTTGTTACCAAGAGCTTTCAAAAATTAAAGTAGAAACTTACATTACCATGGTCATTATTCTTTCCTTTCTGTAACATAGTAATATTGGCTGCCATATTGAAACTGTGGGATGCTATGTGCCAGCAGAGGATAGGCCAATATCAATGTAATATATTATTATTTATCGAACAGATATAGAGCAGGTTTACCCAGTCTGAAGACCACCAGATATGAATGGATATTTGTTGGCAGAAATTATGTTGAACAATTTTTGCAAGTGTTTCTGGAACAAGTAAGCTACCCTCTTCCTCTCATTTCCTTGTCCCCACATATAATCCATCAAAACATTTAACTGTAGTATGCAGGCTTTAGAAATTATGGTCATTTCTCATTTGCGATCCTTTTCTTGTTCTTTGTTAGGAAAGGAAGCTGACAAATCTTTCATTCAATTATAATATTCTCATAGATTCTGATCAATCAATAGAATCAAATGGACTCAACCACATTTTTCTTAGTTGCAGAAAGTAACCAAGACAGCCTTCGATTCTCTATCATTATTAGTAATAAAATACTTAAACATAAAAGGCCTTACAAACACAATTTAGTTCTGCTCCTCACCTGACCCTGTAAATATTGTGATAGAAATGTTCTAGGAACTGCCTGAATATTATAAACAAAACATTAAGAAATAGAACTGCAAAATGCAACTTTATATATATATTTTTAATCCTATTTGCCATATGTCAAACCTAAGAGAGGATGTGTTCACTAAAAACACTTCTTAATAGCATATGTTACTTGAGATTCAGTCTTTGAGGTAGGTCCTCTTGTCCACTTTTGGGCAGTTTTCAACAGAAGTTGAAGATGTCATAGCAGAAACATTTTTTAACATATCGACATTAGTGGTATTCTTTCAGCAGACAAATAGGCCAACATTAATCTAATTTAGACCTCATACAGAGAGGAGATTGCTGCATCCTTTAATCAGAATGCTGTACTTCATCCTAGCAAAATCTCAAAGTGACATCAAGTGGAATATCCAATGTCAGTGGGGAAATTTAATTAAACTGCAGTCCCTTTATACCAGCACAAATATTGTGAGGGAAAACAACTCCTCTGACATTTTGCAAATAGGTTCAGTAGAATCTGCTGTGTTTACTCTGACTGACATTTGTTTTTCACTCAATTATCCTTCAGCCCTTTCTTTTCCCTCCATAATTTATCACTAGCAGCTTTGCCAAAATAATAAATATAAAGTTGTTTCCCTTTTTTGTTGTCATCTTGTATACTCTTTTGGGAGCAATTGGAGAAGAACTATTACCCAAAAACATCATAGGCTCATGATTTTGTGGTAGCCTGTTATTGTTCACAGGATTTAGTGGTGTAAATCTGAGACAATGCCTAACCTTAAATGCAAGAGAAAAACAATTTGTCTTTAGCAAACAACAACAACAAAACTTTGCTCCATTTCAGCAGTTATCTTAAATTTTTAAGATTAAAAGAAGATTGATTGCATACTAGTATACCACCATGCCTTGGGAATTAACTTCAACTGAATGTGATTATTATTTAGAAGACCACTTGGGAAAATGTTCCTGTTTTTGTAGCCCAGTTTTTCTATACCTTCCCAGTTTTAAACCATTATAATTCCAACTGCGTCAGGAAGAAACTTGAAATTAGGAAAATCCAATTGACTTTAGACAAGAGGAAAGCTCTTGTAGCTAGGAGCATTCTTTCTACAAGTCTTTCTTTGTAAAGACTGATAGATAAACTTTTATTTGTTTTGCTTTTGATTTAACATAAAATAAGATTTCTAAAACACATTGTCTGCTTCTTAAATATGCCATTAGTTTATTTTTAAAAAAAATATTGTTAATTATATTTCTACCACAAAATTATGAGCCCTTTTTGGGTCTTCTTGAAGCAGCGTTCATACCTAATGCTCTAATGTTCCCCAGTAATAGTCATGTGATGGGGACTGGGCAGTGGTGGGATTAAAATAATTTAACAACAGGTTCTCTGCCCTAATGACTAGCTGGGTAGGCGTGGCTGGGTGATCATGTGACGGGGTGGAGCTCAGGTGACAGTAAGTCTGGGCGTACTGCCAAGAACCTTTAGCTGTTCTATGGGTTAACCGAGGGGCAGTTTCTGTAAGCAGGGCAATAAAGATGAGGCTAGAAACAATGCCAGAATGTTTCCTTCCTGCCTTCCTTACAGGATTAGCCCTGTCAAGTGGAAAAAAACAAAAGATTTTTTCCAACAACCGGTTCTCCAAACTGCTTAGAAAGTTAACAACTGGTTCTCGCGGATAGGTGCGAACCTGTTGAATCCCACTGCTGGCTTACATTCAGATGCTTGACAACTGGTTCATATTTACGACGATTGCAGTGTCCCGGAATCATAGGATCCCTTTTAGCAAACTTCTGACAAGCAAACTCAATGGGGAAGCCAGATTCACTTAACAACAGTGTTATTAATTTAACAACTGAAGTGATTCACTTAACAACGGTGGCAAGATAGGTCATAAACTGGCGCAAAGCTCACTTAACAAATGCCTCCATTAGCAACAGAAATTTTGGGTTCAATTGTCATCGTAAGTCGAGGACTACCTGCACTGTTCCTATTCTCCGAAAAATGGAAGGAGATCCCAGGAAATATGACAGACTTGTCAGCTTGACACTTATTCTTGACAGGCCCTCAATCAGGTTATTAAACAGCACGCAGTGAAAAGGGGATGAAGTGGAACAACCTGAGTCAGCAAACAAATCGTGCCACATCTCCATTTTGACTGAGTTCCTGGCGTAATAGCTGGGGGAACTGATGCGGCCACAGTATAACTTGGCCCGATAAAGAATTTGACAGTTTCCCATGACACCCTCCTTAACAAAATAGGAAGATATAAACTACAGCAGAGTTCTCCAACCTTTCTGGCTTTGGGAAATGGTGGGCGGGGGAAAGGAATAATGGTTCTGTGTGAGCGGCCAACATGTGCGTGAGCACACGGCTCCATTTGCACAAACGATGTGCATGCATGCATGCATGCCCTCTGCTCATGCAAACTGAGCACACATGCATGCACTTGCACAAGTGCATGTGCACATGTGTGCCTGCTGTTTCCGCAGCCCGCTCGCAGAACAGCTCACGCCCACCAGTGGGCTGCAGCCAAGACGTAACTTGGGGACTCCTGGGCTAGAGAGTGCTAGGACTAGATGGACTCACGGTTGTCTGAATAACAACAGAAGTGGCTCAATTTGACCTGGTGGTCCTGGGCTCTAGGCTGTAGTTTGATCAATGTCTTTGATGAGAGAATTGAGAGGACCCTTAGTAGGCTTGCAGGTGTCAGAAAAGACCAGGAGGCATGGCTAATACTTCAGATGAAAGAGAAAAGTTTAAGAAAACTCTAGACTGGCCTGAGCAGTGGGTTGAAATGAATCGGGTAAAGGTTAAGAAAAAGAAATGCAAAATGCTGCATCTGGACAGGAAAAATGTAAGACACAAGTACCAGATAGTGAAATTCTGGTTTCTCAGTGGTGCATCTGAAAGGCTTGTGGGCATGTTTGTCGATCACAATTTAAGCAGAGCAATGCAGTTTCCAGACGGACGAAAGCTATCTGGGGTGCTGTAAACATAATGAATGCAAAGATTCAGTCAACTGATTGACAAAAGGTCCCAATAGGAAGATGATTGCTGGGATGAGCACGCACAGGATCTGAGTCCAAGGGTCTTGTAGCATGCATAGAAGGTGCTTCTTTTGGATCCCCAAAGATAGCAGCCATCCTAGGCTGATTTCCCAGGGCAGGGGGCTGCAGCTTGGTATCCGAGGGGAAGCACAACCTGTTCCCATGCTGCAGGACTGGACATGGGAGGAGAAAGGAAGGAAGGAAGGAAGACCCTGTAGTGTTTCTCACCTTTGGCAATTTGGAGATGTGTGGACTTCAATTCCCAGAATTCCTCAGCCAGCAAAGGAATTCTGGGAGTCAAAGAAACTGCCAAGGTTGAGAAACAATTTTGTAGACAAATCATTCTCTTATTACTGTTTAAATTTGTCCCTCATATTTTTATGGCAAATTCTATTTTTAATGGCAGCTTGAAAGAAGTGCAGGTTATTATTCATTATTAGCATCGTCAGAAATAAACTGAAGAAACCATTGAGTATTTTGGGGCTGGAGCATAATGCAAACATCTAGACAGGCTGCATTCTGCTTTTATAACTTTCCTTGGAGAGAGACTGTACTTGCCCCCCCACCCCCCCCACCCCATCTGTTCATCCTGGGTTCAAGGGGCAGAGTTCTAGCACAGCCTTTGCTGGCATGAAAGGTCTGCTTTTGTAGGTTTCCAATGAAATGGTGACAATTGTTGTGCTTCCTATAGGTGAAATAAAATGGAGAGTCTTTTTCACTTCTATCTCCCAAACATTTATAAATTAGACAAAATTCTAGCCAAACCCACAGGAGTTCTTCAAAGACCTTCAGTCAGTAATAAATTATAGATCATAGCACTGTGTCAAACATTAGCTGCTTTCATAATTTCTCACTAAAAAGGACTTAGGCATCAATTATTTCTAAGCTTCTGCAAATATAAGCTTCCTAGATTCCTCTTTACTGAAACCCAAGAAGACTTTCTTAGGGCAAAGAACCTCAGCAAAAGATTCTGCTTTTCTGCCACTTATATCCAGATAGATTTTTTTTGAATCCCAGTGGATGTGGAAACATTTGCCTGGATCAACCAGGCAGTTCCCCAAACAGGGAAAGAATTCAAAGATTCTCTTGGTCCCTTATAACCCATGTTTCCTCCTAAGTCTGGCTAAGTATTTATAGCTCCAAGCCAATGGTGGCTCATGGAGAAGACGACCAGGCCCACAAGCCAAGCCACTCTGTAAATGGATATAACCATCTTAGAATTCTGACCTTAATGCTCTTCCCCACCCATATGGTCCAGGTACTCTGTCCAAGAGCTGAAAGGGGAATGAGGAGATTCTGTTTTCTTGGTTTGTTAGAGTTTCTGGAGCTTCAAGGTTGGCTCAGCCTTCCATCCTTCCGAGGTCGATAAAATGAGGGACCCAGATTGTTGAGGACAATAGGCTGACTCTGTAAACCTCTTAGGATTGTAAAGCTCTGTGAAGCAGTATATACCTAAGTGCTATTGCTATTGCTACCTGAATTTTCTGATCTGGTTCCTCCTGGTGTGGATTAGAAATGTGGAAAACAGATGCCTCCACCTGTTCCAGATGAGGTGCTGTCCTTGGTGCTGAAGATGAGTGTTTCTCAACCTTGCCAACTTTAAAGACATGCTGGCTGGGGATTTTGGGAGCTAGAGTCCACATGTCTTGAGGTTGCCAAGATTGAGAAATGCTGCATTAGATGCTGCTAATCTTGACTAAGTGGGACTCTCCTACATGGGGGACTTCTGCCCAAATAGATAGACCATCTGAGTTGTCTGTTGCCACTGCTGATACAAGCCTTTGATCAGTTCTAGGCCCCCTCTTTAAGGATGTGCCAGAGGAAAAAGTTGGACAGCATTGAGAAATAATCTGACAAAAGCAGAATTAAGGAGAATAATTTTACTTTCTGTTGATCATGGCTGTAGAAGAAGAGTACTTTTTAAACCACCTGTTTCAGTCCATTTATTTTATAAATTCCCCAAACTCTGACCATTCGCTCAACTTGTTTGCAGGGGAAAAGTTAAGGAAGTTAGGTTGGCTTTCTCCATTGTTGGTTAAATTATGGTGAGAAGATTTATTCTGTAGAACAAGAGTATAGAGAATATTTACAGAGGATGAGGAAGATTTTGTTCTGCTGAGGATTTTGGAAGAGCCCTGAGTTATGAGAATGAATACTGTAGCTGAATGTAGATTGAAAGTTTGTGCTACTGATCAAAGGCTGAGCTGGAGCAACGTGTGTGTGCCACAGTCGCCTTGAGTGGGATGGGCAGCTAGAGAAACTTGATTTAAAAAAAGATAAACTCCAAAGCTATGCAATTTATTATTCTGAATTAATAGAAATATCTCAGGAACTTCAATTAGAAGAAATCCATACTTTCCTGGATGAAGAGTTAAGCAGGAGTACGGATAGTTTTTTGTTTTGGATACAATCTAAAGTTGGCTTCTTTAAGCTTTAACAACCTCCTGGCCTATCAAATTATGATTAAGGGGCCTCCATCCTTGACTATTTTTTAAGAAAAAACATTTGCTGTAATTTTTAAGAAAATACAGAGAAAATAACTTACAATCAAGAAAAATAAGAGCAAACAATCGAGCAAATTAAACAAGTAATGTGCAATTATCTAATAGTTAATCTAATTATTATATTCTATTATCAAAGCAAATGAAATAAACACAAAATATACTAAGAATGAATAAATTAATATAAATCCCCCAAATATATGACATATATTAGCAAAATATCAAATTATCCATTGCAATTATGTATTCTTGTAAACAAATATTTTTGTCAAAGGGAAACATCATGTATTATTTTTTGATTAGTGGGGGGGGGGAATGGTGTTTTCAAAAGCAGATAAATTACAATTTCTTGAATCCAGCCCTTGATGTCTGGATACTTTCCCAGTCTTTCAATATAATTCTCATAGATATTCCCCATATCAAATATGATTAAAGTTCCTAAAAATGGTCTATTCCCACCATTTGAAATAGAATTTACCCATTTATCTACTTTTATATGCTATATTATTTTTTAAAAGATCCATTAATGGGAAAGGCCAAATCATATAGATTAATAAATTCTCAAATTTCATACATTGTCAACAAAGAAAAACTATGGTCTTTCTAATATGTTATGGGTATCCAAAATAAATTTTAAAAAATCCTTGATGAATTAATTTCAACCTCAAGATACACGTCATAAATGCCAACTGTTTCAGTTTTAAAGTTTCCATGATAGGTATGAAATCAGTTTGATTTCAAAAGCAGACTCCATAAAAATAAGTCAGTTCAGTTTCTCTGAAGCAGCTAAAACATTAAGCTTACTGTATATTGAGCTATCAAAAAATCCTTGAGTTACTATTATAGTTTATTAGGGCTGTGTGTGACTGTGTGTGTGTGTGTGTGTGTGTGTGTGTGTGTGTGTGTGCCTAATACGCACCCACACCTGCATATACACAATCATTAAAATAATCATTACAAAGTAATTGATTTAAAGTCCCTGTTTCAGATTCTACCCATACTTTTCAGTGAAATGTCTTCCCACTTATTTTTAAAGTAAAATTCTTTCACAAAGTTAAATATTCATGAGACTGAGCAAGAAAATCTAATCTGTGTCCCAGTTGGGTCCAGATCTGTCTGGCTGCTCTCAGACCAGGAAATGAAAGATCCTTTTTTGCTTGATGCTGATCCAGGTAATTGCCAAGAACTTAACCGAAATAAGTAATAACTTTCCAATAAAGCCCATAAAAGTTGCTCTTCAGTTAAACCCCTTCTGTCTCTCCCCTCTCTCTTTCGCCTTCCCTCTTTCTCTGAAGAAATAAAGGCTCAACAATACTTTGGGCAGTCTGGTAAATTAAAGCCTCCATAATCACAAAATGGTCTCAGTTCAGCTGATGGAATCCTTGGTGGCTTTTCTTCCAAGACAAGTTTCCTCAATGGCCTATTTGTCTGAATAAAATATCTATTCAGCATTAACATGAGAATGCCCTTCATGATATAAATCAAGGGGGGGGGGGATATTTCTTAATTTTTTTAATGTATCTATGGATAGCACATGCATAACAATGGCAAATATTTCCACAAGTTTTGAAATGTTTATATGTATTTATTTATTTATTTAATGTTCTCCAAGCAGACTACAAAACCCATCCTTTTATACTGACTTTTAAAAAATGGAAAAACAAGTTTGGCTGAACAAGAATTTTGAGGAAACCCAAAAGAGCTATACAGGAAGAGTAAAGATAAATAGGACAGGAAGGCAGCCTGGATTGGTAGATATTGTTAGGAGCCCAACAGCCACTCAAAGCCCCCTCCCTGCTTTAGGGCAGAAGGCACCAAAGCCTGACTTTGCAGAAAGAAAAGGAAGGATTCAACCCTGTAAAAAGCAAGATTTTGATTTGGTCAATTCCTCCCCTTTTTTGTACAGACTGTTTTTTCTTTTTTGTTATTGGATGTACATTTTTCTGTTTTCCGTTTTGTATTTTATTCTCATTGATAAAGCAAAAGAAATAGGTATTAGAGAAAAAGAAAGAAAAGGAAAGCAAGACTTTGCAAAGATGGCTCATTAGGAGGAACATACAGAAGAGAGCAAGCAAGCAATGACTCGGCTCTGGAGGAGGAAAGCCCTGGTTATCTTCTCAAGTTATGGGGCTAAGGAGGGGAAGACGGTGCTGCTTCTCCAGGGCCCCCCATTTGCTCTGCCTCCCCCCACACCTGCTTCCTGCCACTAGTGTACATATTGCTGAATCGCCAGGTGAGTCGACATCCGAAAAAAACCCTTCAGGCTGGATGGGACTTGCCTAGTTTTGAGAGCTTTTGTGTGTCACGGAGAGAGTAAAATTACTTTAGACGCTATCCAAGATCCATTCCCAGCCCTAGCACCACGGAAGCAGAGGAAGTAATGTCTGGAAGGGATTTGGGAGACTTAGAATTAGGAGTGAAATTCCTCACAGTTTAAAGTCATGATTTCTTGTCCTGTTTCTGGAACAATTCTGCCCCGCTTGCACTTGAAAGCTCTCCAGATTCTTAAAAGCTCTTCAATCCTGTCTGGTGACGCTGTGTCAAGCTGTAATTATCTGGGTCCTCTCTTCTCCCGTTAGAAGAGAGGAACAATATTTAATCTTCTACAATCCCCTGGCATTTTGCCTTTCCTCCCTGATTTCTCAAAGATTACAGAAAAGGGCTCTGAGATTACAATCATAAGCTTCTTGAAGATTCTCGGCGTAATTGGTCTGGTCCTAAAGCTTAAATACATTTGTGTTTCTCTCTTTTGCCTAGATTGCCATTCTTCCTTTTGTCAATTGTTCTGTTTAGGGCATTTGAATGTAATTTCCCTTTGGGAAGAAGAGTGAAATAAAAAGGAAATTGAGGACATCCGTGCCCTTCTCCACAGTTCTTCCTGCCTGTTCTCCACGCTCTGTGCCTTTGTATTAAGATAATGGACTGAAATGACGTCTTCCTTCTTGTAGGTACAGTATGTGCTCATGGTGGAGGCCTCTTCATCCTGCACCCTGCTGCTAGTCCTGTCCCCAGGAGCCTTCTCTCTGTTCCTCACAGGCTTCGGTTTCGGCTTCGAGATCAGCTTGGCAAGACACGTTCCAATCCCCTCCTTCTGAGTCCTTCTGCCCAGCCCTGAATGTACCCCATTCTCACGTGATCCAAACTGCTCCCGTTGCCTTCATTTACCTGTTGGAGGTTGAGATATTCTGGGTGTGCATGTGACTTGACTCACAATCAGGGACATTTCTGATGGTGAAGTTAAGCAGCTCTCCTTTGTTTAATACACAGCAGAAACCTGTAGCGCTTCTGACACTCAGGTGACCCTTTGCCTTTTGTCCAGGAAATGGTAGATTCAGTTCAGTTCTACTCATTAAATTAAACCACGCTCGCTTTTTCTTTAATGAAGTGCGAAGTTGGTACAGTATCAAACAAGTGTGCCTGGTGGCTCATTTGTTCTGTTACTCTTGGCTCGGTCTCCTTTCTAGGCTTTCATTATCCTGAGCTGAGGTGAGGGATCACCTTTGAAATGCAATCTGACAGTTTCACTTTCTCCCTTTTGTAGACGGTTGGTTTGCAAATGACCCAGGCCACCTTACAAGCAGATTCTTGAGCGAGAACTACACCCCCCCTCAGAATTATGTAAATTAAACTCCTGTAAGCAATTTATCACAAAATTAATATTTGCCTTCGCTTTCCTTTCTATTGCATCTGCTCCGCCTTATGCACTTTCAAGTGATCAATGTAAAAAGAGGAGAGCCAACATTTCTCCTCTACACAGTTGTGTGTGTTCAAGAGTGCCATACCTTCTACGGTGGTTGAGAAGCCCCTTCCCCAGAGCCTGCCTGAAAAGCTGCACTTTGGAGACTCTTCTGGCCTTTGCAGCCTCTTTGCCCCACCCGGCCTCTTGTGTCTTCCTTTATCCTCAAGAGTCCAGAAATGTTTTCATTTTGAATTATCTTGAATGCTCCTTCAAGCTTTTCTCCACAAACGGTGACATTCCTGTTCCTTTCTTAAGATTTGCTTTACTCCCCAGGAGCCTGGCCCTCCCCCCCACACCTTTTGCGCAGCTGCTGGAACCCACCCAGGTGGGGGAGGAGGAGGAGGAGGAGGTGGAGGAGAAAGCATTCTGGGTGTGATGTGAGCTTTCCTGAGAGCAGGGATCTAATCTGGGCCATGATGAGTGGAGCAGGCTTCATAACTCTATCAGAAAGAGGGCTTATTTGCAGGAACCCTATAATAGGAATAGGCAAAGCCTGGCACCTGGCTAAAAACATCCCACCAGGAGTCGAATCCAAGGTGTCCCTGGGAAGGAAGGCAGAAAGAAGCCACTCAAGATCAGTAATCCTTTAGATAAAGAGCAGCAGGACAGACCAACAGAGAGAGAAGACAAGTCCTTAGCCCTCCTGCCTACATCCCAGTTCCCCTGATGGTCAGTAGGTCATGAGGTCAATGCATTTGAATCTGGATCTCCTACCCTGCATAGCTAGTTGTTTATTTTTCTTCAAAGTTTGCAACTGGCTGTGTCAATGTCAGCTTCTGAGCCACATGGAGAAACACCTGACCCAGCCAAGCCTGATTCTCCCAGCAAGAGGCATTTTCAAGACAGGAAATATTCTCAGAATGAGAAATGGCTCCCCTGAGACCCGGAGGATACAATGGACCTCAAGTGGGAAAGAACCAGCAGGTAGGAGAACAGGACCAGCTGCCAACCTGCAGCCATCATATTGCATAAAATTGGGCATGGTGTGTCTTGCTTCGATTCTTCTGGAATTCACACTGGCTTGGCCAGCTAGATTTTGTTTCAGAGATGTCTGGATGGGACAATGGGTGAAGGTTTATTTCATTCATTCATTCATTCATTCATTCATTTTCTGCCTTTATTATTTTCACAAATAACTCAAGGCGGTGAACATTCCTATTTTCTCCACAAGAACAACCAGTGAGGTAAGTTGGGCTCAGACTGGCCCCAAATCACCCAGCTAACTTTTCATGGCTAAGGTGGGAAGGGAAAAGTCTATGAAAAGTTGTAAACCTGCATTCCTTTCCTTGTGGATCTCTGGATGAAGATAAACCACAGGAGGCTTCTTTCTAACTTTCCCTCTGGTAGTTCTGTAGGCTATTTATCAGTTGGATGACAAATTCATTATTCATCTGTGCTTATGACTGCTGCTAAATTTTTGCAATCCTTGACCTCCTAGTGGGTCCCTTTATTTCTCCCCTTGCTAAGAGATGCAGTTTGTTTGCAAGAGTTTCCGAGTTCAGGAAGGCAAAATCTTTTCTAGCCAGGCATGTCCCACCCCCCAACACAGGCTCCATGGCTGAGATACCCAGATGCCTCCTGGTGCCAGAGTTGGGTTGCACTTCAGTTGAGGCAGGGATGCTGCTGGCTGCTTTCCAGGATAGGATGGACTTCTTCAGAATACTCTCCATTGCAGGGACTCAGAATTGGCTGTAGCTTCAACACCCCCCCTGGAATTAGGCTAGCGACCGCCCTGGGACTGAACCAAATGGGAGGCTGGCAGCAATTCCATCAAACACATGTGCTGTAGGAAGAGAGCAGGGCCAGAGGGGGTGGTTCTGAGAGAGGAGGCCACCTGATTCAGAGGAGGGAGACATTCCGCCTTCATTAATCCACTAGAAGCCAAAGGGGAGTGTATTTGTACCATTTTCAAGATTCTGTTTTTACCCCAGAAATTAATGATATTTACACCGAGTCTGACTTGCCTTCTTATTTGCCAGCTACATGGGCTCAGCATGTACATGTACATGTACATGCTCATGCTCATGCTCATGCACACACACATCCTCCTTCCCCAAGACAGCTGGGGCTGCAACTCTCTTTTCCCTCCAGCCAACCGTCAGGCCAGGAGCCCAACAGAGAGCAATCTGGGCAGGCCTGCTAATACTTGACTTTTCCCAGTGCAGCTCCTTTGCCAGAAGCACATTCAGAGGAAGTCTGTGGGGTCTCCCACGGCCCCAGCTGCACCATCCAGTTGCCCTACTGGGCTCCAAGCCAAGGCCCTCCGGGGGATGTGAAGAGTGGCCCCCCTGCAGCCCTCAGTTGCCTTCCTGGACCTGCTGTGCTCCAGTTTTTTGGCGCACGGAGCCTGCCTCTCTTCCTGCCCCGCTTGGAAAGGCTTTGCTCTCCCAGGCCTGGTGGGAAGGGCTGGTGCCTGTCTGGACAGATCACATTCCTCTGGGACCTCAGGAGATCCCTTCTGCTCCCCAGATCAGTTGGCCAGGAAGGTGCTTCACGGTTCCTCAGACTTCTTCCCTGGGAGATTCTCTGTCACAGGATTTGGTTTTCCTTTAAGATGTTTGGAAAAGATGCCACAAAACGTGAAATCACCAGATGCTGGGGAAAAGCCTGGACGCTCTGTGTGTGTGTAGGTGGAGGAGTGGAGAAAACCAGCAGGAGGAACCCAAGAGGAGCTTCTCCTCTCAGCCTCAGTGGCCACATGTGTCCCCCGCCAGTGTGCATTTTTCATTCTGCGGATGCTTCAAAACTCTGATCAGAGCCGGCAGCTTCTCCCTACCTCCAGCCAATTAGTTTAATTGGGCGCACCAACCTGAGGACCTTCCCCGAGACGCGGAGAGGAGGGGGCCTGTTAAAGCCACGAAGCAATCTGAGCAATGAAGCCCCGTTGCAGGAGAGCCGAAGTGCGGCTGCTTTCTCTGATGGCCATTCCACGCAGCACTTGACATTCAATTAGGGCTGCTGGCTCCCATAAAATGGACCATTAAACTTGACCATAAATTCTCTCTGGCTGTGCACCAAGCAACATGTCTTGCTTTGTGGCTGGCCCAAGTCAACACAGGGCCGCTGGGCAAATGGGCTGGCAGGTGGGATTTTTCTAAGCACGAGGAAAACCAGGGCAAACATGGGCAGCAGCAGGGCTGGTGCAATCCCAGCTCTTGCATAAAGAGACCAGCCTCACTCACCTGCAGGAATACTTTGGCGGCACAAGCAAAAGTTATAGAGAGGTTACAGAGAAAGCGGCTCCCTAAAATTGGACATCACGCGCGAGAGAAAAGGTGCTGGCAGGAATGAACACTCACAGGGCTCTGCTCAAATGGAAGCTAATCAGCCCGTGAAGGAAAGCAGGTCCCTAATGATTTCTTAGCCGTTGGGGAGTTTTTATCTGTCTCCTTTTATTGACCTCTCCCCACCCCACCCCTAGCAGGAAGGATGGGAAATTCTACAAAATGAAGGTGCATTTCAAAAAACATCCCACTTGATGGGAAAACAGACGACGTCTAAGAAGCTTCCTGCAGCTGCACAGAATTCTCTAAAAAGGGGGAAAGGGGCGTGTTCAGGACCTGAAGAAGGGAGCAGAATCAAGGAGCAAATCAAAGTGGCCCCCAGCAACTGTGGAACTTTGGTCAGAAAGGCCAAAGACAGATGCTCATCATTTAAGAAGCTCCCAACAGTCTGATGGAACTAGCCGAGGTGGCTAAGCGGATGGCTTTAATCAGAGAAAAGAGAACACCCAACTTTGCTTCTGCTTGGAAATGGATGTTGTGCTTAAGATGGGAAAAAAATGAAACTTTGGGTTTTGCTGATTAGGTAAAATGGTTATTATAGAAATGGCTAGCCCAGGGGTCTCCAACCTTGGCAACTTTAAGA
>JAOYMU010000039.1:15666762-15679160 GCA_025802295.1 Psammodynastes pulverulentus
CATATAATCCTCATTCACTGACCACTAGTTCAATGACCAAAGTTATGAGGGGGCCATTGAAGTAGTTGTCGCAGCCTGATGGCCATTTGCAACATTCACTGGTGGTTTCCAGGAAGCAACGTCAATGGGAAAGCCAGGGGAGATATGACCATGTGACCCCAGGTCACTATGACTGCACAGGATTCACAGCATTGCGGGCATTGCTGCAACTGCTGTCTTGTACCAATGCAGCTCGGTGATGCACTTTAGGATGACTTGATGGAGTTACCAGTCCCAATTATCATCCTTCAGCAAGGATTAGCTGTAATTAATCCCCCAAAACTGATAGAATGACATTAATTGTATAGATTATTAGTCATATATAATTTTATTAAGATTTTTGTTACAATATCTTAAAGAAAAATTGGACTAGAAAGGAGTGAAAAGTGAAAAAATACAATAAAAGATATAAAGAAGTGATTTCCAACATTCATCACAAATATAAACAATTTTAGTAACTCTTCACTCTAAGGTTACAAATATTACTTCATGCCATCTCTCATCCTTTATCTGTAGGCAAATCCATAGCACAATCTTTGGTTCTGGTATCATAGAAAGGGTTGCCAGAAGTAACAATATGCCTTATTTTAACCTTGGTCAAATAAACCAACTTTATATTTCTTCCTTTTATTTTTAATAGTCTTACATCTTTAGTTCATCCAAATATTGTCCATTTGATTTTATTACTTCTTTGTCCCATCCCATGGCATTCTTCAAGGCTTTAAGAGTCTGTTTTGTAAATTATCCAGGTCGCTTCCTTGCTTATAGCAATAGCACTTAGACTTATATACCATTCTATAGCCCCCTCTAACCCGTTTACAGCCTCAGCATATTGCCCCCAACAATCTGGCTTCTCATTTTACCGACCTCAGAAGGATGGAAGGCTGAGTCCATCTCAGTGACATTTGAATTGCCAAATTGCAGGCAGCCGGCAGGCAGCAGAAGTAGCCTGCAGTAGGGCCCTCTAACCACTGCACCATCATTGGGATTCCCCTTTTAAATTTTAAAATCTCAGCCAGATTTTTTATAAACCAGGGAAATATCCTTTCTAAGTCATTCTCTAACCTGCCAGTTATAAATCCACTTCCTGATACCATCTCTATCTTGCCAGCTAAAATTGGTTCTATATCTGTTGTTTCTTCAATAAATCTTTCCAATAGAAGTTTATCCATAGAAGCAGACATCATTACTGACCTTGTTGATATTGTGGCTACTACTTTCTGATCCCATTCTTCAAAAATCCTTCAGTATTTTTATGGTTATGTTTTCAATATTTTACACGCTTGTAAAAAATTTCCCGTACCTAAAAACTTTAGTCTCATCTAGTGTCCAATTTTTGAAATCATGAAATTGCTTCTTTTTGTTGACTTGTAAAAACCAAAGTAGACTCTATTTCTCACATGAGTCCATTTATACTTTATAATTCCAAAATCTTATTGTAAAATTTCAAATTTATCTGAACCCTTGGTGCATTTATAACGTATATAATAAGGCCAAAATCTTACTTAGCTTCTTGCTATTTATTTCAGATTTTAAATTCTTCTTTTCAAGGTTGCTCTCTCACACACACACACACACACACAAACCACAGTACATTAGAAGCAGGAATATTATTTACTGCAGTTTAAGCCGATAATGGCAGACAGGCAAGTGATTCAGATGCCTCGTAAAGAATGCTTGCCCAAAGGGAATCAAAATCAGTCCAAGAAGCAGGAGCATCGTCCAAAAACGTTTCCAAGAATCACAGGATGCCAAATTGGATAGTCAGTCAGTCAGTCTACGGGTCAAGAGTCACAAACAAGGAGCAAGAACATAACTTGGAGCCAAGACTTGGAGAGCCAAATGGTTGTCTCTGACAAGGACTGTAAACACAGGAGCCAACTAAATCTGTCTGCAGCCAGCTGGCTGCAATTACTCATATCTTGGTGCCCTTTGTTTCACGAGGAGCTTTGCTGAGGAACATTGTTCTCCTCACTTCAGTGCCTGCTTGGGGATTGTGCATGTCATCTGACACTGTAGCTGAACAGGAGATTCCTGTGCCTGATCAGCTTCAGTTGAATTCTGGCTTGCTGGTCCAGAGGCTGACCATCCTGATGGGCTCAGCTGAAGCAACATCATCAAATTCAAGGTCAGAGAGAGACTTATAAGATTCTTCAGCTTATGATTAAAATTTTCTTTCAGGATTGAAGGCAGATTCATCTGGCATTTTCAAACTCATCATCCCGAAAATCTCCAATAACTAAGAAGTAATTAATGAGCAATTTCCCAAAAAGATTAGAAAATGAAGGTAGCAAACTTAGTGTCCTTTAAAATTCTTCATGGTTATGAGCAAGTTGTCTTAATGCCATATCGTGCCGGATGCTCCTAGCTTTGGAAAGCCACTTTCCCGTGATCTCCTCACAAGGAGCAGTCATCCAGAGTTTATGTTCTTATCTGGAGAGTTAACTGGTCTATTCAAACCACCATTTCATTCTGTTATTTTTTTTTTTCACTATATATGATCCCATTCTCAAGAAAGCATTTGATAAAGCAGCGTTTCTCAACCTTGGTAACTTTAAGACATGTGGACTTCAACTCCCAGCATCTGGGAGATGAAGTCTGCGTACCTTAAAGTTGCCACACTGAGAATCACTCTGCTAAAGTGTTTCATGATATTTGGAGGGAACGAAGTGGATAAATGTTAGCAAAGGTAATAGTGGTCCAAGGATCTGCAATCATCTGCGCATGTTTTTTAGCTACTGGTTCGGTCGAACCTGCACTTTTTAGCTCAAAAAAGTGCTGGTTCAGTTGAACCGGTAGCTAAAAAATGTGTGCAGATCATTGGAGAGGGTCAGGCAGGCCTCTCCGATGATCTGCGCATGTTTTTTAACTACCGGTTCGGCCGAACCAGTAGCTAAAAAATGTGTGCCGATCAGCTGAGAGGATCAAAGAGTCCTCTCAGATGATCAGTGCGCACATGTGCAGTAGGCATGCGCCAGTAGGCGTGCGCATGTGCAGAAGGGTGGGGGAGTGCATGCATGCAGAGGGGGAACGTGCACACACACATGCGCACTATCAGCAAACCGGTGGCAACACTGGGAGGAAGCCACCACTGGTATGTCTAGTTTAATGAGAAGACACATTAGGGGGTGACATGATATCAGTGTCCCAATATCGGGTTGCCACAAAGAAGAGGGACTCAACCCATTCTCCAAAGCACCTGAAGGCAGGAGAAACGGGGGGGAGGGAAACTAATCTAGGAGAGAAGCAACCTAGAACTAAGGAGAAATTTCCTCACAGAACAATTAATCAGTGGACTTGTCTCCAGAAGTTGTGGATGTTCCCACCATTGAGGTTCTTCAAGAGGTTGGACAACCATTTGTCTGAAATGATATGGGGTTTCCTGCTTAGGCAGGGGGTTGGACTAGAAGACCTCCAAGATCCCTTCCAACTCTGTTAAACACTGCCCTGAGAAACAGGTCAGGGCTCTTTCTGCCAAGATTGAGTCAGATTCTGAATTGTGGGTCATTGCACCATACACACCTAATAATTTACAATACAGAACCCCTAGGTTTGTGCTTGGGAGCCCTTCCTTTTCCAGTGTTTGGCCTCGGAATTCTACTGATAGTAGTAACTGGATTGGGAGGCCATTGTTATGATGGAATTGGGACAAAATTTTGAGAGTTGGCATCTCCCCTCTTTAATTCTAACATTCTCTACATGCCAAGCTGTTGAAGAATGGACAGCTTGGTCAGGAATGCTTCTGTCCTTAATCAAAATTGGGAACACCAGAATAAGTGCTAGTACCGTAGAATAATGCAGCTACTGGTAAACAGAGTCTTTAAACAATTTGAGATGACAATTGAACTTTCATACTAACAGAAGGTCCCATTCAGCAGATCAGTTCACCCCAGGAACATCTGTCCTTAGAAGGGGATCAAAGTGTCTCATCTTCAACTGGATTTTCAAGTGCCAATACAGATGGAGATGACTAGATAGAAAAGGCCTTGGAAATACTGCCTTTTGAAAGCTTTGCTTGAATTTTATGTACTGATGAATGATGCAGAAACCCTATAGTTATAGTAATTGCACTATTCTGCAGTCCACAAGCACCTGAAAATGTAGATCCAACTCGATATACATGGAAGGTAAAACATAAAGGTGAAATTTGCCTGTGAGGATTGTGAAGAAGGAATGTCTTAAAGGCATGAAAACAATTCCTGATGGTTCGAACAATCAGTGAGTGGAACTGCTTGCCTTCAGAAGTTGTGGGTGCTCCATCACTGGAGACTTTTAAGAAGAGACTGGACATCCATTTGTCTGAAATGGTATCTCCGGCTTGAGCAGGGGGTTGGACTAGAAGATCTCCAAGCTCCCTTCCAACTTTATTATTCTATGTTCTATGCACCACTATAGTGAGAGCTACGCCAAGGCATTGTGGCAGGTCATCAAAGTAGAGGCCTGGTTGATTCCTTGGGGTCTGAGGAGCTATCCTGTTATGCTGGCAATGAAGCTAGAATTGATTTGAAATCAAAGAAAGGCGTCTCCCACCCTATGAGGTGGCTTTGAGGTGACTGCTTTGATCTCAGCTATTGAATCCAAGAGAGTCTTGATTTCTGTCCCATGCATACAAAATTGCTTGCTCCGTTGATGGTCCACCAGGGCCCCTAAATCCTTTTAGGTGCTCTAAAACTAAGCCAAGCCTCCTCAGTCCTGCAGCTGATTTTTCCTACCCAGATGCAGGATATTTGTCATCCCATTGATTTGAGACAAGGTTCAAATCTTTTGAATAGTGTTACCGTCTCTGTGGTGTTAACCACACCTCCAGTTTGGTGCCATTTGAAATTTAAAAAGTCTTTCCTCCATTACAAACTCTGGGTAGTTTATAGTATAGACAGTTCCATTAAGGACTTCGTGTTGAATGCAGGGGATCAGCCAGTTACAAATCCATCTGGTAGTGAAGATCTAACCCACACTTTTCTATCTTGTCATGTGGTAGGCTGTGGTCTACTTTATCAAATGCCTTGCTGAACTCCAAGTAAATTGTATCCATAGCATTTTGCCGGTCCGCTAATTTTGTCACTTTGTCAGAGAATGCAATAAGATTTGCCTGGCATGACCTGTTTTTGACAAACCCTTGTTGACTGGTTATGATTTGTTTGCCTCTAGGTGTTTGCAGATTTATTGCTTGATTCTCCTTTCCAGAATCTTCCCATGTATTGATGTCAGGTTGATAGTTTCCTGGATCCATTTTTTTTCCTTTTTGAAAGATGGGAACCACATCAGCTCTTTTCCAGTCCTCTGGTAGTTCCCCGGTGCTCCAGGATCTTAAGATATGGTTCAATGGCTATGAGATCACATCTGGCAGCTCCTGGTAGGATGTAATCCACCTGGTCCTGCTGATTTGAACTTGTCTAGAGTGGATAGGACGATACGTGTTCTCTTAACATTCTCTTGCTTATTTTGACTTTCATTTCTAATATGCATTATACAGGGCGTTTTTCTAGGGTCTCAACATCTTTTTTTATATTGTGGTGCCAAAACTGGATGCAGTATTCCAAATATGGCCTTACCAAGGCATTATGAAGTGGTATTAACACTTCACATGATCTTGTTTCTATCCCTGTTTATGTAGTTTAGGGCTGTGTTGGCAGTTTTGGCAGCTGCAATACACCACTGAGTCATATTTAAGTGATTATCCACTAGGCGTTCAAGATCCTCCTCACAATTACTACTATTGAGCCACATACCACCTATTCTATGTTGAAAGATGCTTTTTTGTTATTTTTTACTTTAGTCGCAAGCCATAGTTCATGTTGAGCCTTAGCTTTACTGACTTCATATTTGCAGGCTCAGGCTATTTGCTGATATATTCTACCTTAGTTATGTGCCCCTCTTTCCACTTTTTATTCTTATCCTTTTTGTCCTTTGGATTGTCAGCTTTAGGATTGTTAGTCTCAGGATTCATTAAGCCAGGATTCATTTGAGGCTGATCAGCCACAAACATCTCCTGTTCAGCTGGAGCAGGCAAACGATGAAGCACGAAAGCACACACACACAGGACAATGCTTCTCAATGAGGCTCCTCACTAGGCAAAGGGCAAGCCATGAGTAATTGCAGCCAGTTGGCTGCAGACAGATTTAAGTAGCTGCTTTGCTTTGAGTCTTAGTTCAGAATTCTAGTTCGTGACTCTGGGAGTGGCTGACTATCTGATTGGGCATTCTGTGACTCCTGGAAAGTATTTAAACTCCTTTCTTGCTTCTTGGACTGTATTTGCTACTTTTCAGGGCAGCCAGCGCTCTTTGCTAGGTGTATGAATTACAATCTGTCTGCTGCTATCTGCCTCAACTGCAGTAAATACTTAAGCAGCTTAGTATGGTAACTATGTTGGTTGGTGTTTGTGCAACCTTGAGACAGGTTGGTGAAATGCCATGGTGTTCAGGAGCTGGTTTCCCATCCTTGGTTACCATTAAATTGCCAGGATTCCATGGACAGAAGCAGCTCCATTTCTGCAAGGGAAATCAAAGTTGTCCCAAAGGTGCTTTTTCAAGAGGCAATTGGATTTCCTTGTTTTTCTTTGAAGAGGTTTCACTTTTCATCCAAGAAGCCCAGATGACTGAGGATCTCCATAGACATTCATAAATTGAAGTTATCTGCCTCACCACTTCTCTCACCCTTCACGGTGAGAGCCTGACATGGCTCTGTCAGGCCTCCATCTTCCATTGCATCTGATCATATGCAGTTCTTCAATATATTTGCTTAATCATGGAATTGGATACATTTTCCATCTTTCCCACGTATTTTCTTTATCAACATAGACTTCAGGAATTTGACCTCAATTTCTTTCATCCAACAGCCTGGAAGCTCTCAGGTCTCTCCAGAGTCAAGGTACAAGAGATCCTGCTTGCTCCACGCAAGCCCATCTACAGGAACTTTTTTATTGGTGCTAAATGAAAATTCTTTTAGATCTTTGCAGAATCAGATTTCTAATTTTTGGAATTTCTTTTGCACCTGAAATGGCCTGACATGATGCTCTCTTCTATTAGTATATACCTGTCTGTGTGGCTTCTTTTTACACAATTAACAAGATCTCATTTCCTTGAGTGTTTGATGAATGCCTGCCTTGTCTCTGCTCACTGGTTTCTCTGACAGCCTTTTCTTGGAGCCTTTCCTTCAGCCTCCCAGGGTTGTCCACATGTTTCAAAGTTTTGGCTAGCACTCTCTCCTTCCTAGGACCTGTGACTTTGGTACAACAAAAGAATTCCATGTCTGCCATGGGGATTCCCACTTGTTTTTCATAGCATAGGGAGACTTCTACTTTCTCCCCCAACTATCTCTACATTCCACGGGAATCAAGATATCTTCTCCAGCGCCCTGCCTGGAGGGGAGAGCTGCCTCCAGGGTCTGGTCTACAGTCTTTTTCCAGATTGGCCAAACAGAGCTCTTGCAAAGGGATCACCATCCTGGTCTTAGTTTTCCTTCTAAGGAGCAAGGTCTCTCTTCCCAATTTCTAAGTAATATTAGCCACTAGTGGACTTCCTTATCAGTGTCCAATCATTGAGCTAGAAGGGACCTTGCAGATCTTCTAGTCCAACTCCCTGCCCAGAGCAGGAGTCCTTATTTCATCCCTGACCAATGGGTGTCCAAACTTTTCTAAAACCTCCAGCAACGGAACCCTCACAACTTCGGGGTGCAAACTATTCCATTGACTAATTGTTCTGACTGTCTTTCTTAGATCCAGGTTGGACCTCCCTCTGATGAGCTTCGTTGTTTCTTGTCCTGCCCTGGTGCTTTGGAGAATAAATCAACCAGCTGACAGCCCTTCAAGTATTGGAGGAGAGCTATCACATCGCCCCTAAGCTTTCTCTTGGTTAGGCTAAACATACCTATTTTCCTCAGACCCCTAATCATCTTTGTTGCTCAGTCTTTTATTTGTATCATGGGAACCAGAGTTGGATGCAGTCTTCAAAGTGTGGCCTCACTAGCACAGATAGAATGATCCTATCACTTTGCATGATCTTGATGTCTGATACCTACCAAATAAATCCAAGTGTCTCCACGTTCAACATTGTTGGACTGGATATACTTGCAAAGCGTGGCTGCATTTGGAGAGTCACCTGATGAGGCCCACCTCCACCTCACATGCTGCTCATTTCCCATATGGGCGAATCTCAGGTATTGTGATGAAGAAGACCTGGTTATTTCCCTGAGACGGCTGCTTTAATGGCCATCTGGGAATTCATCCCTGCCTCGGGATCTTTCTCAGTTTTGCTCAGCCAGTTCTGAGGGGTCTGGGGGGAAGGGGTTGAGCATCTGGGCCCAGTTGAGAGCATGTAGATAAGAAGAGAATGAGGGGGGGGGGAGTTGCTGTGGGGCTGAACCAGAATTGAATCTGTCCCTCATGAACCTCTGGGAAGGGCTGTTGACTGTTCCCCCTTCTGAAGTGAGGGGGACTTGGACAAGATGTCAAGTCCTAAATGAAGTCTGCAGTGCCTCCAACTGTCCCCAGAGTCTTTTTCCTTCCAGCCCCTCCTCATCTTGCTTTCTTCTGGACCTGCCCGGGCCTCTCCATGTCCTTCCTGAAATAGGATGCCCAGCAGAATTAGACAGGGGCACTGTGGCCCATGCAAAAGAGAGAGGATGGGTGACTCCGCTTGGACTTCGACTCCTTCGTGTCCCTCTTCTGTTTCTGGCCAACATGCAGGGCAGGCTTCATTCAGCAAAGCAATACGTGGCAGAAAAAGCAAGCCCTCGCCCTGACTCGGAGATATGGAGTGCGTGGACGCCTGCAGTGGAGTGGCAGGAGACACCTTTGTGTCTAGAAAAGGGCAAAAAGGAAAAAGGCATAATGAGAATTTTGGCCATGGGTATAGCTGGAGGCATAGAATAAATTTGTGCCATTCCAGCACGCATATATTGACATACTTGTGTCCACTGTTGGGAACCAAGTGTGAAAACTAGGGTTTGTGTTGTGCCTTTACAATCAACAACCCATCGTAAGCCTCCTAATCCTTTCCCAGACTGCTTTTTTCCTGCTTCAAAGGGTTGCATCTGCTTTCCTCTTTCTGACTGAGGCATAAATGGAAGAAACGTTCCTCTCTCAAGATGCGGTCTGAGCCGGCCGGAGGAGGGAGGGGCTGCTCCCTGCGGCCTCTGCTCTCTCAGGCCACAACCGGCTGCTGTTTCCTTGGGAGGAGAATTCTTCAGATCGCTCTGAGTTGCAGCCCGGGGATACGAAGCTCTTGTCCCCTGAAATGCAGGCTTGGCCACTCGGCTCTCTGGTTGTCTCCCGCATCTTGCCAAGGCTCGCCTCCTCCTCGCCCACCCGAAGTGCGTCAAGCCACTGTTTGCAAATACGAAGCTCCTCTGAACACCAAACATGCCTTTGATTACCTCCTCCAGCTAATGAAGCATTGTTTATGTGGGAGACGTGTTCGCTCCTTGGCATGTGGTGAGATCTGCTCTCCTCCAACATCTCAGCAGGGAAGGATGGCAGAGTGACATTTGCTTGGCAGCAGATGGATTTCAGTCGCGCTTGCCTGCTCGGAAGAAAATCTGGGAGGCTGCTTGGCAGGATCCGTCTCCGAGAGATTCTGCTTGCTTGCGGGATGGTGTCATCCCATCAGCCTCCCTGGCATAGCATTCTTGGTGGGCAGCTACTGCAGAGACCAACCGCCGGTGGGCACAGGTGCCTGCTTGATCTGGCAGAGCGAGGGGGAAGACTTGTGGTGCCATTAGCAGAAGAAAGATGCCTCTGGCAGGTGGCAGGACGGGCCTTCAGTCTCCCAAGCATGGGAGCGAAGCTGCTCTGATGCCGAGAGGGAAGCCAAGCTGTTCCAGACAACTGAGTGGGATCCAGAGTTGGAATGAGCGTCATAAATCTTGATTATTCTCTGTCTCAGCTGAGGCGAACCAAATGCCGTGGACAGGGATGGAGTCCGCATCTTGCTGAAAACAGTGAAAAATCTTGATTAAATGTACCAACTTACCTAAACAGCATTCTGTCTACATCAGCGCCTGAGCTGTCACCCTGGTGGGCGTCCACAGGCATGGCTGTTTTGCTGGAGCAGACCCCCTTCCCACAGGACCCCTGAACCGGGGCAGGAGCTGTCTGACCCCCCCTGCTGCCCCGGGAGACTACGCATCCCCTGAATTACCAGCCAGGGTCTCTCTTTGACAGCCCCTCAGTTGCAGTGGAGCCTCACCCCCCCCCTGCCCCCACCAGCAGCAGTAAATGAGGCAGAGGCCATTATGCAGCCGGCCAATCCACAAGGGGCGAGCTGGGCCTCCAGTAATGGGAAGCAGGATGCTCCATGGTGATGTTGGGAATTACTGCTTCTGCATGCATAATCAATGGGAACTGGGAGGTCAGGGAGGAGGGAGGAGGGGGGTAGCTCTTTTCTGCTCAGGTGCCGCTGGCCTTGAAGCTGAAGCCAGCCAGCCAAGGTGATCCTGATGGGCCCTGCCAGGCTGGACATGGCTGAGCTGCTCTTGTGACCCCAATGGGGGGGGGTGAGGAGGCTTCAGCCCAGTGGGCAAGAAACGGGGTGGGTACTTCATGGAGGGAGGGAACTCCCGGCCTCCAGGAAGGAGTTTACAGCTCAGAATCAGAAGACGGCATCTGAGGGCCTGGATGGATGTTCTTGGCATGCCTTCCACTTGCTTGACCAATGGACCAGGGGCAGGCAGGGCTTTCAGCTCACCTGGTGAATGGACCCCCCTGCCATCCCGCTATCACTTGGCCTGGGTGAGAAGAAGGCTTCCCTTCCTCTCCAGGTGACAGGAAGGACCAAAGGCTCCACCTCAGGTCCTCTAGTGTGTGTGTGAAAGCCACGTTTGGGTGTGGGTTGTGGCTTTTTTGTTTAGAATGGATGCGGCTGCCCAGAGTTCCAGGCTGACTTCATTATTGTAAATGATTGTTGAGTATTGTTATTCCTATTATGATGCTTCCATTTTAAACTTAGATACGATGATATAAGTTAACTTCCCACGATTTGGAAATGATACTTCCAAACCATGTATTTGCCCTTCTTGCAGCCACATCAAGCTGCTGACTCATTCTCAGCTTGTGATCACTGCTAGTCCAAAATCTCCTTCTCACGTACTTGAAGCATCTCAGTCACCTTCATCCAATATCCAGGAAATTTTTCTTTGTTCCTCAAGTGAAGTATTTCCTAATGGTCTGTTAAATCTCATCCCATTTCTCTAACCTACCAAGACTTTCATTTTTGTCTTCTACACTTTCTCCTAATTGTATCTCTGATTTGATTGACATTCCGTCCAGCTCCTCTACTAAGTCATTAATGAAAGCCTAGCAGGGTAGATGGCCCAGGACCATTGTGGGCATTCCTTCGGTTCACCAGTGCGGCCTCTCAGTTGTCATGCCATCCAACCACACCCTGTGTGAGGAGTTAATAGGTCAGGGAACCAGGTTCTTAACACAGGATCCCCTTCCAAAGGCCAAGTTAATTTCACCTTGAGAATATCTCCTGCATTCAGTTCTAAGACTTTCCTGTTTTCTCCCCTCTGAATTGTAAATAAAGAAATGGGTTGAGGGAGCTTCCCATCTGCTATGGAGGTGTTAGAAGCTGCCAGTTGCCTTTGAAGGGCTCACTATGGGCACAGGTTGTGTTGAAGCCAAAAACCAGGTCCATGATTGTGTGTACAGGGGATATGCGGTAACTGGAACTGAAAGAGGCCCTCTAGTTCCCATAGATTTTCTTCTCCATATATTTTCCAGATCCACCTGCCAGTTGCTGTAGCAACTTGGACCTTCTCAACCTCCCTCTTCTGTTTTGGATTCTACCAATTTGCTGCTGGTGTTAGTATCAGAAAACCTTGAAATGTACATGTTGAATGTGGGGAGGGAAGCAGCCTCAGTGTGTTTGGCACACACCTTCATATTTTGAGGGATAAGTCCAGGTTGGCACAGGAGGCAGCTGTGTTGTGAAAAGAGATCAGCCACTAGTGTGATGAGATCAATTCATATTGTGCTTCTTCTCAAAAGCTGCAGCTGGTTGATGACACAAAGCTTCTAGTTCTTTAATGGCCTGGCCTGCAGGAGTGGGCATGCCTTCTTTTCCCCTTGGGTGTAGCTATTCTGTGATGCAAAAGTAAGAGGTGGCTGTATTGGGGAAGACTTAAGAAATTAAAAGAGAATTTTACTGTTTGTCTATTGTACAAATACTTTCTCACGGCTGTTGGAAGAGTGCTCTCTTCCTTTTTACTCCCAGAATCCTATATATATATATATATGCAAGTCTTGGCGTATTCAGGAGCTGCCATCTATCTATAAATACTGCTGGGAGGTAATGGGCTGTGTGGTAACATCCTGAGCTCTAGTATTGTGGCATCCTGAGTGCTCGTTAGTCTTTTGTGCT
>JAOYMU010000039.1:15745125-15755293 GCA_025802295.1 Psammodynastes pulverulentus
GTCCTCATTTTACCCACCTCGGAAGGATGGAAGGCTGAGTCAACCTTGAGCCAGTCAGGATCGAACTGTCGAACTGCTGACAGCTGGCAGTCAGCAGAAGTAGCCTGCAGTAGTGCATTCTAACCACTGTGCCACAACGGCTCTATGAGTTGGAAGGGACCTTGGAGGTCCTCTAGTCCAGCTCCCTGCTCAAGCAGGAGACCCTATACAATCCTAGAGAAATAGCTGTCCAATCTCTTCTTGAAAACCTCCAGCAATGGCGCATCTGCAACTCTAGGAGGCAAACTGTTCCATTGATCAATTGTTCCCACTGTCAGGAAATATCTTACTTCTAAGTTGGATCTCTCTTTAACGATCTTATACCCATTATTTCTTATCTTGCCCTCCAGTTCCCTGGAGGAGGGTCTCCCTTTTTCTCTGTAATAGCCTCTCGCAGTAACTGGAAGGCTACTATCGTATCACCTCTAGTCTTTTTCTTCATTAACTAGACTAGACATAGGGCTAGGGCCGTGATGGTGAACCTATGGCACGCGTGCCAAAAGTGGCATACAGAGCCCTCTCAGTGGACACGCATGCCATCATCAGCTGCTCTTCTGGTTTGTGGCGCACACGAGTGCTGGCCAGCTGGTCTTTGTAGGTGCCAGAGCACCAGAAAACAGCCCGAAAAACGGCCAAAAAACAACCCCAAAAACATCCCCAAAACAGGCATGCGCACACCAGCCAGCTGGTCTTAGGTTTTCCGGCACTCCGGCACATGCACATTCATGCACATGCACACGCTTTCCAGTTTGGGCACTCGGTGTCGAAAAGGTTCCCAATCAATGGGCTAGGGCATCAGTATCCTTCAGTGCTGAGAATGTTTCATTTTAAATACATTTTAAAAAAAACGATTCATCCTTTAAAAATGATTCAAGGCCTGGAGATTAAAACATATGCTTGCAGGAATTGGATATGGTCAGTGAGTCTAGAGAAAAGAAGGAATCGAGGGGATGATACGATAGCAGTATTCCAGTATTTGAGGAGCCACGCGAAGGAAGCAGTTACCTTTTCAAACACTTCGCTGTCATGGTAAGGAAGAACGCGGAACGCTCCCCGGATCCGCTTCACCCCAGGATACAGCAGAGGCACTAAGTTAACGTAAGCCACGCCGTGAAAGGAAATTGGATCTTCTTCTGCTCCCGCAATTGCTCCACCTCCCTAGAAGACAACAGTGGAAACCATCATCTTCCCAGCAGCCTGAATGGAGTACGGTGTAGTCCTCCACTTACAATAGTTCACTCAGTGACTGTTTGAAATTACGGCACTGAAAAAAGGGACTTATGGCCGGTTTTCACCCTTATGACTGTTGCAGTATCTCCATGGTCATGCAATTTACATCCTGATGCTTGGCAACCGACTCAAATTTATGACGGTTGCAGTGCCCCGGAGTCATGCAACCTTCTGACAATGGAGAAAGCAGATTCATTTAACAAACCGTGTTACTAACTGAACAACTGCAGTGATTCGCTTAACAAAGGTGGCAAGGAAAGTCGTGAGATGGGGCAAAGCTCACTTAACAAAACGTTTCCCTTAGCAACATAAATTTTGGGCTCAATGGTGGTCGTAACTGAAGGACTGCCTTTACAGGTAGCCAATTTATGGCCTTAATGGAGTCCGCTCATCACTGCCGTAACCTGTAATGATCGTGTATCGGATCACTCGTGTGACTGATTTTATGATCTTTTTTGCAGCGCTCGTGAAGCGAACGACATGGTGGTTAAGCCAGAGTTCCGCAACCTTTCTGGCTTTGTGGAGTGGATGGGGGAGCAAGAGAGGGGATAGTGGATAAGTGCACACAGCAGCTCCATTTGTGCATGCGCCCGCGCTTTCCTACTGCTCACGCAAGTGAGGATGTGTGTGCGCTCACCCAGCACTTCCGTGACCCAGTTCTGAAGGATTCAAGGCCCAGTCATGGGGCATGGCCTGGGGTTTGGGGACCCCTGGGTTAAACAAACCAGTGGAAGCAAATATTAATTTTTTTGGGCAAAACTAGAGTAAAATGTGATGGTATGACTGTGGGATGCTGCAAACAGCTGTATTTCATCGGCTTGAGGCAGCAAACCTACTTAATCCTGAAGTGTGCAGTTCCATGGCTGCAGGATGGGAAAGGCAACCATCAGAATTTCGAATCTGGGTTATAGCTCCAAATGGTCACCAAGCCATAAGTCAAGGACCACTTGCAGCCAGAATCCCCTCTGTAGTATTTAAAAAGTCATCTTAGAATTCATAGAATAACAGAGTTGGAAGGGATCTTGACGATCATCTAGTCCAAGGGTGTTCAAACTTGGCAAGTTTAAGGCTTGTGGACTTCAGCTCCCAGAATTCCTGAGCTAACATGACTGGAGGAAGAATTCTGGGAGTTGAAGTCCACAAGTCTTAAAGCTGACAAGTTTGGACATCCCTGATCTAGTCCAACCTCCTGCTCAAGCAGGAGAGTCTATTCCAAATATTAGTCTCTACCTAGGATCGAACTCACAGCCTCCTGATTGTGAGGCAAGAGCTCCACCTCTAGGCCACCTTACTCTCTGCTACCCTCCTGCCTGGCCTATATGGTGGCTGTTACAGTCCTTACTACATATGGTGGGTGCCTCCTGTTTCTTCTTCTGAGGCTACTGTGTCTTTTGGTTTATTTTAAGATGTTTTGAAGGATTTTGGTTGGCTTGTGTGCCACAGTGATGCTGTGTGGTTGTAATAGTCTATTGCCTGATTCTGAGATATTTTTGAAATGTGGCAGTGTTAAACTTTTCACAGCTTGGGTTGGTTGTGCTGTAGCAGGTTGAGGCAATTTTTTTGGTTAAAGTTGCCTGCTATCCATTTTGTTGAAAGATGGGGCATTTTCCGATCTTCTGGTGTTCTGGGATCCTGCGGTGTGTTTGTGCTCGTCTGAGTTACACAGCTCCTCGGCACTTGGGTTGACTACCAGAAAACAGCCTGCAGTCTGCAGTCTAACAAAAAGGATTCTAGGGGAAAAGCAATTATTCCTGCTGCGTTTTCACACATGAGCAATGAACTCATGAAAAGGAATCAGGAGGCTAAAATCAGGGCTGCTTGAAAAAGGTTTTCTGCCCACCAGATTGGTGGTCAGTTGCAGAACCAACTTCCTTTGGAAGAGATTGCGGTGCAGAGGTGGGTGATCCCTGGTGATCCCTGGATGTGGGTGTGCCTTGCATTTCAGGTGGATCCCACACCGCTTGGCTGCTGAGCTGCAGCACCCTCATTTTTTTTACGATGAACGGAAGAAGCGCCTCCTTTGCCTGGACTCCTTCCAATGGCCGCAGGGCGGCTGCCACGCTGCCCTTTCTCCCTCTGCTTCACTTGCCCTCTCGGAGTGGTCCGGAGTGGGAGGAGAGCAGTTTTGTTCACACTGGATTCAGCTGCGTTTTTCTGGGATCCGCTGAGATCGGAGCCAAGAAGCTGCGCAAGGAATAGCAGGCAGAGATCTCAAATGGGCTGCTGAGCATCCGTCAAAGAGTCTCCTTTTAGCTGTTATAGGGGAAAAAAACATAGGAAAAGACAGGCGGTTCTTTGGGTGGCATCGGTAGGAACAGAAACATTTTGCAGAACTTGTCACCAAACTCAATGAGGGAAAATGTTTTTACTCTGAGGCCATTTATCCACCGCGCTACTACCAGTTTTGGGATGTATTCATTTTGCAGCCTGAAACTTTCCTGACGGGCTCCTGTGAAGGGGTCCTCGGGCATTCTTGCAAGCCAAAAAAGGAGATGAGAGGAACTTGGAGGAGGGGGCTTTGCACAGAACATCTTTCCTTATCTGGGCAGAGAAAGTCTTGGGGTCTTTCTTCCTATTTACAAATTTGTCACCCAGAAATTGACCCTCTTGGATAGGCAGCTTCCCTGTTATAATTTGCCACCAGTTGTCCATGTTCAAAAGGCAACCATCCCCTCTCTGCCCCTTGACTAGGAGGGCCTCCTAAGGACTGGAGCAAGACCTCCAGCCATCCAGTGTCCAGCCATCTGATAAGCCAGGATCTATTAGAGGGAGACTCCTTTGGGATCCACAAGGGCAGGAAGGGCCTGCAGATGAAGCAGATTCATAGTGTGGGCAGTCAAGGAGGACAGCAGTGGGATCCTGATGACTCTAAAGTGTGGAAAAGGACTCCTATCTGGTATTTCAGTGGGGCTGGATTGCTGGGTAGGGAGGACTGGTATTTTCAGATTCCCCCCAGGATGCCTGGAGTGCATTTTAATGCTTCCCTGACTGTTCTTCAGAGCAGGTGTGGAGCTGCCGAAAGGGCCAGAGGGACATGTTGGGGAACATGTAGTCTCTTCCCCACCCCTCCTCCCAATGCAGTAGAATAGAAGAAGTGAGCGGAGGAGCACCCAGGAATTGTTTCATTCTTGGCTCTTCTGCCACCAGGAACCAGCACGCTGACTCAGCCCAGCTGGTGCCTGCTTGCAGTGTGTGGGGGGACACATATGCTGTGGTGTCTGCTGCGATGTATAGAGGAGCACCAGTGGCATCCATCCCACTTTGGGTGTGGAATTGGTCAGCGCGCTCTCTTTGACGAGCCGCCTGAAGGTGAAGGATGGAGCAGATGGAAATTGAGCCAGGTGATGAAATCCCCCTATAAGAAAAGCTGGGAGGCTTTTTGGGGGGAATCTTTTTCTTCCTAGTTCGGGCTTCCAAATTCTGCTGGCCTCTCAGCGAGGTTTCCCCGTGTACATGTATGAGCACTGAGGGGCCTGACCATAACTAGAGTCCAGAATAGGTCCCCCTGGCCTCCTTCACACCTCTGTTTTTGGGATATCCTGTAGTGACCTGCAGCATCTGTTCACTGGAGCTCACCATTTAAATAAGAGAAGCAACCTAATTCCGTGTCCTTCACGATCCAAACAACAGCGGTGCAGCAGCAGGCAAAGAAAAGGAAACCCTGCCAATATTTATTGCGCACAGAAGAAAGGGAATATTTCTGGAGACCCTCCCTTCGCCAGCAGGGATCTCATCTCAGAGCCTGTCGCTCATCCTGTCCTCTGTGTGGAAGGCTCCACTGGCACTTGCAAACTGGGCAGAAACCCACCTGGGAGATACCTAGAGAAAGTTTAAGCCTCACTGCGCTCCTGAACTCTAGGCAGAAGAGCAGCCGAGCCTAGGAAAGGACCCTCTTCTAGGCCTTTCCTTTGGAGTGCAAAGGGTTTTAATCCCTCCCACCTTCTCAATAAGGAAATAACTCACACTGTAATAAGCACATTGAATGGAAAGGGATACACCTGACTTTGGAGTTGCATCGGTTGGGTCTGGAGAAGGAGGAGGAGCTTCTGCAGGCGGACAAACGGACCTCTTAGGGTCCCCAGTGCCATCCCTGCCAAGACTCCATGCTGCCTGCAAGAACTGAACTGTGAATCCTGGCTTGGCAGGAAGGAGACACCCTTAGGCGGAGCCTCTTAATCTCCCTGGCCCAGCAGCCATTCCTGGATAACATGTCTGCAAACCCCACCTGTCTTTTATTCACCCACAGCTGAGGCCACCCAAGTGATGTCTTCCCCTTGTGCTGCAGGCAGTGGAGTCACGTGGACCCCCTTGAGGGAGATGAAACAAAGTGTTCTGTATCACCACATTTGTGGCTCCGGCTGGTTTTGCCAGTTTCTCGTGAGACAATCTGTTCCATCCATCAGCTCTCAAACTTCCTTTGGCTTCCACTGCCACCTTTAATTTTTTTTATGGGTTAACTAACTTGGTTGGTCATCAAGTGCACTTGACCCTGAAATTCCCAGGCCTGTCCCTGGCTTAATTCCTGTGACTGAAAGGACTTCTATCTGGTAGCTCAGAATTCTTTCTTGCCAGGAATTCTTTTCCCATGAGAATTCTGCCTCTTCGAGGGAAGAAATTGCCTGGAGGGAACCAGGGTCTTCTGGGACCACCAGGATCATCTAATGATCCTCTGCAATGTGCAAGAGAAGCAGTGAAGCCCTCCTTAGGAGATGACTGTCCAGGCTCTTCTTGAAGCCCCTCCAGAGATGAACAGCCCCAGACTCCTTAGAGATTCTTCCAGCGCTTCCCCTGTCTTCCTCTCCAGGGAGCAGCCGTGTGACTTTCCTTGAGGGGCCCTTAGACCCCACTGGCTTCTGCAAATGCTCTTGGATTTCCCCTTATTGATGTGGTTTGAGGCTGCAGAATCAAAATTCAGAATTCTCTTTTTAAGAGTCCCAGCTGACAACATCATCTTTATCATTCGCTTCCCATAGTATCATCTTTATTATTTCTTTTAGTTAATTAGAATCAACCCTTTCAATCTACCTTTTTTGCCATTTTCTAAAACCAAGAGTTCTAACCTGATGTGGCCAATCAGCATCCCATCCCTTAGAACGAGGCACATCAATGCTGCTTGAGGAGCAATGCGACACACACCTTCCCCATGCACAGGAAGGACCCCGTCAGGGCAGAAGGATCCTAGGATGACATTCTGGCCAGCTCCAAGACTAAAGGGGACTGGGGGAAGGGACATCGAGCAAAGCACCGGTGTGGGTGTGACCTTGGTTAGGGAGGTTCCTTTGGGGTCTTCCTCAGAATGGGAACAAAGCCTCTGGTCTCAGTGATGCCTCCCACTCATTCTGCCAAGTCTCCTGAATTCTCCAGAGCATTGCAGAGGTTGTAGCCAAAAAGCCCTGGAGATGACAACTAGAGCAGAAGCAGAGAAGCCTGTGACTAAAGAGGCTTGGCAGGTGTCTTTGGATCCACAGCTTGCCCAGTGTCTTCTCGGGCGTTCGAGGATTTAATTAATCTTTTTTTGCACGACGTTGCTTTCCTTGCCAGAGAATAGTATGGATGTGTGTAAATTAAGCAGGTGTGAAGTTTTCCGAAACAGTTTCTCCCACAAAAACTCCCATTTCTCACTTTGTTTCAAAATACCAGAAGTTTTATTGGAAAGAAAAATATGTCGGCAATACTCCTGCGTCATTCCATCTCCCCCCCCAGTCAGTCTTCCCCTATGACCCTGTTATCTCCCACCCCCCTGCATATGTTCTCCAATGATTTATGCTCATAGCTATTTATCATCCATGTCGTTCTCCAATCATCTTTCTACGCGCCAGAGTCAACGTTCTCTGCATTCCAGACATGGGGGAAGGAGGAAGGGCTCCTCCCTCCTCTCTCTCCTGCATGGCAAATTATATGTCTGCTGTAGAATTTGACAGCAGGTAAGCCTAGAGGCATCTCTCCAAGACTGGCATTTGCACGTAAAGGTGTAGGATCTCCTCTCTCTTTCCAGGGTACTTCCAGTTTCCTCAAGAAGTGGGGAGGGCATCCATTTCTGTCGTTTCATTTCTGGCTCTGTCTTCTCAGTCATCAGGTGGTTCAGTTCCAATTCCCTAAACTGTGGAACCAGCTGCTGCTCATTCTACTGTAGCAGATCTGGTGACAGAACAGGGCACTGTGCAAAGCAGACCCTAAATAGCACCAGGGGCTTCCCTCCATGGATGGAAAATGGGATGCCCCTCTAGTGACCTCATTGAACCGGGCCAGGACCCTCCTGGTGCAAGGACTCATGGGAAGCATTTTCTGGAGGAAGTGGGGGAAGACTCTCCCTCCAAATGAGTGGTCACCAGCTGAGGAGAAAAGTTGACTGAAGGGGATTTCTGGTTCCTTGGCTAAAGTCTCACAGGTGATCCAGCATCTGCTTTCTCAGAGTCTCTCTTCTCTCAAAGTTCTTGACATCTTTTTTGAAATCCTCTTGAGTTGCAGCAAAGTAACTCCAGTAATTTCCTTATAGTTCAAAATTTTTTAAAAAGCCCAGATCACTCTTTTGCTTTATTATTATTATTTGTATATCTTTTAAATCTTTTAAGTCCTAATACAATTCCATTTGTAAATCCAGTATTTCCATCTTTTCCTCTTTTGTAAAACCTTTGGTGTCCATTATAGAGTTAAATTGTGGGAGATTGTCTTTGACCCAAGCATCAAACATTTCTTTTGCAGTAGCCATCTGCTGCCGTCTAGTATCCAGGCCCCAAAGTCTCATCACTTGTAATGTAAGTAAAAAGATTTTTCCCATGCGAGAGGGTCCTTTTGATTATCTTCAAAGTCTTTCCTTAATTCAAATTCATCTGAATCCTTTATCCATTAAAAAATATTCTAAGATCAACACAATAATCAGTCTTTTAGTGTATGTTAGAAAAAATAAAAGTTACAAAACTGTAGCCACATAAGTGCCTTTTTTTCTAAAAAATATAGAGAGACACTTACCTAGTGCAAGCTAAACTTGTGGCTCCAAGGGGTTTTCAATCTTAATAAATAATAATAAGGAAAAAGGAGTAAGCTCAAAGAGGTTAAAAGATGAGGTTTGGTCAACATTTCAATCCTCAAAAAAAGACGACATTAACAGCTCAGAGCATGATGAAATCCCAGGATTGCCAGCTGATCTGAAGCAACTGCAAAAACACCCATTTCCGCTATTAAGAAAAAAAGCTAATGGTAGTGTCAAGTCCACCATTGTGTCCTGCCATTCTGCTGGAAGAAGCGGGGGCGGAAGGCTTGCTGGTATTTTTCATATGCTTTTGCTTTTGCTGTAACCACTTGGGAATTCGGGAGGGGGATTGTCTTCAGAGACAGAGCAGACTCCCAGCCGGTTCCAGCCTGATTCCAAGGCTGCCGTGCCCTGAGGGTGAACTGTTATCTGCCTAGCACCTCAGTCAGTGGTGGTTTTCTCCCGGTGTTGCCACCGGTTCACTGATTGTGCGCATGTGCACAATTTTTTAACTCAAAAAGTGCCGGTTCGACCGAACCGGTAGCTGGAAAACACGCACAGATGATCGGAGAGGCCTCCCCGACCCTCTCTGATGATCTGCACATGTTTTTTAGCTACCGGTTCAGCTGAACCAGTAGCCATAATTTTTCTACCGGTTCTCCCAAGCGGCAGTTTTTGCCGCTACCGGTTCAGGTGAACCGGTGCGAACCAGTCGAAAACCAGCTCTGACTTCAGTGTTCTCAAAACAACCTTGCAATATCACATTGGCTGCCAGTGGACTGGTCGGGGAGTTGGGAACACGAAAGAATTGCTTTGTGCTTTGCGCGGGCTTTTCAGATTCCACCGGACTTTACCGCAACCACATTCTCTCAGTAAAAGTTCTTTTGATTCAATTCAGCGGTGTCAAGAGTTTTGCTTTCCTGAGGGACCAGTTGGGGCAGGTCCTTACATGTAGATTTCACAGCATATTTAAGTCAAAGTTCCTTGTCCAGTGTTGGTCATGTCATCACAGTTACATCTTTAGATATCTTGTGCATCATATTTAATAAACCATTTGGATTGGCTTTGGTGATCTCTTCCAGGTGAGCATCTAACTGTTACACCAGCTGTGACATGTCATCTACCATGTGCAAACATTTGTCCAGCTGTTGCAACACATGAGATGAATTAGCAAGCATAAAGCAGAAGCTACGCTCCCTGTGAGAGCACAGGTCCAAATCTGACTAGCTAAGCAAGATCAGTTAGACTGAGGAGGTCAGGAAAATCTTCTACCTCCAATCCTAATCGTCTGTTCAGTGGCCATAAGATGGAGGAGTTGACTCTGCCTTGGTGCTTACTGCTAGTGGGATTTTATCCTGGAATTCCTGAGATTTGAAAGTGGTTAAGTGGGTGACTTCTGGTGTCATCGCTGACCTTCGTAGATGCTTCCCTTAAGTGTCTGTTTCATTCTTCTGTTAACCGTTAAGGAACAGTGTAAATCAGCTGTTCCTAATGGTTGAATTGCAGGCTTCAGGAGAAGAAGCCTGTTAGAGCATCGGATTCAAGGTAGAGCCCTCTGGGACCCCTGGGAATTCTGCTAGGGGTCGGGAAAAGTGAGCCCCCCAGGATCTGGCATCTTCGGAAGAAGAAACATGCCTGTTTTACAGGCTTAGAAGTCACGATCACCCCTGCTATTGTTTGATTTACAAGAGGTGAACTGAAGCAGGCAGACCGGACAGGAGGACCTTTTTTAACAAGTATTTATGCTTTAAATCTTCATTTCCTTCAACAAGAACTTTTTTTACCTTTTCTTCTTTAAACTTGCTTTGAATATGGGCGGCAAGATGGCGCTGGATGTTTAACATCAGAAAGTGGAAAGTGAAAGTGAATGCGAAGTGCGGATTACGCTGTGTATTGAAGCTTGCCTGCCTGCCTCTTAAAGCGGAACTG
>JAOYMU010000039.1:15882752-15896931 GCA_025802295.1 Psammodynastes pulverulentus
AATAAAATAAAATAAAATAAAATAAAATAAAATAAAATAAAATAAAATAAAATAAAATAAAATAATAAAATAAAATACCCAACTTTGGTGGTGAAATTAGCTGTTTGTCAGCAGGAGAGAAAAATCGCTCAGCATGGCATTTTCGGAGGGCTTCCCCACCTATGATCTTGTCTCTGCCTTCCCATCTTGGTTCTTCCCTGATCTGGATAACTGCCTATCATTCAGCCTTTCCTTTCCATGCTGTTGACCCAGGTCTTAAAGCCAGGTCTTGAAATATGCTCGGCCAGGTCCTTTTCATCACAATCGGGCCAGAATTGGACAGAAATACTGGCAAATCTTGTCCTTCCATCCTGCTGGATTCCAAGCTAATACACAGAGAGTTACATGATTAATCATTCATGTAGGAGAGCAGGAAAGAAAGCTGCCAGGGTGGATTGCAATAGACCCTCTTCAGTCATTCATCCGCCGGTTCAGGTCAAGGAAATCTGAAATATTCAGCTACGCACATTGATGAGTGACTTGCATCTTCCTTGAAGCCATTACAGGGGGAAACAGCTAACTAAGAGTATTCAGCTCATCAACATGTTGACTGCCTTTCATTGCGATATTTTGTCTAGTATTGATGTGAATCTGACCACACACACACACACACACACACACACACACACACACAGGCTGAGGGGCTTCAGAATTTGGCTGAGTTTGCTAGAATAAGGATGTTGCTGAATTGTTTGTGGTGGTGGGTTCATCCCAAGGGTCGAGAGTCATTTTCTGAGGGGGCCACTACAGCCTGTGGTCCATTGGGTGGAACTGTGGCCATAGACAGAAGCAAAACTTTGGGACATTGGGGGTGTTTTTTGCATCAGGAGGTGCAGCCTTTAGATGGGGGGGTGCTGCAACTGAGCCCCCCTTTGCCTGTTGTGTTGGCAGATCATCTTCCTTCTGGTTTTTCTGTTGAGAATCCTCAGTTATGCATCAGAGGTGTGTTTAGATTGTTATTGTTGATGCTGCAACTTTTTTCAGTAGGTATTGCCACTAAATTGGATTAGCTTCTTAGTTTCAATATGGTAGTTTGTTATTCAGTTTCTTTAGCAACAAACTTTAGCAACAAGTGACTCTGGGCAGCTTGCAGTATCACAAATTATGTGGATTAGCCCACATAGAACGAGATGAGTCCATTTGTGACACTTGGCCATTAATCAAAGGATGTTCTCCTCTCCCGTCCTCGACCTGATTTTGTGTAGAATGAAGGCATGGAAAGCTTCTCCTTCTCCTTCTCCTTCTCCTTCTCCTTCTCTTTCTCCTTCTCCTTCTTCTTCTTCTTCTTCCTCCTCCTCCTCCTCCTCCTCCTCCTTCTATATTGTGATTGTTTTCAGCAGTTAATACACTCCTAAATTTGTCAACAATATTCTTAGAACAATATGTCCCCACAGCTGCCTTTCCACCAGGACATTCTCAACCTACCCCAGAAATCAAGGGCCACTGATTTCCATACACTATATTACATCTACTACTACATGCTGTAGGGCATAGCTTTGTTCATAGTTACTAGGTAGTGTTTTATAGATAAGTTCACCATCAATCCATTAAAACCTTTGAAAAACCACATGGTGATGCCCAGGAAACCTCTCTGGGGCTTTTGGAGACCGAAGTGCCGTTTATCTGCGTTAATTCCTGCTATAGTTATTTTCTCATAACAATTGCAAATTGTCCCATGTGAGAGTATGGGTGTCATCCGCCCTTTTGGCTCGGGCTATTTGACAAGCAGGAGGAGGGGGCTTCTACTCCCTGGGCTGAGGAGGCTCCCCCTCTTCCATGACAGAAAAAGGGGTGGTGGCATAAGCAGCTACCTTTTGCCCACCGTCCGTGGCATAAGCAGACCCACCTTCAGTAAGTCTGCATTCAAAATCAGGAGAAGCCATTGTCAGAGAAAGCCCTGCTCCGATCCTGTGCAATTAGGGAGAAGAACATAGATCACAGCCCCATGTTTATAACAAATGCTATTTATAACCAGGAACTGGACTACAACCAGGTGGCTGCTTCGCTTCTATCCAAACAAAGTTACGTAGGCCTGGGGAGAGTCCTGCTCCTTCGGCGAGGAAACCCAGCCGTAGAGCAATGTGATCCAATCAAGAAATGTTCCCTAGGATTCTTTCCCTTCTACTGCAGAGTTTTGGGGAAACACCTTAAGTTGTGCCAGACTTTTTGTCTGAATGTATCAGCTTCGTCAAGTAACTACTCTTTTGTACTTTCCTAGTTGCCTCTTCAAAGGATGTCGAGCCAAGCTGCCTCACCGATTTTGCCACTGAACTGGTTTGTCGTTGGGAGGTGGATGCCGTCACCAACTGCACTGTGGAGTTTAAAGTACTGTACCAGTCAAGTCTTGCAAAGTAAGTATTAGCAAAGCTGTGTGTTGTGGTTGAGGGGCACAAAGCTGTGTGTTGAGTGTTCAAGGGTAGGAAGTGTGGGATCAGCTATAAAGCAGGGAGCCTCATAGTTGCAGGGACTGGGGAACCAGGTGGTCAATCAAACTCCTTGGAGTAGCTATGCAACTTCCTCCATCTCTGCTCGCTCTGCCACAGGGAGTTGATTTGGGCCATTGACAGGATCACTGTCCAGCAATCTCTCCTGTAATGATGCTTACATGTCCTCAAGTCATTCAAAGCACGTGGCAGATCATCTGTTCCCAACCTGTTTCTTCAGGTTTCCCAGTGATGCACACAACATGGCTGTAATTGTGTCCATCCAACTTGCTTGATGTTATAATATTGTGTCTTGTTTCTTCTGGCACAATTTTAGTTCCTTCGTGAGATGTTTAGCTCTCCCATTTGGCAGAGGCAAATTGGCTTTTTGGTAGGGTGGTAAAGTACTGTGGTAGCCCTGAGGAGACAGTCCCCTCCCCGGCATCTCCATGTTGTCCAGTGGAACCGCCTGGACGGTTAACACAGGGGAATGAGTCCTGGGAAGGCTTTGTAAGACCTTCTATAGGCATAGCTGTTGGTAGTCAGAGAGACATCCAGCACCTGCCTTGTTCAGCAGTCATGAATGGGCTTCTGGTCACAAAAAGCAGTAGAGTGGACAGACAGTCCCTGAATAAATTAGAGCAACTCGGCTTGTTGAATCCAGTAAGGAGGGACTGGGGGTCCCTTCCAACTCTATTGCACTGCTACTGTTTCCTTCTTGGGAAGAAATCTTCCCAGGACATCATGGGTAATGCAGACCTTAAGAGGTTGCTGACCACTGCTGCCCCACCCAATGGGAAAGTGGAGCCTCTCAGGCTGTGCTTCCCACCCCACCTGCAGGGGGGGGAGGGGAGATCACCCTGAGACAGGACTGCTTCTAGCAGGCCCATGAGGCTCACTTCACTTCTTCAGGGGGGCAGCAGATCCCTGATGGTTGCCTGATCCTTGTTGTGGCCTGGATGAGGGCTACTGCCTGCAAGATCTGCTGTGCCCCGACATCGCCTGTCATCAGTAACGCCTGCAACACCAGGCCAGTCAGGCACAAATCCTTGGCTTCCAAACGTGAAGAGGGAGACACGTGTCTCAGGAGCAGAATTCCTCTCATGGTCTCTTGTGGGCCTGCCTAGGACGCCTTGCCCTCTGGCCCCCGAGGTTGGGAGCTGCCCCTCCCTTCATGGATGGAGGCGTCTCTGCAACCTGGGGAGTGCGAGGGTATCTGGCCCTTTGCAGACCATCTCCGGCTGTGCAGAAGTGAACAAAGGGCCTGTGCTCTCTCCTGCCATTTTCCCAGGAAGCCACGGGAGTGCCCTCTGAAGACCGAGCAGGGCCCAGGCGCTGCCTCCTGGTGTGTTTGCGTGATTCCAGGGGACAAATTCAAAGGACTCAAGTATAACATAACATTGGCCAGGACAGAGAACGATGCCAAGGTCTTGAGCAACCGGAACTGGGATATGGACTTAATTGGTGAGATACCCTTGGCTTTTCATGCAAAACTCTTTCCACCCCGGGACCATCCTAAGCCACAGCAACTTTGGTTTCAGGTGGCAAAGGGGGCATCTGTTGGCATGGTGGACGTGCTGGATAGGAAAAAGGAGGTGGCGAGAATTGATTTGCAAGACTGGGTGCATTAGTTGAGAATACCCCTCAGTTCCTCTCTTGGCTGCTTCCAGAATGGCGCTTGTGTTTGTTTCCCAAAGATCCCAAAGAATTCTGTAGTGCCATCCTAACGGTTGATATCTCCAGCCTCCTTCCTCTTCTGCTTGGAGAGTTCTCAGTTGAACAGAGGGGGGCATAGGGGGGCTGGTGGGAAACAGAACCTGGGGGTCTAAACGACAGAGAGGGCAGGAACCGCCATGGGGCTTCCTCCTCCTAAACTGGAAGGAAGAGAGAAGATACAGAGAGGCTTTGAGTTGTCCTTCTTACCCCATCCAGTGCCCTCCCTGCAGGGTTTTCCTTCCCCAGATGCCTCTCCCCGTCTCATGTCCCCCTCTCCTTCTGCACCATCGCAGTGAAGCCCAGGCCCCTGATCAGCCTGAGGGTCGAAAAGAAGAAGAAGGACCGCACTTTCACCCTTACTTGGAAGAGGGATTACGACACATCGAACTCGCTCTATAGCCCTGCAGCAAAGTACGAGGTTGCCTATTGGCCCCAAAACCATACAGAACAGGTAAGGGATCCCCGCTCTCCCTTTCTATGGGCGAGGAAGGCAGATGGGATGGATTGGAAGCTGAACATCGTATCACTTTGAGTTGCTCCCTCAGCCTCAGACGAGGATAGCTGGACTTTCTGTAAATTTAGCCCTGAGCTAGCAGGAGCTTACAGGTAAATCTCTTCTTCTTTGGTGGCACCTGAGAGGGAGAGTGCACCTGCTTCTGAATTAGAGTCCAGCACCTTTGATCCCAGGCTCAGGCATTTCAAGGCAGGATGCCTCAGACAACGTTTTCTATTGTCAAATTGTTCTTCAAATGTCTACATGGGCTAAGGATTGCCTTGCTATTCAGTAGCGTATTATGAACACGTGCAGAAATGTAGGCAGGGCTGGGCAATTATTAAGAACATTTTAAAAAGCTAAGAAAATGTTAAAAATTCATAAGTGATATAGACGTACAAAATAATAAAGCACATGCATTAAACTCCATTATCTGCCAGATCCTAGAAGCCAACAGGATCTTCTCTTCTTCCGCCCCTGGCCAAGGCCCCATAGCTTCAGCACTAAGCCGTCTTCCAAAAGAGCTTCCTATGTTTGTGGCCCTTGGCCTGCTTAGCCTTTGGGAGAAGTAGAAAGAAAGGGGCCACTTCAGGATTCAGGCTGTGAATTGTGCGGGAGCCCCCTAAGACAGATCAGCCCAGGGGATCAATTCCAGAGGAAAACAAAGGCCGCTTTGATCGACAATCTTGTGGTCTGATTGGGCTCGATCTCCCATCCTTCGTGGATCCCAGTAGATCAGGGAGGGTCTGTCTTAGCTTCTGCCAAATATTATCTTCCTTTCCAAGACTTAAGGAACGTTTCAGCCCTCTTTGCCAAGCTAACAGCTCTTGTTTATTCCCCTCAAGGCAGGGGTCTCCAGTCTTGGCAACTTTAAGCCTGGAGGATTTCAACTCCCAGAATTCCCCAGCTAGTTGAAGTCTGCCAGGCTTAAAGTTGCCAAGGTTGGAGACCCCTGCTCAAAGGTATCTCCCTCACTTGCTGTTGCTGTTGCAGTTCTCTCTGTGTGTGTGTGTGTGTGTGTGTGTGTGTCGTGTGTGTTCGTGCGAACACGCACTGACATGTTTTTCTCTTCCCAGAAAATCATTGTTCCAGAAGACTCATCCCATCATACGATCTTCGCAGACAAACTCCATTCACATTCCATCTACAAAGCGAGTGTGCGCTATGGGTTGAAACTCTGGGGGGAAACCTGGAGTGAGTGGAGTGCTACTACTCAGTGGCTCAATGGTGAGTGTGCTCAATAGCAATAGCACAGACTTAGTTATATACCACTTTGTAGTGCTTTTTACAGCCCTCTCTAAGCGGTTTACAGAATCACCATACTGCCCCAATAATCTGGGTCCTCATTTGACCCACCTCGGAAGGATGGAAGGCTGAGTCAACCTAGAGCCTGGTGAGATTCGATCTGCCAAATTGTGGGCAGCTGGCTGTAAGCAGAAGTAGCCTGCAATAACTGCACTCTAATTTCTGCACCACCAAGGCTCCTTTTGCTCTGGGGAAGCTGCCTGAGAACCGGAGAGGCAGCTTCCCCAGAACAAAGGGAGCCTTGGTGGTGCAGAAATTAGAGTCTGGAAACACACAAGTAATGGAAGACAGTTTTGGTGAAGTCATAAAGTACTGTCCTTTAGAAGCAATGGGACAAAGGAAGGAGAGGAGACCACATAGAGATCACCAGTCCTGCAAAGCTAAAGAAAGGAAGCCTTTTTCTCCCACCTGTGGAAATGCAGGGCTTGACGAGGCCAGACTCTGAGGATGGAATCCTGAACTTGAAAATCTCACAATATGCTAACTCTCCTTCATCTCACAAGAAACTCTTAAAAGAATGCAGAAATGGGTTTGCATGCAAAATTCCGGAACTAGTGGAGCATTAGATTGTGGCAACCCCTCGTATCCTGTCTCAGGCAAGACATGAAGAAATGTTATGGGCTGAAGTGGAATCTACTGAACCACAATCTGATGTGGGGCAATCCGTCTCGTACTGTGTTCTCAGACATCTTCGCCTTGCTCCCTCTTAACTTTCAGTCCTTGCCTGAGCCTTGGCCATGCACTTACTCCATCTTCTTCCTCTTGGTGCAAGAAGCGCACAGGATCCTGGGAAGCAGCCTCTGCGCCACGACGCGGCTCCTTCAAATGCCTGGAAACTCTGAAGGAAAACATCTGCGTTTCCGGACTGACACGGTGCTCCCTTGCCGGCTGTTCGGATCAGCCCTTTCCTGCTCCTTTTAACTCATCCCTCTGAGCCCCTGCACCTCTGAGGCGGCCCTGGTCTAGTCCCTGAGTAGAAACCTGGTCCTGGTGAAATCTGTTTCCTCCTCAGGCCAGAGACTCATTTAGAGAACCTTCATCCAAACCAAACAACAGGCTGCAAAGTTAATGTACGATTGGGTAGTTTTAAGCCTCTTTTTCCCTTTGGCATCCTGCAGAATTTTATATTTAATCTTCGCCTTCTCACCCTGTGCCCTCAGCGTCACCTGTATCAGAGTGGAAATGGGGGTGGGACCTTCCTGGAAGTGCTGAAAGGACTGTTTTGTAAGAAGGTGGCCCTTGCGACACGGCAGTTCCAGGAAGGCTCCCTTTGGTTTTCTCCATTTGCACCGTCCAGGAGGCCCCGAGGGCAGAGGTAAACTTCCAAGTGGCCTCAGAGGCTCTCAGGGCAGATGGCTGGAAAAGCACCTTTGGGTCTCTTTCCTATCAGCTCATTTTGATTTTCCATCCTCATATTTTTTGCTAAGATTTTAATTTTTTCTTCATTAATTTTAATTCCAACTACTTTATCAAATTCTTTCAGTTTTTTCCAATAATGTATCTATTCCCTCCAAGGAATTTTCAACTATTAAAACCAAACGGTCTGCAAATGCTTTTTATTTTATATAACTACTTTTTTTACTTTCACCCCACTTATTCTTTCATCTTCTATCTCTCGTAAGAACTTCCAAACTGAACAACAGCTGTGAAAGCTCGTCTTCTTCCTTTCTGTATCACAAGGTTAAGTCAATTTACCATTGTCTACTATTTGTGCTGTTTGTGAGTTACATAACTCATTTGATAAAATTATCTTCAAAATCCATTGTTTCCAAAAATGTTAAACAAAAAAATCCAATTCAAACTGGCAAATGATTTTTCCACAGGAAAAAATATCAACACGGCTTGTTTTTGATTATGTTGCATATATTAATTATATTCTAGTATGTAAAGAATATTTTTATATTGCCCCTCATCTGTCTTTTAGACAAAATGCCACATTGATCTTCATGTATAAAATCCTTCATAACATTTTTCATTGTTTCAGCTAAGACCATCGTAAATACTTTATAGTTCTAATGCAGTGTAGAAATTGACTGGTAATTTTTTTGGGTAAAATAGGTACTTGCCTTTATGAATGAAAGCAGAATTTGCTCCTTTATATATACATCTATCTATCTATCTATCTATCTACCTATCTATGTATCTATCTATCATCTCTATCTCTATTTCTACATACATACATAAACACACACACACACACACACACACACACACACACACACACACATATAAATTCACCTTTTGTAATTTTAATATCATTTCCCCCATCCTTCTTTCCTCAGTTTATATATTAGCCATTTCCATGGTATATTTACTGATTCAAAAAAAAATTGTCCAACAAAATTCATTTTTGTTTCTATTTCTTCATCTATTAGCATTTTAAAACTGGCATTGCAAACACTTAATTTGTTTCAAAATACTTTTCCTTTCAGGTGGTATTTTAAATCATGTTCTTTTACTTATATCTTTATAATCTTTTCTCTGTTTCTTCAATTTAGTATTCTGAAATATAAATTGTCTTTATTTATATCCTTTATTTGCATACCAATCTCTTTTTTACAGTTCTTAATTGCTTGATTGCCTATAGCAGAATCTCATTCAATCTCCATCTATTCTATATTTCTTCTTACATATCAGAATCACTGGAGTATAATCAGAAAAAAATTCCCATTAGATGTTATAGCTGTTGCTATACAATTGTATATATTCAGTCTGGGATGCAAGTAGATTGTCTGCAGGCACCCTTGAAATTATTACGTTGTTGTCCCCTTTTGTTTCTGCTGGTTTGTAATCGTCTATTGATCACCTGCCTTGTGAGTAGCATAATCTGCTGGGTTATGGAATAGCCATTCCTTTGCACTTAGGACCAAGTTATTTTTAACAGAACCACTTGTATTTCCATGAAAGCTTTTCATTCTGTTTTATTGTCACCTTTTGATTTTGAGGGTTTATTTGTTTTGAAATAATGGTTTCCCACCTGCCATTTATTGTAAACTTTAGTCTCACTTAAGATGTGCTGTTATCTTTGCTTTGGACAGGTTAAGGGTTGCTAGAAGGACTGACAATTTCCAGGTGAAGCACATTATTTTTGTTAACAGAATAACAGAATTGGAAAGGACCTTGGAGGTCTTTAGTCCAACCCACTGCTAAAGCAGGAGACCTTATACAACAAGTGGTTGTTCAGTCTCTTCTTAAAAGCCTCCAATGATGGAGACAAGCTGGTCTACTGGTTAATTTCTCCTTAGTTCTAGGCTGCTTCTCTCCTTGATCAGTTTCCATCCATTGTTTCTTGTCCTACCTTGGGTGCTTTGGAAAAATAGGTTGACCCCTTCTTCTTTGTGGCAGCCCCTCAAATAATGGAACACTGCTATCACATCAGTCCTTCTTTTCACTGGACTAGACATACCCAATTCTTGTTGGAGAAGTCTGAACCAGAGAGAAATCAAGCAGCTTTTCAGTTCTTTTACTATTTTCTCCCTGCCACTAAACTGCTGGTTTCCATTTTCTTTCTTTTTCCTTTTGTGTTGAAAATACCCAAACAAGCCTTTTCAATTGTTCTGAGCATTGTTCATTGAGCTCAGCTCAATCAGAGCTTCATCTTCCCTGACCACAGGTCTGGAGTGACCACAGCTACCTCTTTTTCCACTTCCGATTTGTTTTTGCTTTCAACAATCTGTGAAGCTCCCTTGTCTCAAATTGTCCTCCATTTTTCCTTTGTAGCTTGCAATTATGCTTTTAATACACTTCCTCGCAAACCTCCACCTATCTTGAAGTCCTTTTCCCGTTAGTTCCTCCTGCTGTGGGATCCTGCTGATATTTGCTCTGAATTCACCACAATCTGCTTTTTTGAAGTCCAAGATACGAGTGGAGATTGCCTTTCTAATGGGGTGGGTCCAAGGAGAAGAGCCGTGGTGGCACAGTGGTTAGAGTGCAGTACTGCAGGCTACTTCTGCTGATCACTGGCTGCCAGCAGTTTGACAGTTCAAATCTCATCAGGCTCAAAATTGACAGCCTTCCATCCTTCCGAGGTCGGTAAAATGAGGACCCAGATTGTTGGGGGGCAATATTCTGACTCTGTAAACCACTTAGAGAGGGCTGTAAAAAGCACTGTAAAGCGGTATATAAATCTAAGTGCTATTGCTATGATGCTGAGAATTTCTTCGCTCAGAAAGAAAGCCATTGTTGTGTGGCAACTTGGTTGTGCAAATCTGTGTCAAGTCTTCTCTATCCATAAGCATCCAGTAATAAGTAATCCTCCTGGGCCTTCTCCATCCCAAAGACAAGTCAGGGTAGTTAAAGTTTCCCCTCATCACTGGTGCTTCTGCAACACTTGTGTGGCCCACTCGGTAGGCCTTACTGTGGACACCCAGATAGAGGGGGAAACGGGTGGTGGTGGTGGGGATGGCCTGGCCTGGCACGTCTGGGAAGAAAGGGTCAGGCAAGAAAAGAGAAAGAGAGAGAGACCTGGTAGTGCTTCTCATCTACACCTGCTCCTCCTCCATGGAAACATACACTTATGCTTGGCCCAAATTCTCTCCAGCTCAGCCACTTGGTGCTGATTCCACCATTTCTCTTTTTGTAACCGTTTCCTTCCTTTGCAGATTTTGAGCCCAGCTCTGAAAAGAGATCCTGGACGTCCATTGTTTGGTTGTGCGTGATGATCATCAGTCTCATTCTCTTCGGCTACCTCTGTTTCCTGTGGTGGGTTTCATTTATTGGTCGGCTTCTTTGTTCATTTTATAAGCCTCTTCAAGTGACCCTCAGCCGCCAACAACATTTAAATAAAAAAACAAGTAGGAAACAGTAAACAGAAAACAAATATTACTATATTAGAGAAGGAAACTCCAAAAACCAGGGAATAGAATCGCCTCCTCACAGTGGGACCAGAAATTGTCTTTTGCAGGAGCCTTATCTGAAGGGCGTTCCTGGGCAACACCAGAGTGGATTGAGCAGATATTGGATGGGGGATTCTGCCCCACGGACACAACCAGTGCTAGACCAGTCCTGTCTCAAGAGTTCTTCACAAGATGACATAGTTTTAATAACAGGACCAGGCGCTTGGCTGGATCTAGCAAGATGGCCAGACACACCTGGAGATATGCTGGTAACCAGGCCTTAGCCATAACAAGAACCACCTTGAACTTCACCCAAAAGCTGTCTGGCAACTTGGGCAGTTTATGGGGCAGAGATGCTGCCAGAGAGAAGTGAGGTGCACCCATTGCCACTCAGACTATGCATCTTGCACACAATGCAGCTTCTGAGTGGTCTTCAAGGGCATACCCGTGTAGAGTACATGGCTGTAGTACAGCTGTAGGACTTCCTAATCCAGGAAAGGACACAATTGGTGCACAAGATGGATCTGTGCAAAAACTATTCTAATTATAGCCCTCATCTGGTACTCAAACAAGAGCTACACATCCAGAAGGACCAGCTGGGATGAACTACTAACAACTAAGAAGGTTGGCAAGTCCTTAATTATATCTTCCATGAATCCAGTCACTCAGTCTGGTTAGGAATGAACCTGCACCTGCTCCTCCCCATCCAAAGCCATCAAGATACAACTTCAAAGGCATCCCTGGTCAACCAAGACTCAAGAGACACAGTTGGGCATCAACTGACCCCAGGCTGGCCTCATTCAGCAACCTCTTGTAGATGTTGACTAGACGTGGAGAGAGATCGGGCCCTGAGGAATTTCCCAAAGAGCTCAGCCTCAATTTCCTCCCCATCAGCAATCAGCCTGAAGGAGAAGAGGGGAACCAGGCAATATTGTGCCCATTCAAATGGCACCTAATGCAAACCCCTTATGTTGGGGTCTTAAGGCATTTGGGGCATCGAGCAGAGGAGGGTCTGTCCTGCCTGGCTCATGCCTGCTGCAGTTTCCCTGCTTTTCTTCAGATAATGACGTTTTCTTGCTTTGCAGGGTGAAGAGGAAATGGTGGGACGAGATCCCAAGTCCCCGCAAGAGCAAAATGGCAGAGGAAATAACAGCGGGAAAATGGGTAGGCTTTCCCAGGGCGGCTCCTTTTGCCGGGGGGGCAGGACACCTTCCATGCAAGCACCCTCAAGCCTCTTCCTGCTTCTTTCAGCTTTGGGTTTTCGGCAAGATGGAGACGGCTCCCTGCAGACGGTACGTAGCGCGGAGGGCAGCTGGTCTTGCCTCTAAGGAAGGCCAGGGCTGGGTCTGCTGCTCTAGGGCTGTTCCTGGCTGTATCATCGAAGCCAAGGGAGAGCCTGCCACGTGGGGAGGCTGAGGAGCAGCCAGGCGGCAGGAGGGGAGGGCCAACAAGCAAAGGGGCCTCGTGCCAGTACACTGATCCTCGTGCCTTTCCTTCCTGACATGCCAACTGCAGGCCATTTCCGAGCAAAGGTGGTGCTGATCTCCCTCACCAGCCTCCAAGTGTGACCCGGGAGCCCTTTCTAATCCCCGAAGAAGTCTCCCTGTGTGAAGGCGCTCTAACCACAGGCAGCAGCACCAGAGGCGTCAAACGTGGAAGCCCGGAAGAGGCAGAGGAAGAGATGGAGCAAGTCCCACACGAAGACGCCGTGGCCGGTCTCTTCAGGAACCTTGTGGGGGACGTCCTGAGCACGGAGGATCTGGGGAGCCCAGCAGCCTCCGCCCAAGGCTGCTTTACTCCAGAAGAGCCCATCTGCCTGCAGAGCCTCTCCCAGCCGGCTTATCAGGGCTGCCGAGTGGAGCCCGAGGGCTCTGGGCTGGAGCTGCCTTTGTCAAGGCGAGGCCCGTACGCTCCCGAAGGACAAGCCGACTGGCTGCCCGGGCTGGAGACCTCGCCAGCCGATCCCTCCTGCACTGCCCTCCCTCAGGCACAGAGCAGCCCTGCTGCCCCCTCGGCTCTGGGCTACAAGTCCTTCAGCAGCCTGGAGGCTCAGCCAGCGAGCGGCTTCTGCCCGGCCTGGAGTCAGTGGCCTTGTCTTGCCCAAGAAGGCCAAAGCCAGCAGGCCTGGGGCAGCACCGGGCCTGGACTTCTGCCGCTGCTGGACACTTCTGGAGGCTTCCCAATAGGTCAAGACGCCTTCTCCCTTTATGGAGCAGCTGCCTCAGAAATGTGGCTTTTCTCTCCACAACAAGGAGTGGCCGTGGGAGCTTCTGCTCTGTGGGCCTCTGGAGGGCCCGAGAGCCTTGCCAGCCCGAAGGCCCCTTTCTTCTCCGGCTACCGGGCCTTCAGCTGTGCCCTCCACAGCAGCCTCGCCTCCCCAGAGTTCTCCATGGAGCCGGTCTAGAAGCCTTTCCTCCGGGCATCGAAGAGAGGCTTCTCGGGGGCATGGAACTCATTCAGGACAAAGGAAGATGGTGTTTAAACTCAGAGATAAACAGATGTTGCACCTTTTCAGATAAAAGCAGATTAAGCCCACTGCTGAAAACCCGTTTCCCAGCTTCACAATTTGAAGCTTTCTATGGACTGTCACCAGGGAATGTGGCTGGTGGGTCAAGCAGCCTCCATTGCGGGGTCTATCTGCCCCGGCTGGTGCCCCTTCCCAATTTCAGGTCTTCCTAGAGCCATGGCTGCAGAAGGGGGCCTGGGTGAGGCCCCTTGCTCTGGAAAGCGGCTGCTGTGGGCGCCTTATGCGACCCATCCCCACTCACCTCCCCCCGCCTCTGCATTCCCAAACCTCAGCTGTGAGTTGAACCTCCAAGACCTTCCTCCCTCCAGCTGGCCTTCCTTGATCTCCCTGCAGTTGGAGAGCCACAGGCCACAGCCTGGAGGGAAGGGCGGGCTGGAGTGAGGGTCCTCCTGACAGCACCCTTCGGGGTCTTGCCTGGAGGGGGGAAGAAAGCTCTGGGGCCTGTTATGCTTGGTGTGAGAAGCGCAGTGCAGGTCAGGGCTTCATCCCAAAGGAGGGGAGACATGCTGTCCAGGGGCCAGAGAAGCCACACAAACACACACGCACTGCAGAGCCACGAAGTCTTTAAAAAGACTTCTAACTAGTGGAGGACACACACACACACACTCCCATTACCCCTGTCCTGCCTGCACTGGTTTCCAGTTTGCTTCCAGGTCCAATTCAAGGTGTTGGTTTTCATCTTTAAAGCTCTTTATAGGACCAGGTTATGAAAGGAACCACCTCACCCCAATGGGATTAGCCTGCCCCACTCACTCCAGCAGACAGGGCTTGCTGCAGGCACATCGGTCAAGGAGCTTCAGCCAACAGGGTCTAGGAGAAGGGCCTTTTCTGCCATGCCCCC
>JAOYMU010000039.1:15965207-15980363 GCA_025802295.1 Psammodynastes pulverulentus
CTGTGCTGGGAAAGTGAAACTGAAAGTCTGTTTCTGCTTGCTGCAATGGAGGCAAATTGCTGGGAGGCAGAAGCTGACGTAAGACTTTTTTTCCTGTTTTCCTCCCCCAAAAGTTAGGTGCGTCTTATACTCCGGTGCGTCTTATAGTCCGAAAAATACGGTAACTTTTCAGGCCACTGTTCCATTATGTCTGTCTATCTGGCATGCTATAAACAGCATTGCCTTCAGCCACTCTTCAAAGCCCATGGAATTCCTTCCGATTCGATCTCTTATAATTTGCTAATGAATTCAGGCTTATTTTAGTCTCTGAAGAATGAGAGAAAAGCCCCTTACACTGATTAAGTGTTACGGAAACAGCTAACATATTGAAATGATTTGATATTCCATAGAACTAAAGAAAACATCCAAGAGTTTACCCATTAAAAAAAAAAGAGGTACCCAGAGTCATTTATACTGGGGGAAATGCAACTGAGAAAGGATTTATAAGAGCAAAGAGAACAGCCTCAACAAGCCAGACTGCCATCCAGGAAAGAAGATAAAGAAAAATACGCTGTAAATTAAGAAAACATTCCGAACATACTTCAGAAGTACAATCTGTAAGAAACAAATTGCTCTGTGTTTTTCCTGCAGTTGATTAACTGCTAAATAAACTGAGTAAATCATACAAGGTTCACCTCCAGTGTAGCTAGAAATTAGCCAGCAGACAGAAAGACTAAAACATATAGGGGTACAGAAAACAAATATAAAATGCAAAAAAACTCCTCTAAACAAGACACGATAAATGCACAGTTAAAATACAGCATGAACCTGGCTTTATAAAAGGGAAGATGGTTCATGTGTTTGGATAAATATGATGAACTAATTAGTTACTTTTAAAATTTTCAGCTTAATGAGCAATGCTGACGGATGGAAAATTCGTGTGAAGAAGACCCCTTATTTATTTAGATTGATAGCACATCCTTGCACTTAAAATTGCTCAGGAAAGTTTCCACTGTTTTTTGTAAAAAAAAATGAAACAACTTTAAAATATGTATTGTATATGTTCAGAAAATATCTTCCTTCCTTCCTTCCTTCCTTCCTTCCTTCCTTCCTTCCTTCCTTCCTTCCTTCCTTCCTTCCTTTTTCCCTCCCTCCTTCTCCTTTCCCTTTCCCTTTTCTTTCTTTCCTTCCTTCCTTTCTATTTCTCTCTCCCTCTCTCTCCTCCCCTCCTCTCTCCTCCTCTCCTCTCTTTCTTGTAAAATGTTCAAAAGTGAAGTTTTTATTCTTTTCACAGATTGTCAGAACATATTTTCCCAATGGCTGTATTCACAAAATAAGCTAAAACTGAAACCCAGGTGAATAAAACTTAATTGCTGTGGTTACGTAATATGTGTTGGAGACATTACCCCTATTCACCAGATTGTTTCTTTAATGGGGCAGAAGAGACAAAGATGTCCTACTTTACATCTCTTTTCTGCTGCTGTTATATGGGGGGGGGGAGGCTTAAGGCCAGTAACACCAAATGCTTCTCTCTTTGAGATGATCTATGTAAATTATCCACAATATTTTTCAAGCCTGGAAAGTTTTCCCCTTTTTGATATGTAAAGATACCAACACATCAAATAAACTTCTCATTATTTTTACTGTCCTTCTCTCCCTGCTTTAGTCTGGCTTTTATTCCACTGTACCAGTTTATTGGTATGATGTTTGCTGAGAAGATTAAACTGTACTTTTTTTGCTAAGTGAACTGAATGGTCTGGGTGCTTGGTCTGGTCTGGGTGTATGGATGAACTAGGAGTATGTCGGATATAAACAAACCTGGATAATACCCACGGTCATTTTTCAACACTATGCAATGCCCAGACCAATAAACTGCATTATGGAGTATTGGAATAGTTTGATGCATACATAGAAAGACAATGATGGAGTTCCTCTAGACTGGGGCTTTCAAACAAGACTTTTCCCCCTTGGCTAAACTAGGCATGGGCGTGGCCAGAATGTGATGCATCCAGCCTGCAGCCTGCGAGTTTGACAGCCCTGCTGTAGGCCATATTACCCATCTCATGTAGTACAAACCTGGCCTGTGTTTCAACCAAGACTAGAAATAGTTCTAAAGACAGTCCTGTTAAATTATCTCCAGTAATACCTGTACAAAGAGGGACAACTCGTTTGTTGTATGCTGGATGAAGAAATACGTTTTATAAACTGATGCAGACAGTGACTCATTGGATTGCAACCGTGGCTTGTGAGAAGGAGATCTCTGGCTCCACCACAGATCTACCCTAATGCTCACTTCCTTGCACTTACTTGAACAGGAGGAAAACTTTAACAGACTGAGGCAGTTATGCATGGGAAGCTGAGCTCCCATTGCACTCTCTCTAACATGAAGATTTATCACAGTTTCTACCCACACTCCATCTCAGAAATGAAATTTATGTCAGCACAAGGGACAGTTGTATGTCCTGTACATCATGTATAAAGTCAGGTTGCCTGAAATTTCCCATTTCTGCTAGAAAGGAAGAACTTTTATCTTTGAAAAACACAGGCAGATTTAAAAAACAAAACAACCCCCCCCCCAAGGTTTGTGGTGAGGTAGGTGGAGGAGTTAAGATTTCCCTCCAACTTCTGATTAAAATTGGAATTTGATGGAAGGATTTTCCAGTCTCCCACACATAACAAATTAATATAGGATAATTGTTGTTGTTGTTAGTTGCAAAGTCATGTCTAACCCATTGCAACCCCATGGACAATGTTCCTCCAGCCTTCCTGTCCTCTACCATCTTCTGGAGTCCATTTAAGCTCACACCTACTGCTTCAGTGACTCCATCCAGCCACCACATTCTCTGCCATCCCCTTCTTCTATTGCCCTCAATCTTTCCCTGCATTAGGCTCTTCTCCAGTGAGTCCCTCCTTCTCATATGGTGGCCAAAGTATTTGAGTTTCATCTTCAGGATCTAGCCTTCTAAAGAGCAGTCATGGTTGATCTCCTCTAGGACTGACCAATTTGATTGCCTTGCAGTCCAAGGGACTCGCAGGAGTCTTCTCCAGCACCATAGTTCCAAGCCCTCAATTCTTTGGCTCTCAGCCTTCCTTATGGTCCAACTTTCACAGCTATACATTGCAACTGGGAAACCATATCTTGTTATAGTGCATGCAAAAAAAGATACGCTTAAATTAGAGATCAAAAAGTTCTGGAAATTAATGCATTTGATGAGAAAATAGCCAATCCCAAATTGTGTCCCTTGACCCAGAAAGCAGTGTTTATTTTCCTTTACTAAGAATAGCTTTCCTAACAAGCAAAGGATATTTTGTATATTCATAAGAGGAATCCATTTGGATCAAACCAAAGGCATATTTTGTCCAGCATCTTCTTTCCCACATCTGCTTATGGGAAGCCAAGAAGCAAGACACGAGGCAATTTTTCTTAAGATGTTGCTGCCCAGTAGCTTCCTCTAAACCAACATTTATTATTTAAACATCTACATGTTGCCTCTTGAGTGCTTGCCTCTTGCCTACTTCCTTATCATCTCAGCAGTGTAAATCTGCATGTTAAATTCTACTTTTGATTTAGATTTCATTCTGGTCTCTTGCAGTGTAAGAGTAACCCCTCAGGAAGTTATTTTTATAAAGATAGAAAATGTCTTGAACTACTCCTTAACTTTGTGGTTTTGTACGGTACATCGAAAGGCTCATGTAAGCATCTGGAAGAAAGTTGGCTTTGATCCTTCCACTGGGAAATAATATTTTGCATTTGGAGTACAAAAGTAGTTATATTGGTCATAGAGCCATTCTGCTATCTTTTTCTATATCTCTATGTAAGCAAGTTTAGACATCAAAGTACAAAGTACATCAAAGTTTCTGTTTTAGTCTGGTGTCTGTTTTATTTATGTACGGATGATAATAATGATGATGATTGATCTTATGCATCCAGTCATGTCTGATTCTCGGTGATTCTGTGAGCCAGGACTTGCCACATCTTCTCATCTTGCACTATTTGTTCGATGCTCTGGCTGGTGTCAGCTTTGAAGATGTCCAGCCACTGTATTCTTTGACGACTTGGTTTCCTTTTACCACTAATTCTTGCCAACACAATTGCTTTCTCCAGTGCTATGTACATCTACTTGGTTTAATGTTCCAGAATTATCTAATTCAGAGATGGCCAACTTTGCCTTTTTTTAGATACGTTCTGCTTTCCAGACACTCATCTAGTATCTGGAATTATTGCTTCTTCCATGCACAGAGTTGTGATATTGTGGCTAAAGCCATCGTTAAGAAAGAACATCACTGAAAGCAGAGCAGTATGAGTAATAGCTAGTATCATCTCCTGATATTTGGCTAACCTAGATTTCAACTCATGAGATTGTGGCTGATTTTATCTATTTGTTTTTTCTTTTTTTCAATTTAATGCTAGGGCTTTGGGTAAATGCCATATCAGGGGATGTTTCTCACAGAAAGACTTTCTTGTATGGAGCTTCTCAAGGCAGTTAGTTGAAGTTTGTTATCATTGTTATTGTCTTTCCAGTCCTTTGTATGCCCATTTTGTTGGCTTTTCCCCAAGTTTTAGGCATTTTCATTTTATAATTCCCTTTTCTCTCTTAGGTCATTATATTATGTGCCACATTTACCTTTTACAAGATTGGAAGGGAGGGATGGTGTATTGAAATGGACATCTCTATCCAGGTAAATACTCAGAAGGTCAGAAGATACTCACAAGTCATTGTGGTCTAGTAGCTTTGCCTCCAGGGAAACTCAGGAGGGACAAGTGGCTACCTTCCTTATGAACAACCTCCCTCTAGACCAGGGGTCTCCAACCTTGACAACTTTAAGACTTGTGGACTTCAGCTCCCAGAGTTCCTCAGCCAGCAAAGCTCTTACCTGTCAGTTAAGACCTGAAAGGAGGATAGAAGCTATCATCTACTCAATTACTACATCAATTACTCAACTGCTGGAAGCCCCAGCAAACTAAACTGGAGACTTTTTCCCTGCAGCACCCCCTAGTGGACAAATGCATATTTCTCTTGTTCGAGAGTGCATTGCAAGTATGGTGTTACCTGGAATGCATCCCAGGATTTGCTTGTCTTCAGCTGAGAAAACTTGCAATAATTTAAGACTTTACAGAAAGTCTCAGAAATCTTTCATTTAGGTCTTCGTGTTATATAGTTTGAATACCATGTCAATCTTAACTTTTTCTTGTAATAAAGGTTCTTGTAAGTAGAGAATATTCCTTTATTTTACTAAATTGAGATTGGGGCTTCCTCCTCAATTTGAAGGTGCTAAAATTGCATAAAGAAAGCCAGTTTAGTGGTATGGTTTAGCCATCAGACTAGACCATGAGTTCTAATCCTGATTTAGACCCAAAAGCTAGCTGGATGACTTTGGGCCAATCGCTCCTCCTCAGCCCTAGGAAGGAAGCAATGGGAAGCCCCTCTGACACCCTTGGCTAAGAAAACGGTGGGGGCCAGGAGTCCAGACAGCCACCAGGAGGCAACCCTGCCTAGAAGCCACAAACAAAAGAAAGGTTGCATTATGTTTAATGAGTGGATTCTTTAAAGCAGCAGCATCTTTTTCATATCATAAATAAATAATACTTCAAGCCATTTTCAAAACATGTACATCTATACCTGTTTCCAGTGTTTGGTTTCTTTTTATCCTGCAGTAAGATTTTTTAAAATGGAATTTACTGTTAAAAGTGTTTGAGCCCTGGGCCCTCAATGTCTCCTAAACCTTTTCTGGTTTGCTTCTTACTAATGTAAACTTCCTGATGCTACTGCAACAGTATAGAGCACTTCCTTTTTTGATGTCACTTTCAAGGCTGGACATCGCGTGTGGAGCTAAACATTTCCCTGGGGAGGAAGAGATGATCAATTCATACAACCATTTTGCCTTTTCTAGGGATCTGAAGCCAGAGAACATCTTGCTAAATGGAGAGATGCATATTCAGATTACGGACTTTGGGACAGCAAAAATACTGTCTGCAGATAGTAAGCAAGGTGTGTATCATTTCTCTTTCATTCCATTGAACAGTTGCATTGCCTGGAGAAGTGCCCTCCCTTACTTCTGCATTTCTTGTTTTAGCCCGAGCAAACTCCTTTGTAGGGACAGCACAGTACGTGTCTCCAGAGTTATTAACTGAAAAATCTGCCTGCAAAAGGTGAGCTCTGCGTGTGTGTTGAAATACTTTCATGCTTTCTTTTGAGCCGCATTAAGGAGATGCCTTTGGGCTCTTACCTTATTGTCCAAGCTTTTTGTATTGTCTTTGTTGACAGTTGGAATGGGTGTGTGTGTGTGTGTTCAGCAGATGAAAAGGGATCCTAAAAACTCCCAAATTTATTGAGAGTCTTTCAACTCCTAAATTGAATGTTCAATAGAACATTCCAAAACAATATTTGCTCTGCCCAGCTAGGAGACAATAATTATTTCTTCTTTTTTCCTACTAGGCAGTAATACTTACTGATATTTATTGTGAGGGATTCTTAAGGATAACTTTTTTTAGTGAAGTCTCGGTAAAGGATGAATAATATTATATTTCAAAGCACAGCTAAATTAAACTAAGTTTCTTAACATTTACAGCTAAAATACTCTTCATCTTCTTACTAATTTAATGTCTGTTCGAAACAGAACTTATTTGGAAAGAACTTGAAAGCTTTTTTTCCAATAGTTTTTTCTACTTATATATGTTATTAGTTGTTTTTAGTTTAAAATTTAAATGATAACCTTACAGAGTTGTAAACTACTTTGAGGAAGCTACGCTCTGAAAGAACTCATATGCAGCTCCAAAGTTTCCTGGATGAAATAGATTAGCTTCCAGACAGGATTCAGGCCTGGTTATAGGACGGAAACCGCATCGGCTGTGCTTTTATGATCTAGTGGGAGCAAGTGCATCTCTCCTGTCTCTGCTTGACTTCTCGGCAGATTTCGATACCATCAGTCATGGTATCCTTCTGGAGTGGCTTCGGGGCTCTGGGATAGGGCTTTGTGTTGTCCTGTTTCACGTCCTCTGTGGCCACTCTCGGTCAGTGTTGATCGGAAGTGAGAGGTCTGGCCCCCGTCCACTGCTCAGTGCTTTCTCCACTTTTGTTTAATATCTACGTGAAGCCGCTGGGTGAGAACATCCACCACCATTGGCTGAGATATCATCAATATGCTGATGTATCTCAGCCCACGGGATGCTGTGACCTCCCTCTCACATTGCTTGGAGGCAGTTGAGGGCTGCATGGGGATCAATGGGCTGAAACTGAACCCTGGTATGACGAGATGGCTGTGGTTTCCATGGTTCTTCGGTCCATGGAGCCTTCTTTGGTTTTGGATGGGTTGGCATAGCCCCAGAAAGACCCAGTGCATAATCTGGGGTCTCCTGGTCTCACGACTCCAGCTTGAGGAGCAGGTGGCAGTCAGGGCCAGGAGGGCCTATGCACAATGCAGCCTGCGTATCAGTTGTGCACTTTCCTGAATCAACAATCTCTGCTCACAGTCACTCACATCCTAGTCATCTCACGTCTGGCAATGCACTGTACATGGGGCTGCCCTTGAAAAGTATTGGGAAGCTTCAGTTGGTTCAAAATGCAGTGGCCTACATGGTTTTGTGGTGGCCTAGATGTGTCCACCTGTGTCCTCCTGTGGAAGCTGCATTGGCTGCCAATTTGCTTCTGGCTCTGATTCAAAGTGTTGGTTGTCATCTTTAAAACCCTACGTGGTTTGGGAGCAGGTTATTTGAAGGACCATCTTCTGGTCACATCTACCTGACCCACCAGAGTGAGGAGAGGGAATGCTGCGGATCCCTTCTCCCAAGGAGGTTCTTCTAGTGGGACCAAGAAAAAGGAGCCTTCTCTGTGGTGGCTCCCTCCCTCTGGAACATCATCTCGCAGTGATAAAATTGGCCCCCAGGTTTTTGCAAGGCCCTGGAGACTTGATTTTGACTGAGGGTTGTCCAAGATCCTTTGCCAGGAATGCCTTGGATAGTAGGTGAAGCTCTGCGGAATTGTTTCTGGTGATTTTGGCTGTTGAAAGCAGACATGACAATAAGCGGCTTATGTAATATTAATTCCTGTGCTTTGTTTCTTCCCTTTGTCCGTCTTGCTGATGAAGTTCTGATCTTTGGGCTCTGGGCTGCATCGTGTACCAGCTTGTAGCAGGGTTACCACCGTTCCGAGCTGGGTAAGGCAATGTCCTGAATTGGACCACGTTTCCAGTTTTTAGAAAGGATTTCCCGAGTACGATTTGAAAGAGTGGGAAGCAAAGGAGAAACAGGGAGGGGTTGGGATTTCTGGCTATGGAAAGAGTGCCGTGTCTCTGCTTAATTATGCTCCCTCCTAGCGAGGTTCCTTGCTTTTGCCCGCCTCTGGTCTGATGCCCTTAAGAGACACTGAATGGGAATTAAAAAGGGAACTTTCTCAGGGACCACCTAAAGACCCTCTTGCCAGACTCTCTGTAGTTGCAGCTGAGTTGCTCTTTCTCCTGCCAATTTTTTAGGTTTAGGCTAATCGTTAAGACTTGACACCTGCTAACTGGTTTGTTGAAATCTACAGTTGTTGGTTTCATACAATTTTAAGAAACAAACTATAGTTTTTGGACCACAATAGTTTTGATATATTAAGCCACAAAATATAACTGAATATGGGTTAATTTCTGGAGACAAACAAGATTCACCCATGGCTTAAGCAAAATGTGTGACTCAAGCCGGTGTCTAGTTGGATGCATTCAATGCAGAGTTGCATCACTTTGGTCTGGTCACTGCAGTATAATGTCTCCCCACCACCAGCGGAGAATATTTCCTTGCTGATGAAGAAATCACCCTCTTGTGTGATTCGATCTGTTGTTTTTTCCTTTTGCTACCTAGGATTTTATATTAATGTGACACTTTGTTGTTGTTTTTTTGCAGAAATGAATATCTCATATTTCAAAAGATAATCAAACTGGAATATGAATTCCCAGAGAAGTTCTTTCCCAAGGCAAAAGATCTTGTCGAAAAGCTTCTGGTAAATAAACATGACTATCCAAAGAAAAAAAACAAATGTAAAAGACGTAGCTGTGTTCTCCAAGCCCCCATCCCCACTGGTTTGAGTTTGCTGCCTATCAGAGCTTCCTCTTCAGCAAGTCTTTTTTCACACTTTCTAATGCTTTTTCACACCTTTAATTGAGGCCATAATTCTCAATCTGTTCTCGTTTTGTTTTCTTTCAAGCCCCTGGGCTGCCTGCCCATCCTTTGCTCTGTTTTGCAAGCCTGCCCTGAAGTCTGCTCTGGTGGTAGCCATGTGGAGGAGCCGTTTAAGAAGTTAAATCAGGGCAACCGGACCAAAGTATATACTTTGGATCAGTTGCCCTGATTTAATTTTTTAAATAACTTTTTGGCCTGGATGATTGAGTCTTCATTGACATTAATTACACTGTGGGAGCTGCTGCTCTCCAGCCAAAGGGACTCCTTGCTTGAGCAAAAGGTCAGGCCTGCAGGGCTGTCTCTGCTGAGTGGTTGGCACATGGCAGCCAACTCCATTGAGGCGTTAGTGATGCAGTTGTACTGCATGCCGGATGAGAGGGGAGCTTCCCCAAAGTGCTTGCAGTGAACTCCTCTCCCTCCGTTCTTCTCACTGATCTGCCTCCCTCTCCCTTTGACCGGGCTGTTGCTCCTGCTCGCTTCAGGGTAGTATGAAAGGGCGGTTCTTTCGTATCCTAGGAGGAGCAAAGCTGCTTTAAGGATTCCTGTAAGAGCAAAGGCACAGACTGGAGATAGATGGCAAGATGAACGTCTCCAACATAATAAAAAGATGCCCGTCAAGCAGAAGCAAGAACTTTTGGTATAGGGGAGATTAATCATGAGAATAAGGGCCGGTACCTTGCAGGTTTTATTTTATTTATTCATTTATTTTTTGTATAGCCATATTAGATCAGTTTCTTACCAAAGATAATGAGAGAAGGGGAAGGTAGGAGGCAGCACGATATGGAGGCAGCCAGTCTGGTTGGACTGCAGAATCCTCTGTAAAGTGAAGGGTACGTTTGGCCACCAGGTTTTTTGGCCCACCAGAACCCATTGAAAGCCTCTGGGAAAGGGAAAAAACACTCTTTTACAGGTTACCATCACTCATTCAGTAACCATTTGAACTCGCAGCGCTGCTAAGAGAGGGGGACTTACAGCCACTCGTTGGAGTTCTGGCTGTCGCAGCATTCCTGCAGTCACATCATTGCCAACATTCCCTGTTGGTTTCCCACAAGAAAATTCAATGGGAAAGCTGGCAGGAAATTGGGAGTTGTGCTCCTTGTTTAATGACCCATACAGTCCTCACTAAACTACTGGCACTAATTAATTCAGTCATAAGGTGTGTTGTCATATGACCACATCACTTCGTGACAGTAATTCCGATCCCATACAGTACAGTCAAGGAGCATTCATTTGAGATTGAGTGCCAAAAAGCAAAGGATTCCTTTAAACACACATACAGATTCCATACTCATCACTCTTAGTGTGCAGGAGCCATGGTGGCACAGTGGTTAGAATGCAGTACTGCAGGCTAATTCTGCTGACTGCTGGCAGTTCGACAGTTCACATCTCACCAGGCTCAAGGTTGACTCAACCTTCCATCCTTCCCAGGTTGGTAAAATGAGGACCCAGATTGTTGGGGGCAATTGTTCTGACCCAGCCTTAGCAGAAGCAAGAAAGAGATTCTTTGTCATGAAAAACCCTTCTTTTTATTTACCTCTTGTGAATTAATTGCAGTCATCCACCAAAAAGTCCAGGCAATAGTCCTTCAAAGAGTTAACGGCAGCAACAGACTTTATCAGTTCCTTGCGATAATTGCAGCCGAAAGGCTGCAAATTAAGTTCTGGCAAGCAGTCTCTGTGGCATGAGCAAGATCTTCAGAAAGATGAACTGTTGTCTCCTACAACAACCACTCCCCTTTCCTTCTATTTGTTCCCCAGCCAGGGCCATTCAGCGTCCACATGTGCTTTGCTTCCCGAGTCGACTCCTTGTCCTCCATTGTTTCCCTAACAGCTCTGTGCATTCGTGTATCTGGACCAGGCCCCATCTGTTCTTCCTCCTCACTCATATCAGCTTCCAAAGGCAACTCCTCTCCAGTGGCTGGGAAATGTCGGAGGCCCTGGCCCCCTCTCTGCATCCGACACAGAGCATCCATCAGAGCCTTTTCCAGACTCCAGAACTGGCCCAAGTTCCTCCCCAACCTCCTCATTGTCCGATTCTGCCACCAGCTCTGCTGGCAGCTGGCGGGCCACAACAGCAATATGCTGACTCTGTTAACCGCTTAGAGTGGGCTGTGAAGCACTGTGAAGCAGTTTGTAAGTTTTAAGTGCTATTGCCACCTCGGACAAAGTCATCTTCGTTATTTTTTATAATTAGTCACGGTTAAATTACAGCTGTTAAGAAACAATAGTGAAAGACGATTCTCAACCATACTAATAAAAATAGGCTATTGGCAGGCAAGGCCTGTTTAAATGCATTGGTGCTCTAGATCGGGGTGTCAAACTCAATTCGTCATGGTGGCATCACATGACATATCGGGACTTCCCCCTTCACTAAACTGGGCATGGCTGTGGCCAGTGCATGATGCATCCGGCCCAGAGGCCAGGAGTTTGACAGCCCTGCTCTAGATGCTGTTGTCAGTGAGGGAAGCAGTAGAAAAGTAGAAGATAAATATCTAGTTATGTTGACCATCAAGGTCTTCTTCAGTGGAAAGAGTCATCTTTGTTATCCGTAGCAACCTTTTTAGATAAGCAACCAACATTAAGCATTCTGTAATGGAAACACGTGTGCAGTGCAGGAATCCAATAACCCATCCAGCCTTTACTTGAAACCCTCCCGTTGTGGGTCAGCTGCTTCACTGCTTAGAGAATTCCTCCAGGGGCTCAGCTCAGCTTCCTACCCATCCTTGTCCTGCCCTTGTTTTCAGCAGATTTCTGTGATATCTTTTTTTGTTGCTAAGTGCCTAAACGTAGAACTATTATTAAAGTATTTATTAAATCATCATTAAAATCCATAGCATATTTCCAAGTAATAATTTCTGTTAGCAGTAATGCAGAAATGACATTCCTTATATTTAATTAACCTCTTTTCTCTAACCAATTATACCACTTAATCCAAACTTTGTAGTATTCTGATTCCTCCCTGTCTTTCAGCTCCATAGAAAGTCTGTCCATCTCGGCACATTCATAAATTTTCCTTATCATCATCTTATCTGTTGGAGTCATTTTGTCTTTCCAGTTTTGAGCAACAATGAGCCTAGCTGCCGTCACAATATGAATTACTAAATATTGGTCATTTTTGATAATTTTTGCTTTGATAATACCTAGCAGGAAGGTTTCTGGAAGCAATTCAATGGTATAGTTTAAAATCTCTTGAAGCCATTTTTGAATTTTCTGCCAAAAGTCCCTTATTATTGGGCACGTTCACCACATATGGTAGAACGTCCCCTGGTCATGACCGCACCTCCAGCATTTGGGTGATCTGTTGGGAAACATTTTAGCTAATCTCGCTGGGGGAAGGTGCCAGCGGTAAAACATTTTATAAAGGTTTTCCCTATAGGCTACCGACGATGTCAGCTTATAATTTACCTGCCAAATTTTTTCCCATTCTTCTAATTGTACAGTGTATCCGAAATTCTTTGCCCAACTTATCATTACTTCTTTAACAATTTCCTCTGCCATTTTGTAATCCAGTAAGTATCTATAAATATTAGTAATCATTTTCTGTCCTGTCCCCAATAATATTTTGTCTAGTTCTTTTTGTGTATTATAAATGCCTAATTGATCACAATCCTTTTTATATCGAGTTTTAATTTGTAAGTACGTCAACCAGTCTACCTCTCGTCCTTGAGCTTTCAAAACCTGAATTGACTTCAATTCTCCTCGTTCATTTAGCAATTTTTCATATTTTAACATTTTTCTTAAAGCCAATGTATTTGGGTGTATCGTCGCCTCCATCGTCGATAGCCAAACTGGGATCTTTAAATAATGTTTATTCTTAAGTTTCCCCCATATATGAAACAGCGCACTCCTCACTTGATGTCTTAAAAAATAAGAATGGGTTTTACTTTTTCCTTCCCAGAGGAATACGTGCCATCTTACTTGCAGGTCATGACCTTCAATTGTAAGTATTTAAGTATTATTAGCCTACTTGTATTATAAATAGTACAATACTTAAAATTAAAAACCAAAATTAAAAACCAGAAAACGTATTGGCTCTATCAAATCAGGTTTTCAAGGCCAGTAGACTTGGGGAAAATCTGATCTCTAGGGGAATGATGTTGTGATGGTGGTGGAACAAAGAAGACGGTCCTCCTGGGTCCTACCAAATCACGCTCCCTAAGAAATGGAACCTGGAGCACTCCTGATGGCATGAATTCCAGACGTAAAAGAAAATGAATTGAGCAATCAATTTTCCTTGCTACTGATAGGCAAATTACATTTTTTTATTCAAGTTCAGTAATGTTCAGCTTTTTTTATAAAGTTGAATCTGCTTTCCATTTGCAAGGGTTGATAGAGACCCAACTTAACTGTTTTCTTATTTTTCTATTGGACAAACCTCTAGAAGTCTCACATGTATGGATTTCATGAATATCACAAGTGATTGGTTAGCACTGTTGTTCTTGGATAATATGAAGCATGTGGGTGCTGAATGTCTGCAGGATCAGATCTTTTCATTCAAATACTGAAAACAATGTTGTTCCATTCATTCATATGTGTATCAAAATAGAGACAAGAGGGGGTCTCTATCAGAGAAAAACAATGCAGATAGACAACCCTCCCATACACACATATTACATTTTTGAATGAAAGAATCATTAAGCAGCAAACTGTGATTCTATTCCCACCCCCAAAAAATATTTTTCTTGTGGAAAAATGTTTGCTCAGTTGCTGAACATGCCTGTTGAAAATACAGCTTGGCTGTCCTGAATGAAGCATTCCTTAAAAAACAATAAACAGGGGATTTGACTGGAATCTTAAAATAGCATTCCATACTACAGCTTTTTGTTGCAAATCCAATCTCTTTGTCTTCCCTACAGCCAGAATTCTCAGATGAAGACAAGAAGCTACAAAATACTAAACAGATAAAACAGAGATAAGAGAAAACACTGACAGGTGATGGAATAAATTACAGAAAATTCCCTTAGGAACAGAGGAACAGGGATGCCAAAGGATATAAAATAGACTAGAGCTCATATGTAAATGTTCGTATAATACAATGTTGAAACATCTATAATCTGTGAGATAGTAGATTCACGTTTTGGGATATTCTGAAACCTACTGATTATCTCTGGAAAAAGGGGAATGCTAACAAACTGGCATTCAAGGCAACCTACTCCAGTATCTTTGCCATGAAAACCCCACGGATAATACCAAAAGGCAAAAAGATATGAAGCTGAAAGATGAGCCCCTCAGGTCGGAAGGTGTCCAATATGCTACTGGGGAAGGGCAGAGGGCTAGTACTAGTAGCGCCAGAAAGAGTGAAGTGACTGGGCAAAGCCGAAAGGATGCTCAACTGTGGATGCATCTGGTGATGAAAGGAAAGTCTGATGCTGTAAAGATCTATTATCCATAGGAACCTGGAACGTAAAATCCATGAATCAAGGCAAGCTGACGTGGTCAAACAAGAGATGACAAGACTGAACATCAACATCTGAGGAGTCAGCAAACTAAAATGGACAGGAATGGGTGAATTTAATTCAAACCATCAAGTATACTACTGCAGGCAAGAATCCATCAGAAGAAATGGAGTAGCCTTCATAGTCAATAAAAGAGTAGAAAAAGCAATACTGGGATACAATCCGCAAAATGGCAGAATGATCTCAGTTTGAATCCAAAGCAAACCATTCAATATCACACTAATCCAAGTTTATGCCCCAACTACTGGTGCAGAAGAGGATGAAATTGACCGGTTCTATGAAGCACTACAGCACCTTATAGAATTAACACCAAAAAATGATGTCCTTATCATCAAGGGGGATTCGAATGCTAAAGTAGGAAGCCAAAAGATAATCGGAATAACAGGCAAGTTTGGCCTTGGAGTACAAAATGAAGCAAGGCACAGGTTAATAGAATTTTGTCAAGAGAATACGATGGTCATAGCAAACACTCTTTTCTTTTCTTTTTCTTTTTCTTTTTTTATTGAAAAAGTTTTATTGACACATTTTTAAACAAATTTTCACCCCCAACCCCTCCCTCCATCCCTCC
>JAOYMU010000039.1:16007367-16021804 GCA_025802295.1 Psammodynastes pulverulentus
AGTGATCTCCCTCGGTTTAAGATCTTCCCTAACCACAATCGCCACCCCCCCACCCCTGCCAGAGGCCCTAGGCTGATTAGTGGTCCACGGGATTTAAAGTTATGAAATTGGTGGTCCCTGAGGTCCAAAAGGTTGGAGACCCCTGTTCTAAATGTCCATAGCATTCAGCTGGTCTTCCTTTAGTCACTTTGTCAAAGAATGAAATAAGATTGGTTTGGCATGATCGTTCTTAAAAAAACCTGTGCTGGCTTCCAGTTATTTATTTGTTTCTAGATAATCGCAGATGTTTTTTTATTATCTTTTCAGTATCTTCCCGGGTATTGATGTTAGGCTAATTGATCTGTAGTTTCCTGGGTCTGTTTTTCCCCCCTTTTTTGAAGATGGGAACCACATCAGCTCTTTTCCAGACCTCTGGTAGTTCCCCGGTGCTCCAGGATTTTTTAAAGATGTGGTGCAGTGATTCTGAGATGGCCTCTGCCAGCTCCTTCAGAACTCGACCGCTTTGCCACCACCAACCCGATGTTATTTGGGGGGGGAGGGGGTCGACATTCCCAAACCCTCCGTTGCTCGAACGGGAGCAGCTCGCGACCACAACCGCTTCCAGCTGAGCCAGGCCGGAAGTTGGGACCTGGTGGCGGCCGGAAAACCAGCCTCTCCAGTGGGACCGGAGGCGAAGCGCCCGCCCCGCCTCTTCCTTCGTCGGGGCCCTGCGCACGCGCGCAGGCGGCTGTCGGGGGAGCGGCTGGCGCGGCCGGGACGCCTTTCGCGGGGGGACCTTCCGGCGCCGGGCCAGGATGGCGACGGACAGTCCCTGCGAGCTCCCGGCGACGCCGGCGGGCGGGCTGAGTCTGGGCCGGCCTCCCGCGGCGCCCTTCCGCCGCTGCAGCCCTTCCAGGGCCGCCGCCCCATCGAGTGGCGGGCCTCCCGCGGCGCTGCCCGGCAAGTGGGTCCGGCTGAACGTGGGCGGCACCTGCTTCCTCACCACCCGGCAGACGCTCTGCAGGGACCCCAAGAGCTTCCTCTTCCGCCTCTGCCAGGCCGACCCGGACCTCGACTCCGACAAGGTGGGCCCCCGCCCGGCCTTCCCCGCGAGTGTGGCTCCTGGCCACGGGCAGCTTCCCTCCTCGGCCAGGGCTCTGCCGGGCGCCTGCCGGGATGGGCAGAGGCTGGAGCCGGCAGGCGCCTCGGTCCTTCCCGGGAGGCGCTCCAGGTCCCCGCCTGTGTCCTCGCTTAATCAGGAGACCTGCGCTCTTATTGACGAAGGTTTTCTTTCTCATTTTCTGTGAGGATCTCTGCCCTCGAAAGCCGAAGCTCCGTTTAGGGACCATTCCCGGCCGTAAACTAGAACAAGTGACGGGGACTTGGGAGCAGCCACAAAGGCCGCTGGCAGGAGGAAAGGCCGCTGCCAACGGCCTCCTTAACTTTCCCAGTCCGAGGAAAAGCTTCCAACTCCCAGCCGCCCTTCAGCTCTTTCTGGCTGAGCCGCTGCCCAGCTCCTTCACGGGCTTTGTGGGTCTTCTCCCCAGCCCCGTGAGAGGAGACCGGCGCAACAAAAGCTAAATAAAATTTAAGACAGAATTAAAATAAATTTGAAAAACAAACTAGCATCTATAAGTGGGATCCAGGATACCTACTATATTAAATATGTAAACATTATAATTATATTAAATAACGTCTAAAATTACAACAAACTACTAATAGTAATAGCACTTAAGACTTACATACCACTTCACAATGCTTTACAGCTGCTCTAAGCAGTTTACAGAGTCATCCTGTTGATCCCACCAATCGGTCATTTTACCAACCTCAGAAAAATGGAGGCTGAGTCAACCTGGAGCCGGTCAGGATCAAACTGATGGCAGTGAGTGAATTAACCTGCAATACTGCATTCTAACCACTGCACCACCTGGGCTCTTAACACCTAAAACCATTAGTATTAACAGAGTAACATATTTAAAATGTATATGAATTATAGATACAAAGAATGCATTGAGAGACGTTGGCTCATCAGGGTCCCACAGGTCTCCTGTGCTGCTACATGTGCTGCAACAAGGAGCACCTCCCCTGTGAGCAGCATCTGGGCCTAGGTTGAATCTGGATGACAAAATATTTAACTACGAATCCAGTTCAAATGTCTCCGTAAAAGGCGTAACAAAGAAGAACACATTCAGTAGCTTCCACCTCTCCAGAGTCACAGGGGCACAGCCTTTGAGCCAATGGTCCTTTTTTATATTATACTTTTTTATCCAATGTTGCAGAGGGAAGAGCGTGGCATTGGGCAAGAGAGAAAACTTTCCAATGGCTGTGTAAGTAGCTGACCAATAGAGCTGCTGTGCACTGGGGAGAGGAAGATTGCCCTAGATCTGTTTCCCTATCTGCATCCTTTATCCTTTAGGCTTTGTTTCACCTGATTACATTCCATCTTAAGCACTGAGGAAGGAGAGGAGCCGAGAGTTCAAAGATTAGATTCAACACCCTTGATTTGTGGGGACTGAAAACTGTCCTGAAGAATTCGTGGTGCTAATCTCCGAGGACAGCGGAGGAGCTTTCACAAAAGATTCACAGAAAGTAGACCACTCTTGCTTCAACTTTTATTGTGCCAGTTTGACAGGCCTAAGATAGCTGGATTAGGACCAGCTTGATCCTTCTAATGATGCATCTCAGAATTTTGTATGCTTTCACAACATCAACTCTTACTATACACCTTTGTTTCACCAGTAAAAGGTGTGTATCAGAGTTTATGTTCCTAGCGATATTCATCATCAGGAATATATTCAGTGTGGGATCTCAGAGTCGTCTTAGCCCAGTGCTCTTCAACTTTTTAATGAATTATTTAGACGAGATAGAAGTGCTGATCAAGTTTTCTGGCAACACAAAGTTGGGGTGGATTGCTAACTCCTTAGAAGACAAGCCCAAGGTTCAGAAGACTCTTGATATACCTCAACAATGAGTCTTACCCAACAAAATGCAGTTCATTGTAGGACGTATACGGTTCTGTACTTAAATAGGAAAAATCAGATTGATAAGAATTAGCAGTAGTACTTTTGAAAGGATCTCAGTGTTCTGGTGGACCATAAATTAAGCATGAGCCAGCAATGTGCTGCAGTTGCCAAAAGGACTAAAGTATTCTTGGGCCGCATTGACTGAGGCATAGTGATGAGATTATAGGAAGTGATAGTTGCCATAATTCAGGAAAGATGCTGAAACTGGGAAAATTGCTGAGAAGAACAGTGAAAATGAAGGGAGGCTTGCAGGTTGAATCCTACGAAAAAAAATTAAAGGCACTGAGTATGTTTAGCCTGAAGAAGAGGAAGCTTAAATGAAATTAGCCAGCAGGCCTTAGTTCTTGAAGGTCAGTACCAAGGAAGCGGATATGGATTTATTCTCCATGGTGTCTGAGAATAGGACACGTAGCAAGGGATGAGAGCTTTACAGAGTAAGATTTCAAAATAACATTTTAACATTCCTGTTAAGTGTTAAACAATGGGACAGTCTGCATCCAGGGGTGGGCGTGGAGGGCAGTGCCCATCACTGGGGGTGTTAAAGCAAAGTTCAGACAGCCAGTTGCCTTGGATGATCTGAGGTTTCCTGACCTGAAGGTTGGAGGCCACCAATGTCCCTTCCCACTCTTTGACTCTATGAAATATCATCCCATTTTCCCCCCCAAAAAAAAGGAAAGGAAGGAAGGAAGGAAGGAAGGAAGGAAGGAAGGAGCATACAGGAAACTATAGATCTGTCATGACTTGACATCTATCTTGCAATGCTTGAAAGAGTCTATCAAGTAACGTAAAATTATGTATCTGGTTAGCAAAATAAAAGGCAGAAGTCTAGGATGGGGAGACATGGCTTGGTAGTAATACATGTGAACTGAATATGGTTGTGTGCACCAACCATCATTCAAACATGACTCAGCAGTGCAGAGTAGCTGCTAAAACAAATGAGTATTAACAGAACCACATAGTTTTGATCATGGAAATTGTTCTATTTTGTTCTGCCCTGATTAGAGTGCACTTGGAGCCCTGTGTCCAGTTTTGGGGCAACAGAGCTCAAAAACAATGACATTTTGGAACAACTTCAGAAGAAGGTTACTGTGCTGGGATGAGCTTCTGTAGCAGTTGCCAACTCAGAGCATTCCCAGAAAAAAGATTCAGAGACTAGGCTGTCCCGAGCTGGAGGGGGAAGAAAAATCTCTAGAAGTTTATAGCTTTAGTTTGCAAGATTTTCTCCATTAGGTGCGAGCAAATAAAGGGATCGATTTGGTTAGATCTTAATGTCGCGTCTCTGGGCTTACCAAAGTGGTAGAACCTCTGGAAAACATATCCCATCAGGAACTTTAAAGACCTGCCTCAGCTACTCCCTCAGGAAAGTATGATTCTTGAAACATGTCTTCACAGTCTTCGACTAGCTGGCCCATGTGGTTTTGCTCCCATCCAGGCCAGGCCATCCTGGATGGAGCAGACATTACTGTGATTATGAAACCACTCATCATCTGTTAGTGCCTTTTTTAGGGCGGAGGCCACATTGTTGCTAACTGGAAGCTTTTGTCTCTGCTGCGCTCTGGTGGTTACTTGGGCTGCCAGTTGCTGAGACGCGAGCACTGGTTCGATTATTTCTGCTTTGGAGCAACTGTATCGTGGCATCTGCAGGAGGGCATCGGCCATGAAATTCTTTCCCCCCAGGATGTAGCACAAGGTGAAATTGAACCGCTGAAAGTGTTGTGCCCAACGTGCTTGTTTAGAAGAGAACTTACAAGGGGTCTTTGGCCCTTCCAGATTTTTGTGATCAGTCCATACCTGGATTTTACTCCGTTCTAAGAAGTGTCTCCAGGAGATGAGCGCCCATCTCACGGCTTAAGCCGCCTCCTGCCATACGGCCGAGCGTTGCTCGGTTTCAGGTAGTTTGTTTGCGATGTAAGCGCATAGTTGTATCTGTCCGTTCTCATTCTCCTACCCCCACCGTGACATTGCGGGCATCAGCTTGTATGATGAAGGGTTTGTCAGGGTCCGAGTGCTTCAGCACCGGCTCAGTGGCGAAAACTTGCTTAAGTTTTTCAAATACGGCCATCAACCATTTCAAAGGCTGGCTAGGTTTAGGTTTCTCTCCCCCTTTTTCCAACAAATTTGTGATGGGAAGGGCTATTTGGACAAATGATGGGATGAATTGCCTGCAAATCCTAGGACGCTTTGTAATTGCTTCCTCGTGTGTGACAGAGCCCACTCTTAACACTGCTCTGGCCTTTTGGGGATCCATTTTGATCCCCCCATGAGAGGTTTGGTAGCCCAGTAATCTATCTTGTCCTGGTAGAATTCACACTTGGAAAGTTTGGTGCAGAGTTTAGCGGCATGACATTTCTGAAGGACCGCTCGAACCAACCCCACATGTTGTGCTTTGGTCTCATGTAAGTTGAAATGTTACTAAATACACCAGCATCCCTTTATGCAGATGTTCATGTAGTGTAAGGACCTTCCTCAGCTGCTCCTTCAGGAAAGGATGACTCTTGAAACAAGTAGTTGTCAAAAGGAACTTTTACTGAGAGAAAATGATTGCAGAGAAGTCAGGTACAACACATTGAGCTATTCTTCCCAATTCAACCCCCACCCCCTTCATCAGTCCACTGGTAGTCAATGCTCATCCCCATGGTTGCTCTTCCCAATCTTCCTTTCTCCCAACATCCAGGGACCACCTGGGCCTTGGTGGTTCTTGGCCTCTCCTATCCACTCAGAGAGATCCAGTCCCGGAGGAGGTCTGGACAAAGCCTTCCCCCAGCATTCGATCTCTTCCTGATCGCTGCCTTGAGCCGACATCGTGTGCATGGTCTCCACAGTAGAGGTGGTGTCCTCTCCAGGTTGACCACAATTGCAGATTCCGCCTAATATCAGACCTGCCCCAGTCTGATCCCTTACGGAAGAAAAAATCTCGACTCCATTTGGTTGAAGCAAAGGGTACCTTTACTAAGAGATGCTGATTTAAGTCAGGTGGAATCTTGATAAAACTATTTCCTTCAGTCCCATCCATTTCCCCTCGACCAGTCCAAATGCAACCAATATGGTGCCACCTGGATGTTTTTGGAACCCTAAGATGTTTGGCCTGGTAACTTTCCACAGGGCAAACAGCCTTGAAGACTCCTTGGCACAAACCAGTCCCTCGGTGATACCCTTCAGCTGTCATCCCCCTCCTGAATTCCCACACAAAGGTGCATGCCGGTTTATTCCCCTCCCCCAGGCCTCCTCCCCCACTCCTTTGATGCCAGGATGCCAGCGCAGCACCAAGCCAAAGATGGTGAACCTGAAATCTTTTTTTCCCCTGTGATAGCCACATGAATTTTTGAAATATATAGAACTAACATTTCTTAGTAAATTGGGAGAATATTACAATTACATCTGAGTTCTGCATTTAAGTTTTGACCCTTTCAGGTAAGCATAGGGCTACCGATCTTTTAATTTAAAAATTTGGTGATTTGTTTTAATAGTTCAAGTTTTGAATGAAGTTTCTCTCCCCTCTTTGTCTTTGTCTTTGTCACTTAGCCTGCAGCTGGCAAGTCCTCTCAAAAATCATAACCTAATTCTTTGCCTTGAGGTTGTCAAACCAAGCATGACCTCCCCACAAAGACCACAGTGATCTAAATAACATTATTTGTTTTATTATTAAAACTTAAAAAGCTGCTTACAGAACCAATTGCTGGAAAAGTGGGATGTGTACTAAATAAATAAAAGTTATTTCTTTTAATTAGGATGAAACAGGTGCGTATTTAATAGACAGAGATCCAACCTATTTTGGACCGGTACTGAACTATCTCCGACATGGGAAACTAGTTATCAATAAAGACCTGGCAGAGGAAGGTATGTTTTGCAATTCAGGAAAACTCTTCTGAAATTCATTGGCTCCAAAAGTTAGTTTTCAAATTGCTTCTTTTGGAAAGCAGGTGCATGATTATTTGCACAGGCTGGCTGGTCTTAGCACCTCAACTTGTGGTGGCCTCTTTTTGAATTTCCTGGGCTTGAAAGGTTGAAAAATAGACTGGTCCTGGCATTTTATTCTTGTAAAATAACAGTTCTTCTTCCAAACAATAAAAAATAGGAATAAAGAAGAACTAGATTTATATAAACAGACCCAAGTCTCACTTTGCAAAGCTAGCCAGACCTCCAAATATGCTCCCCTCCACCTTCAAAATCTTCTTCCTTCAGCTGGAATATTTCTAATTATAATATATTTGAAGAAACGAAAAGGAACGTGGTGTCCTGCAGCCTGTTGCCCTTTTCCACCTGTTTGGGCTCTGTGGAAAGTGGGAAGAGAGGTTGTAGCCGTTTGTGGCCTGGGCTCACGTTTGCTATCAGAATTAAATTTTGTCTTTTGCAACTTGGTTTCCTTTTCAAGGTGTGCTTGAAGAAGCTGAATTCTACAACATCACATCCTTAATTAAACTGGTGAAGGACAAAATAAGAGAAAGAGACAGTAAAATCTCACAGGTGGGACCCTCTTTGATTTCTGAGTAAGTGGTGTTTGGTTTGGGGCTGTTTCAGTATATGAGATTTTCAGTGTGGAAGAGGGACGTGGCCTTCCCCAGCTCCAGCAGCATTTCTTCTCTCGTGTTGATGCCGCTTTGACAGTCTGTGAGGCCAGTCCCACCAAGCGGGGAGCTGTACCCGTGACCTGGGGGTTTGTGTGTGTATGTGTGTGCAGGAGAGCTCCTTTCGAGCATTCCCATGGGCTATCCGTTTCCTGCATTGGTCCCAGCAGCCTTGTTCTCTGCCACAGGTGCCAGTCAAGCATGTTTACAGAGTGCTACAGTGTCAGGAAGAGGAGTTGACTCAGATGGTCTCCACCATGTCTGATGGCTGGAAATTTGAACAGGTAACGTAACAAGATTTCACTTCCTTTGCAGATACAGACACAGTTGAGAGAAAGAAAGAGGGAGAAGTTTTATTGCATTGGTATATAAGGTACTACAATATCATACAGGTAGGCCTTGATTTACAACAGGTTGTTTAGTGACCATTCAAAGTTACAACGCCACCAAAAAAGTGATTTATGAGTTTTTCACACTTATGACTGCCGCAGCATCCCCAATGGTCATGTGAACAAAATCCAGGTGCTTGGCAACTGACTCATTTATGACGATTGCAATGCCCTGGGATCATGTGATCTTTTTTCTTCTGATAAGATTCCCTTAACAGCCGTGCTACTAACCTAACAACTGCAGTGATTCTCTTAACAACTGTGACAGGAAAGGTTGTAAAATGGAGCAGAACTCACTTAACAACTGTCTTGCTTAGCCACAGACGTTTTGGGTTCCATTTTGGTTGTAAGTCGAGGATTACCTGTACTACATTATTATCAATATCAAAAATAGATTAGTAGCAGTATCCCTTCAAAAATAATATCCGTGCTATGAAGTAATGCCCAATTGGTAAGTAATAATCTGAAATTAATGTCTGGGTTACTTTAGTGTGCTTCAGTGGTGGAGAGTTTACACCTGCACTTTCAGTCACTCTCTTTTGTAGGAAGCCCAGTCCTTTCCTTCCTGCCTTGAGAGTGAGGTAGGGACAGGTAGAGGTGCCTTAACTAGGCCCACCGAGGGAATCCATGGAGTGGGGGACGGCCTCTGGCTCTTCTCTAACTCCCTTCGCCTCTGGTTCGCTTTGGCAAGAGCACCTTGTTTTTGGACATAGCTGAGAGCCTCCTGTTTATGGTGCCTCTTAAGAAAACTTTATCTGTGAATGTAAAGTTGCTGCTCCTTTGGGGGTGGGGGTGCTGCAGCAGTCATAAGGGTGAAAAAACAGATTGGGGCAATCTTCTTGTTTCCTCTTTTCTGCAATCTTATGTTTCATTTCTGAACAGTGTTCTTTTTAAAAACAGTTTAAAACGGTTTTCCTTTATAATTTTGGTGATCTCTTGAAACCAGTGGCCAGTTTCTTGACTTGCAGTATGGGGTGTGTGTGTGTGTGTGTTCTTTTTTTAGTAATCCCTCAGTGATTTGGAAGATTTGGCCATCTTGACTTCTTTTTTTAGGTTTCTTTTGATAGTCCCTCATTTTTAGAGATTAGTTACTGCAAACAAATGTGATTGAATTGGTGTTTTTCTTGTCTTCATCATTCATCAATTCAGTGTTTCTATTCAAAGAACACTCTATGATTTTTTTTACTGTTTTAAAATAAGAAAATAAATAAAACTCATTAAAAGTTACTATTAACTAATTTGAACTGAAAAGATCTGGCCAAAGAGGAAAAACTTTTCTTCCTAAGGAGAAAGAACCAGGGTTGATCTCTCAAGGGAGTTCATTCTACTTGCTCTGTCCTTGCATTATTGCCTTTCACTGACCATCATGGTTGCCGTTGATTCTCTCAGTGATACTTTCATTTTACTGCATTCTGGGTCCCACATTGCCATTCAGGAAACTTCCGGGCATAAATGGGGAAGAAGACCCTCTATGCTCTTCCTCCCCAACAGCTGGTATTCAGGTGAGTGCTGCAGTTGAGTCAATGAATAACATTACTATAGGTCAGGGGTCTCCAACCTTGGCAACTTTGTGGACCTCAGCTCCCAGAGTGGACTTGAAGTCCACAAGTCTTAAGTTGCCAAGATTGGAGACCCCGCTATAGGTCACTGTTCTATCAAGCATATAAAAATAAATAAATAAAAATGACTTTAAAAAGACAGAATGCAGTAAAGTGAGATCAGAAGCACACAACATGCAGTCATTGGAGGGCTGCTTGTATGTAGTTATTACTTGTTGACATGCAAACTTAATAACTGCAAGGCAGGTTTTTTGGCTGTAATAAAAAGATCTTTAATATACAAATTAGACAACAATGGGACACTTGTTTAGAATTGGAAGAGGTTTAGTTAGATTTCCTTTATAATTTATCTTAACTAGGTATTTTAATTCAGTGATATTATCAATTTAAGAAGAAAGCAATCAATCAATGTGGCTAATTTCCTCCAAAATCTCTCACATGATATAAGCCTGCCTTATGAAGGGCACTTTGGGAAGAAATCTTTGGGAAGATTTCTTGGCTGGGATGATGTCATATCATGCTATGATCCGTTGTTGAATGACCCAGTCTGAACATTGCCTGCTTTGAGGTCAAGATGTTTTTGGAAAGCTTACAGTGAGAAAGTTTATAATATGAAAAAACTTAGGTTTAAGCTACTGATTGTAGATGATAGGCTAGTAGGATGATAGTTTATAGGATAAGACTGGTCCCCTTTTGTATCCATGGGAAGAAGGATGGAATTAAGCCCAATTTTGAAATCTGGAAAGAGTTATTTGTGGTGATGAAGAGAGGAGCTAGCAGAGGTGGGGTTGGATTTTGGAAATTCTGGTATAATTGTTTTTGCTGGGGGATTTGCCTTTTTTCCAATTGAGAAACTTATTTTTGATGTTTTATACGTGAGATGGGTCCATTCAGGAAGGGTAGCAAAATTGAAGCATCCCCACCTAGAGAGTCTTGAATAAATGGATGAAATGTCCATTCCAAGAATCAGCAGAGATTAAATTATTGTTGTTAGGTGAGTTATAGAAGATCAGGAAATGAGATGCCAGAATAGGCAGTAATTTTTCTTTGTTTAGCCCAAGGTCTTTATTGCATAATTTTGTTTCTTCTTCTTTATAAACCTCTTGAAGCTCTTTTTTTAAACATACAAAAGATTTTTCAGGGTTGTGATATATTTGAGCATTTCTATCAAGGATAATTTCCAGGGCTCTCCTGGCAAACCAGGATTTAGGTCAGACTGATACAACCTGTAGAGGAGAAAGGTCACATTGAAAAGCATATGGTCCCAGGGGAATCCCTGGTGTGTGGAGCAGCTGGAGCTGGCTTGTGTGTGTGCATGTATATTTGTGTGTTGTGAGAGAGAGCACCTGTTTTCAGGGTCACAACAGCAGTGGGGGGGATTTATTTTCTTACATTTATTTTACTTAGTTATCAAATTTCGAAACCACTGATGTCCCTCACAGCGGGATACTGGGTGGTATACAAATAAAATATTAAAACATTAAAAACTAGTATGCAAAATTTAAAAAGAAGCAAAGATGATTATAATTCAGTTAATTGGAAGCTGGGGGGGGGAGGGGCTTTCTGGGTGCAAATCAGTTCCACCTCCGTCTGATCCAAGCAAGACAGCAGAGCCATGTTTCCAAACCTTTCCAAAAGGAGAGGGGCTCCCGCCTCATCTCTGGGGGAAGAGTGTTCCACAGGGTGGGCCATCGGCAGCTCTCTTCCTGGACCCCACCAGTCAGAATTCTTTAACTGACCGGTCCATAGCATGTGCTCCTGCCCTGGGTAGGATGGGCCAGTGTAATGGGCTGAAGATGGTTCCAGAGACACCGTAGCCTGGCCCCCTGCCATGTGGGCCTTTAAGGTCATAGCCACACCTGGCATTGGATCCAGAGCAAACTGGCCTCCAGTGGAGCCGGTGCAGCAAAGTTGTTACATATGCTGTTCTTTGGGTGTCCAAGATTGCTTGTGCGGCTGCATTTAGTACCAGATGCTTCTGGACACTTCTCTAGGCTGGGGGTTATTACCTTTCCAGAAGTGCTACTAGCTGCATGAGGCTGCTTGCCAAGCCACCCGTGGTTCCTGGGCCTCACGTTGGTTTGAAAGACGAGGAAAATGGATTTGCCCAGGTTTTAGATGTTTTTGAGCAGAAGTGATAATTTGATGGAACATGCTAATTATTTTACCAGCTGTTTCCATTAATCTGCATGTTGGTATTTAATTTAGAATTTACAGGACAGATACTAACACCAATAGAAACGGGGAAATTGTAATACATCTTTAAAAAGGTTTATTAATTGCCCCAAAATACTTGTCAGGAGCTGGGTGGGCCCTAATCATGGGCTCACTCAAGTTCATGTTCCAGAAGTCAGCTAGTGAGGAAGGCCACCAGTGATGGCCCTGCTCTTCCTCTCTGCTAGGGTTAGGAATAAAAAGAGAGAACTGCCCTCTGGCTAGTGGAGCTTTGGCCTTTGGACAGGTGAGGCCTCGGGGCCCTTTGCAAGCAAGAGCAGCAACTCTAAGCCTCTCTTTCCTGTTCCAGCTAGTGAGCATCGGATCATCCTATAATTATGGGAACGAGGACCAGGCAGAATTCCTCTGCGTTGTCTCCAAGGAGCTGCACAACATGCCCTACGGCACAGCCAGCGAGCCCAGTGAGAAAGCAAAGGTGAGTCATCCCTAGGAGAGGTGTGCATAAAAGCTTGCCGCAGGGCTTCGTGCTTGCCAGGGCTCAGGTGCCCAGGCAGTTGGTTTTTTCGGACAACAAACACACCAGTGAATAAGAATTTTTAAGCTTTATTATTAACCCAAGCAAACAGATTTAAAAGCCTAACATAAAAAGCATACGTGCCAAGCAAGATGACACCCAAATCTCCCATAAGGAGCTCCTTAATAACTACCGCAGAGATATCACTCCCCAAGGGCAGCCAATTTGCACCACCCTCTGTGCAGGATTCTGGGTAGAAGCTCCCAGTTTAAAGGCTGGGGAGAGGTTTCTGTGAAAGCCTGGCGCCATCACTGCGCGGCCCTGCCTCAGTAGTCCTGAGACAGCAAGACCTGACCTTGACCAGGTGGTGCCTGACTCTGGGATGGAACTAAAAATGTGAGTCTTTCACAGGTGAGACAAACGTTGCAGTTATATGACAGCCCCCACCACCACCACCAACCTCCCTTTTTCAGCAGACAAGAATGAGAAACAAGCAGTTTAGCTCAGAATGAGCTTTAAAGGAGAAATAAAAAGGTGCCAGTCAACTCGAAATATAATGGCATTCCACTGTATTATTACAATGCTAATGGGACTCCTTGTAAGAAAGCAGCCTTGTCTCTGCCCATGTGTGGGACCCTTGTTGTCCCCATTGCAGTTTCAGATTCTGACCTGAGTTGGGGGTCTTCAGGCTAAATAGATTATGCATTGGAAATGAATGCTGAAGTAACACTGACCCACACATCCCACTATAGAAGAATTCTGTTTGCGTCCCCTGGCTTCTTCCATGGGGAGGGGGGGTTGAATGCTGGGTGGAGCAGGGGGAGTAAATGTTGGTTTAATTGGTGAAGTTTCAATGTCTGGACAATGCCATTTGCATTGAAGCCCAAACTGGCCTGAAGGAGAATGGAAGAATCTTCAGAAGATGAATGGGCATCTGCCCATGGCCTTCTCCTCTGCCAAGGGGAACCAAAGGAGGGCTGCCATCAGGAATGAGGGCCAGGGAGGTGCAGGTGGCTCTCCAGCCTCAGGCAAGGCAGCACTGGGCAAAGGTACTGATTTCGATGGCTAAGAATTCAAGCTATTTTAAGAGTGCAGACTAGATTCTAAGGGTATTTTACTTGCTTTTTATTACTATGACAGCCATAGTTTTACTTTGTGCATTAAGATGAAATGACTAAGCCATTTTCTAATTCTTCCGGAATAAACTTTAATAAAAAGAGAGTGATGGTGACAATTGGAGAAAAGGGAGAAAAATAAGTTTATATGAGCACTTTAGACACAAACTATAAAAAGCACTCCAGTGAAAAATAAAAAGCTATCTCATTGAAACAGGTTGTCACACAGTCCTGGTCCTTAAAATATGTGATTGGAAAATCTGGGATTTTGCAGCACCTCAGAGTTCTGTTGGTTCTAATGATTGCTGGTATTTCTAAGAATGTGTCAGAGTTGTTGTGAAATGAATTCGTTTAGTTACTTGATTTCTCAGATTATAATGCTTGCTAAGCCAAAAGCCAGCAAGGTATCTCCGTATTCAATTCAGGTCATTCAAGGACATGTTGCATTATTTGCCATTATTGTCTATGTTCTGCCATCTTTGAGCTGTAAGATGAAGCTTAACTGCAGCTGCATTTCTTTTTAGCAGCAGCTCATGAAACGGTTTGTCTTTTAATAAAACTTGTTAGCCTACAAAGATGCTCCCAGGCTCCTCCTGGTTTTCGGCTTTCCTCCTGTAATGTTAAGTGTGAAGGCAGTGGTCCAAGTGCCACCTTCCCCCCCTCCCCCCTCACAGTGTTGCCTCTTGTCTTTGTATTTCTACATCCCATAACTCCTAATACTGGGTAAAAGCAGATTCCGATTTTGGAATAACACAAGGGCCGGGGACTCTGCTCCCAGACAGACAGGGACAAACCTTCTCAGTGCAGGGCTTCTCAGACGCTTTCCCTCCAGGAGGGCTGGTGATCAGACTGCTTTGGGGATAAAGGGCCCACAGATCATTGAAATAAGCTTTGTGTCACAAAGCACCTCCACTTTGCAGCAGGTGATATTCCTGCCTCTTGGTGACAGGAGTTGCACAAACTGTTCATGGCTGAGTAGGGTTGCCAGACGTCCGGCAAAAGGAGGACATGTCCTCCTTTTTAGCTCAATATTCTCCGTCTGGCAGGCAAAGCTAAAATCTTTTAAAATGTCCGGCTTTTCTTACATTTTATATTATAATTTTTATGTATCGTTGTTA
>JAOYMU010000039.1:16027850-16040376 GCA_025802295.1 Psammodynastes pulverulentus
CGGGCCCCGGCGCTCGGCCTTCCCTCCCGGGGGCCCCGCAGGCCCGGAGCCCGCCCTTCACCGGCCGCCTTTGTATCGCAGAGTCCGTCGACCATGTCTGGGATCGCGCTCAGCCGCCTGGCGCAGGAGAGGAAGGCCTGGAGGAAGGACCACCCGTTCGTAAGTGGCGGCGGGGACGGCCGGGCGGGCGGCGCGGGGCGGGCGGCGCGGCTAACCTCCGGCTCCTTGCAGGGCTTCGTGGCGGTGCCCACCAAGAACCCCGACGGCACCATGAACCTCATGAACTGGGAGTGCGCGATTCCGGGCAAGAAAGGGGTAAGGAAGCGCCGGCCCCTTTGTCCGCCCCCGCCGGGAGGGAGGTAGGGAGGCCGGGGCTCTGCGCGGCGTCCTCCCCCCGGCCACTGGAGCCTCCCGGGACGGGGCGGCGGGGAGGGGAGGCGGTTCCCGGAGAGAAAGCTGGCCTCGGCGCGGCGGTGGAGGCGGAAAGAGCCGGGGTGGCGTCTTCCTAGCGGGACGCGGGCCTAATCGAGGCCGGGCTGCAGCCTCGCCTGCGTCGCAGCCTTGGCTGGTTTTCAGCTCTTGAAAGCGAAGCGCTGACGCTTCTGTTCCTCCCCGTAGACCCCGTGGGAAGGAGGCTTGTTTAAATTGCGGATGCTGTTCAAGGACGATTATCCCTCCTCACCTCCGAAGTGTAAGTCTGGGGAACCCCCCGGAGCTGCTGCCGGGTGGAAGACGCCCAAGTCCCCCTGGCTGTAGAGGCTGAAGTGGGTTTAGCCCCGTAGGAGCCAGCAAGGGAAGAGCGGCTGAGGTAATGATAATCGTGGCTCCTTTTCTCCGGCTGCCTTCCCGCCTCTTGGCTTCAGAAAGGGATACAAGCTCCAGAACTTGGTCGGTTCCTTTTCTCTCCTGCTCTGTGGAGCCATTTCCTTTCAGAAGCAGCAGCAGCAGCGGCGACTCTTCTATCTCAGGCTTTGAGGGATTTCAAACTCTGTATTGTTTAGCGCAGGGGTCTCCAGCTGGCTGGGGAATTGTGGGAGTTGAAGTCCGCCAGGCTTAAAGTTGCCAAGGTTGGAGACCCCCATTTAGAGCATTCACCGTGCAAAATCTCCATTTATTTCCTTGTGCAAAAGTCCTCAGAACATACTTGGTTATCTGGAATCCGCAGGAATTTGCTGCTTCCTTTATTTTGTATTATTCTCTTATTGAAGCTTTACATGGGCAGAGATTCTGAAATTCACTTTTCGGTAACTCACGTGATGTTTTGCGTTTGTCTTTTCTTGAGGATATATTTCTTTCCATTGGATGTTCGAGATTTTTCATTTTCACTTTGTTAATTGGTTCAGAGTCCAAGTCCTTGAATAAATATTTTGGTACATGGAAGAAATACTATTAGATGCATTTTTTAAAAAATGCTGCATTTCTGATTTGAATTTCAGCTTCTTTTAAAAAAAATTATTTGGGATTCTTTCATGTCCAACTCTAGTGCTCTTTTAAAAGAAATTTGGTTAAAAAAATATTCATTTAGAGGATTCAAGAGAGACACTATCAGTTCTAGTCCTTAAGAGCTAAGTGATTATAAAAGAAGTTAATTAAATTGATGTACTTCAGAGAAGAGAGTTCAAACTGGATATAGAAGCAAAGGGCATATTCTTGCTCCCTAGCATTGACTGAAAGCCTTGCTAGCTTTTAAAAGTGCTTTGCCAAAGCCTTGTATCTGAACCAAGTTTTCCTTTCTCTAGGCAAATTTGAGCCACCCTTATTCCATCCGAACGTGTATCCTTCAGGCACAGTCTGTCTGTCTATCTTAGAAGAGGATAAGGATTGGAGGCCTGCAATCACAATTAAACAAGTATGCATCTTGTTAGAACATGGACCTAATGTATGCATCATACTATATTGTCTCAAATGCCCTCAATTGTATACCTGTAAGACTTAATGATTTCTTAATACTTTAAATTCACAATTAACAGCTGAGGGTAAGTGTTTAATACCATGATGAAAATATGTATCTGATTTTAATCTATGATTTTGCAAGATGAAAGTCTACTTTACAGTGATGCTTCTCTTATTCTGTGTTCTTAGATCTTGTTAGGAATTCAAGAACTCCTAAATGAACCAAATATCCAGGACCCAGCTCAAGCAGAGGCTTACACAATCTACTGGTGAGTTGCTTTTCACTCTTTTTTTAAATAGCAAACATGGATCATCGAGTTTGAAACTAAAATTGGTTTCATCTTTTCACATATCAAGGATTAGGTCTCTGAATTACAGGTAGTCCCCCACTTACAACTAACAATTGAGCCCAAAATGTATGTTGCTAAGTGAGACATTGTTAAGTGAGTTTTGCCCCATTTTACGATTTTTCCTTGCCAGAGATGTTGAATGAATCACTGCATTTGTTAAGTTAGCAACCCAGTGGTTAAGGGAATCTGAATCCCCCATTGACTTTGCTTGTCAGAAAAGCAGCACAATGTGATCACATGACTCCAGGACACTGCAACCCTCATAAACATGAGTCAGTTGCCAAAAATTCAGATAGGTAATGAAACAGATTCATTTTCTGCTGCTCTTGGAACAAGGCAGGTGTAGGGACATCTCTTTCCTCTTGGAGCTGCATGTGGTACTGCGTAATATATCAGGAGTGTGAATGTATACGTATGTATACTTAGGTACATTTAAAAAAAGACTGAGGTACTGTTGGGAAAGTGAGGCAGGCCCAATAATGGGTCCAAGGATGGCCTCTTCTGACAGGGGTGGGCCACTGCCTCCTTCAGGGCACTCAGAACCATCTCCCTCTCTCAAAGAGGCATTCTCTTCAGTTGCAGATTTTGACAGAGAAGTTATTTACTGTTACATTTATACCTCCATGCTTCTTACAAGCCAACAGACTGTAGTTTACAGTGCAACAACAAATGATATTTAACAGGGCCAAAGTAATAAAAAAAGTAATACAAATAAAAACATGTAAATAAAGAACAGTCATCATCCAAAATCATGAAAAATATAAGAATGAAATGCTTGTATAAGGAGGTTTTTGGTCTTAACTCAAAAAGCAAAAATATATGTCATTACATAAGACCAACCCAAATGTTATTTTGACCCAAACATGAAAGAGGGAAAATGTTCTGGGGTTCTTTCCTCCTGCCAATTCGCTACAGGTAGTCCTCGACTTACAATCACAATTGAGCCCAAAAAGTGAAACATTTGTTAAGTGAGTTTTGCCCCATTTTGCAACCTTTCTTGCCACGGTTGTTAAGTGAATCCCTACAGCTGTTAAATTAGTAACACAGCTGTTAAGTGAATCTGGCTTCCCCATTGACTTTGCATGTCAGAAGGTCGCAAAAGAGATCACATGACCCCAGGACACTCCACTCGTCATACGTGTGCGTCAGTTGTCAAGCATCCGCATGTAAATCGCATGACTATGGGGATGCTGCAATGGTCATAAAGTGGGGGAAATGGTCATAAGTCACTTTTCAGTGCCGTTGTAACTTCGAACGGTCACCAAATGAACTGTTGTAAGTTGAGGACTACCTGTATTCTGTTTCCTGGACCTCTTCTAGGGAGGAGCCTCGTATAATATTGCTCATCTCGACTGTAATTTGCCACCACCAACTAAGTTAGATCACAAGAGCAGAGCAGGGGCTGTGAGCCCCAAGTGGATAACATGCAGAGGATGGGGAATGCCTGTTGCTTTTAACCCGGCCAATGTATTCGATCTTGCACTCATTCCTAATTTTTTTAGCAGGTAAATGCACAGACATAATATGGATACCTCCCTAATCTGTGTAAATGTAGATACTCAAGAGCCCTTTGTGATTTTCTTTACAAAGGCAAAGTAAGGCAATGCCGAGAACTCCTTTAACATGCAGGGGTAGAGAGGCATTTTCTCTCAGGCATTCGTGGGCAGAATCCCAAGATAAATATCAGAGGTGCAAGTTAGGTAATAAGATGCCCAATCTATTCCCAGCAGAACTGTTAGGAAGTAGCGATGCTGTGTGGAGAAATTAGACCATGCTGAGTGTGGAATGGAAGGGAGGAGCAGCGGGTGGGGGTTGTTTTAAGGGGAAACTCCAGGTGGCAATTGGCCCCTTCTGGTTCTTAATCCAAATTGACCATGTACCCTGCATTCCTTCACTCCATATTGGGCTTTCTCCAGCAGCCAAACCATTATTCAGGCAAAACCTGCCTACCTTTAACTAATAGTCTGAATTTCCAGAGCAAGGATTCAAGTTATGCAAGAAATCCCATTACAAATTCCTTCCTGCTTCTAATTATATTTTGTCATGTTTACATCTCCACAGCTATTATTTTGCTTGTAAAAATTCCCAAATTTCAGTCCCCTGCCACAAACTATGATTATTAAACTCAGTTACTTTATATAATGGGAAGGGTAAAGAGAGGGAAAGTTATGCTTTTTAACAAATATAGCATAATGACCTTATGATGGCTCCTAAATTCTGAAATTCCCTGCCTGCAGAAGCTACAATGGCTCCCTCCCTGCTAACATTCAGGAGGCAATTGAAATACTGCACATTGGCCGTCTTTGGGAAATAAGTGTTACTGTTATGACTTATGGCAGGTTTCTGTTGAAATACTACTTTTAAAAATATATTGGTAAGTGCTCAGCTGGTTTGATGTTACTGGACTTCAGTTTGAATGTATGTTTTATTAATGTTTAGCATTTTAAGCAGCATACACATTTGGTAAATGAATAATTTTCCACCGATAACTGGTTTTCTATCTCATCATTAACCATTTACATTAATACCTTTATAATACACTGGATATACAAATTATATTTGTATGTCATTATATTACGTCTACACAAGTATACACACTGGTGGCACAGTGACTAGAATGCAGTATCGCAGGCTAACTGCCCACAGCCAGGAGTTCAATCCTGACAGACTTGATAGGTTGACTCGGCCTTCCGAGGTCAGTAAGAAGAGGAGCCGGATTGTTGGGGAGCAATGGGCTGACATTGGGAACTGCCCAGGAAGTGCTGGAAAGTCCTCTGGAGAGTAGATAAGCCTAAGTGCTGTTGCTATGGAAATATGCCAATCCGAATTCTAACCATTCCTAACAAGTTCAGCTGAACTGCAGTCTGTCCAGAATGGTTTAGCAGAATTTCTGAAACACAATGTATTTATTTGAAAACAAAACTTTTTAAAAAAAATTGAGACAGTTAATTTTGAAGCCTTGTTTTATTTTCTGAAATTATGAGCTACTCTAAGCGTATTTTTCCGTGGAAAAGCTGAGGCCCATTTTCTACCGCTCGAATAAAGAATTTGCTGCCAAAAGCCTTTGGGACATGAGAAAACATTTATCTGAGGCCTCAGGGTCATCGGTTCAGAATGAAGCAGTTTTTGGTTTGGTTTTTGGAAATTTCTCCCCTTTAAAGTTCCTATGCTTATCTTTCCCATTCTTAAATTACTTCATTATTATAAATAATTGCATTCAGTCTGATACTGATTTTGCATCTGAGACAGCTGACATTCAAACTCTTCATGCATAGCAACATTCTTGGGAGGTGTGTTCTAAAGTGCTTGTACTTGAGTCCTAGCCTGTAACTTCTGTCTAATTTCCATCTCCAGGGAAAATTCACTTGAAATACCAACAGTTTGGTTTTTGTGGGTTTTTGTGCTAGGAAAAATCTGATCTAGAACACTTTATGGATTTCGATCTTTGAGAATTGTTAGCTTTTTTTCCCTCTACATTTAGCCAAAACAGAGTGGAATATGAAAAGAGGGTTCGAGCACAAGCCAAGAAGTTTGCACCATCATAAGCTCCTGTCATCCACATCTTTAAAGGAAGGGATTAATTGGCAAGAACTTGTTTACAAAACTTTTGCAAATCTAATGTCGCTATGTACAATTAATAGTCATTTAGGGGAAGGGATTATATGTGTGCCATTTTCCATATTCACCACTTGTATACAGTTCTAAACTTGCTGAATTGTCCCCAGTTTTTCATACAGGGTCTCTTCCTTCAGTCTTTTGTATTTTTGATTGTTATGTAAAACTTGCTTTTATTTTAATATTGATGTCAGTATTTCAACTGCTGTAAACTATAAACTTTTATACTTCTATAAATTCACTAGTATCTCTAGTTTCTTTGCTCTCAGATGCAGGCACGCTTTAAAATGTTTGGGGGGGTTGTTTTGTTTTGGTTTGGTTTTTTGCCTCTACTTGGCTGGTAAAAAAAAACCCCATGTCCTCCATTCCCTTTTGTTTTCTACCAATAAGGAATTAGATTGTTGCATAAATGCTTTGGATCCAAAGTCAGCCGCATCTTGATTCTGCGTCACCTCCTTTGTGTTTATGGAGTTTTGTCTGTGTTGCTGTTTAGAGTAAATAAACTGTTTCTATAAAGTTTTTTGTCTCGCTTTCTTCCCCATTTCTTCACTATTACACCACTTCTGGAGAATCTACAGTGCAGATAGCACAACCTGATGTGGAGTAGTTTCGGTTAAACACGGGTGAAGGGAAACACTTGCTGACCCTCAGTAGGTGGCTTTGTCTGCTGTAGCTGTCAGCAGACCCTACCAGGAGATCCAGGAGTTTTTAAGTATTTTAACCGTGCTTTTCATAAGTCTGTAAAATGCAGTTAAATTGTATGTGGTTGCACTAAAGTCAATGATGGAAAGAGAAATGTTTGAAAAATTGAGAAATGTTAAATTCATTCTCTGACAGACTTGTGAGAGTTTACAAAAAAAGTTTTTATGTTTAGATCTGGAACTTGCTATGTAATCTCTTTTTAAACTATAAATAATGCCTCTTAAAATATAGGTTAATATCTGTTCACTAAAAAAGCAAAAAGCCATTAAGGATATATCATTCCATGACAGGAACTTTCCAGAGAATTTTCTAGAATATGCCAATTCTCCTCCAAGGGTGGTCAGGGGATTTTCCAGGATGAATTATCTGAACATGAAGCACTGGGAGGGTTGAAGATGTGGTTCACCCCTCCTAAGCCCTTTATCAAGAATCCCTTCCAGCAAACCAGAGCCCCACTGGATCAGGAAGAAGGTATGCTTGGCACACCCCCATCTTCTTTAAAAGACCAGCAATCTGGTCTGAATCTAGACAATATTTGCCATTGACGTAATCTTCCTAGGCAAGACTAATATTTGGGCAAACCTAGATAAAAGGACATTTCAGTCAGACCTGATTTTCTGATGGGGATGCTAAAAACTCAGGTTTTGAAAACAAACATTCTGGACTTGGAAAGAAGCATCCAATGTTCTGGTTTCAACCCGTGTTCAGGACACCATTGGACTTCTATCTCTGTCTAGTTTGGATTTCCTGAGCATTCCTCAATTGGCTTTTATTTGCCGAGGCAAAAATATAGGGAAAAGTGGACAGCTCAAAGCAGAAAATGCAGGTTTTCTTGATAGATTCAGAAAATCTAAAGCCATATTGATTTACTTTACGTGAAGACAATAGCACCCAAACAACTATTGGATTTATTGCTGCTGTCTACACCTTTTCTGTGCTGTTTTTGAGCACAAAAGGAAAAGGCAAAAAGCATTTTTCCTAATCATTTATGAATCCCTGTTCAAGTAAGCAGCATCTCCAGGCTAACATATACAAACACAAAATATATTTCAAAGCAAGTTTAGGAAATAATTGAGATCAGCTGAGATATAAAAAAAATATGTGAGAAATTCAGTCCATAACCACATGGGTTCCAGCTATTTGCCCTATTCCAAAGCCCAGGAATAAAATCTTATGCTAAAATTAATGTTACTTGGCTCTAATAGCTGTTTGCAGGCAAAAGAAAAAGCTGTTAGGTATAGCAAATGTTATGCCTTTTTAAAAAGCCAATTTTTATAGGATTGGTAAGGAACAGCCAGTTCCCATTTATCGCACTTAATGTTATGGCCTACTTTGTTCTGAAATTAGAAAAAAAAATTATTCACATCCCAATGCAAGCTACCAATGACACACTATAGCATTGTGAAATATTTCATAAGAAACCAAAGTAGTGTTAGATCTATTGCTGCTTGGATGGTGGGCTGCCAAGAGTGATGCTGTGCGGATTTCTACTCAGTCTCCAGCTGACCCGTGTATTTAATTTTGAGGCTGCTCAATGCCACAGTGACTCTGAGTGGCGTACAAATAATGAAAAGAAGAAAAAAGTACATCAAGTGAAAGAAGACAACTGGCCAGAAACAAAACCTCAAAAAGTCAAATAGAAAAAAACAACCCAAGTGGTGGCTCATATTGTCTCTCAAGCAGTTGGCAGAGAGATCTCTAGGGGTACAACTCTTGGGGTTCTCGTTCCCCATTTGGGACCTGAAGCTAGATTTAAGTGATCATATTCTTATGAGACCCTTAGCCACCTGAGACTCCTGCATTAATAGAACAAGTTATCACCTTCAGAACAACTTGGCTGCAATGAGCTATAAGTGGAATTGTTTTTAAAAAATGGTTTGGATTTAAAATTTGTCCATAATATGGCAAAAGACAAAGTTTTGGCCTCATTACGCTGCACTGAAAAAGGCTATCTAGTACCTTCAGCCAAATCAGGCACCAGAGCAGGGCTGTTGAACTCCTGGCCTGCAGGTCGGATGCATCACGCACTGGCCATGCCCATGCCCAGTTTAGCAAAGGAAAGGGGAGTCCCAATATGTCATGTGATGATGCCATGATGACCTGAGTTTTGACACCCCTGCACCAGAGAGCAGAAAGATTCCTCAGGAGTATCACACTGGAGTCAAGTAAAGGTTTATTATAATAACAGTATTTTAGTGCCTAATTAATATTAGTTTTGAGACCACACAACTCTGGGTGGTTCACAATGAAGTAAAATAAAAAACTTTATCAAAGAAGAGATGGATGACTGGAACATATTGAATTCCAAGGCCTGGAGAACAGTTTTCAACAAGTTGTGAAAAATCAATAGCCTGGGAACAATATGGATTTCCAGGTATGTATCATTCCAGAGAGCAGGAGCCATCGTCTTGCTTTCTGGGTCCTGTGACTGCTAAAGGGACCTAAACCATGTCTACTCTGACCTCACTGGGCAATTCCTTCGGGTAGCTGAGCCCTAGCTCACAAAGGGCTTTCACTAGTGCCTCAAATTGCATCAGAAACCAAACAGTAACCAGTGTAACTCATGAAACACCAGAGGACGTGCATATGTTGCGATCCACCCATGACTGTCTACACTGCTGTATTCTGGAATAGCTGTGGCTTCCAAGTAGTCTTCAAGGGTGGTCCCATGGTGTAGAGGAGACTAGCAACCCAATCACAAGATGACCAGGGCTCAAGTCACTTTCTGAAGAGCTTATGAGCCAGAAGTAGACACAACTGGTGAACCAGATGTCCTTTTGGCCGCTATTACTCCCTGCTCTTGAGCCCCAATCCGTTCTTCACATCCAGGCCCATACAGCCTCCAGACACTGGGTCAGCACTTTGACAGAGTCATTTTAGATCTAATTGAGTTCCCTCTGAGGGGGGGAGACTGCATTGCCTCCCCCCCCCATGCTCCATAAATAAGGGACTGGATATATGACTCAGAGAATCCTAGGGCCGGAAGGAATCTTGGAGGTCTTTTAGGCCAATCCATTGCCCTAGGCAGAAGTCCCTATACAACCCCAGACAAATGATTGTCCAATCTGTTCTTGAAAATCTCCAGTAATGGAGCACCTACAATTCCAGAAGGCAAGCTGTTCCAGTGATTAACTGTTCTGTCAGGAAATGCCTCACTTCCAGGTTGAATCTCACTCTGGTCAGCCACCCATTGCTTCTTCTGCCATTAGGTACTGTGGAGAATAATTTGATGCCCTTTTTCCTGTGGTAGCCTTCAAGTATTGGAAGACTGCTGCCATGTCTCCCCTGAGCCTTCACTTCATTGGGCTAAATGTACCCAGTTCCCTTAGCTGTGCATTGTAAGATTTAGCTTTGAGGCCCTTTCTCTCTGTTGCTCTTCTCTGCACTATCTTCAGGGCCTCAACATCTTTTTTGAATTGTGGTCACCAGAACTGGATTCCAAGTGAGGTCTCATCAGTGCAGCATAAAGCAGAACTATCAAGTCCATGATCGTGATGTTATCCCTTGGCTGAATCAACGGCTGTGCACTGCTCACTCATATTTAAGCAGTGATCCACCAGGACACTTTAGACCCTCTCACAATTTCTACTGTTGAGCCAGATGCCTCTACACCTATGCATTTGGTTTTTCCTTAAGTGTGGGACCTTACTTTTTTCAACACTAAACTGAATCTTTATTGGATAGGTCCCAGTGCTCAAGTTGTCAAGATCCTTCTGAATCTTGCGTCTATCTGCCAAAGCAATCCCCCCAGCTTGGTGTCATCTGCAAGTTTGACGAGTTCTCCTTTTAGCTCCTCATTTAGATGTTGAAGAGCACTAGGCCAAAGACTGAACCCTATGACATGTTTTCCTCCATGTAGATGTAGCTCGATTGAGGACTACACACTCTGATTGGTCAGCCAACTGTGATTGATGCTCTTTTCCAGGATTTACACAGGTATTGATGTCAAGATGATTGGTCTGCAATTTCCTGGATCCAGATTTTTCCCCTCTTTGAAGATTGGAATCACATCAATTCTTTTCTAGTCCAATTCTAACCCATCAACACCAATTGAAAGCCACCAGAGGAAGGAGGAATACTGCAAAACAGTGTCTTCCACTCTCATCCCCTGAAGCTGAGCCAAAAGCATATCGATGTTATTGTACGTTGTCGAGAGGTCAATGAGAGACACCTATTGTTTTATACTATAGGATGAACCTGGCTTTGTGAGCTGCCCAGAGAAAACCTATTAGCATGCTCTACAGAGGGGGGTACTGATTTCTTCATAAAAGCATCAGGTATGTAAAACGGAAACGCTTTAACTTTGCAGATGCCTTTGTCAAAGGGCTCTTTGGAGCTGAAAGCTCCATCACTGGAGGCGTTTAAGAAGCTATTGGACAACCTTTGGTCTAAAATGGTATAGCTTGAACAGGGAATTGGATTACAAGACTTCTGAGGTCCCTTCCAGCTCTCTTATGATAAAATTAACAAGACTTTCTTCTATTTCCTACTAAGACAATTCTACTCAATCCTGCTTGCTTCCTTTTACGTTTCCTGGGACTAGCCAACTACAGGATGATGAACGTGTACTAGTAATTGGTCTTGTTTTCACTCCCTTGCCCCTTCAAAAACAATGAGAAGCCAGTTTCCAGTGTAATTTTTGGTTTAGAGCATTTATTATCAACTTAAATTCATCCACAACATATTAAGAACTGAAATAGCAAACAACCAAAAAGTAGTGATGTCAGATATAAGGAAGTTGCTTCTGGTTTTTCCTCCATTGTCTCAAAACAATTCTTGGAATAATAATTAACTGAGATGCTAAGTAAAAAAATAAGACCGGGATACGGATGTTGCATTAGTAATATCTATTGTGACAAGCAATGTATTAATGAAGTTAAACAGATCAGTTGATGGAAATGACTGAATGAAGTATCTCAGACTGGAAGAACGTTGTCCAAATTTGTATCCTAACTCTGAGCAAAACCTTGTTACTAAATTCAGTGATACTTCTTCTCTTTGAGAAAGCTCTTTTGCCTCCATGCAGCTGACTGACTGGCTCCAGAACAGGCTGTGTTCTGGTCCTCATCGCTGCTGCTGCTGCTGCTGCTGCTGCTGTTGTCACTGTCCTTAGGCGTCTCCTCAGAGGAGCTCTCATCTGCAGCAGTTGCTCTAAGAAATGGAGATCAGGGTTACTCTATAACAAATTATCTCTTGAGACTCTTAAAGGAATCCTTTAGAAGACTTACTCTGTGCTACTACAAGGCCCGTTGAGTATAGAAAATTCCTTTCCTGAATCAACATCAAAAGGATCTGGGGGAAAAGCATAGAAGACTGTTAAAATAAAAGTCCCCCCCACCCATTGACCTACCAGAAAAGTAAGTTAAGAACTATTAATTTAAATTCCACATTAAATCCATAAATCCCAAATAAATGATAAACCACCAGCTTCTCTGGCAGAGGGAGAATTCGCAAAGTAATTTTCAGGAACGAATTTTTCTGCATTAGCTTTGCTAGGGATGGGGGTGGGGGTCAATATGGCCTTTAAGGCAAGGTTGGAAACCTGCAGGTGATGAACCCCCCAACTATGTATGTATGGGAAGGAAGTATAAGCAAATAACATTAGAAGTGTATGCCAAGGATATTTCCAGCAGGGTCACCCAAAGATCATGCCAGCTGCCCACTAAAGCAAATGGGCACCCACGATAGAAGAAGATGCTGGAGGCAGAAGATCCCTTGGATGGAAATGGCAAAGGCACCCACAGGAGAAGGTATTGCGGAACCACTCTGGTATTTTTACCAGCAAAGCTACATGGATAAAAAACATAACATGGTGGACCAGATTGACTGCTGGATGATGGGTCTCTCAGATCAGATGGCACTGACAAGGAGAAGGAGCTGAGGATCTTTTGGAGAACGACTGGTGTTTATGGCATGGCTGGATTGCAGCCTTCAGGATGTCAGGAAAAGAAAAACTAAAGTTGCAA
>JAOYMU010000039.1:16040657-16056586 GCA_025802295.1 Psammodynastes pulverulentus
AGTGAAATATGAATCAAACCAATACAAATTGACACCAGGCATGAAAAACACATAGACAGCCCTCAACCTGCAAAATTATGACGGTGTTGAATAAATGGATGCATAGCCTGTGTCCAAGTTGTTAACTGCAAACCGCCCAGGGAGTGCTGAAAAGTACCATGGAGTGGAATATAAGTGCTATTGCTATAGAAATCAAATTGATTCTATTATTGCTAAAAGAGGTGGAGAAGCGCAATTAGAGCCTGAAGGAAGTGGCTGAGTGCTGACAACGGAACATCACAAATTGCTTATCTGCCAGCTCCAAGTTAAGCTAAAGAAGAAGAAATTCAGTCAGTTCCCGCCATATAATCTTCCCATCAGGAATTGCTTTGAAACCCCGAACTTCTTTGATACAGAACCAGAAAAAAAATGGAATGGACTTAGATAACTTGTTAAGAATGCATGTGAAAACAGACTGCCAAAAACGAAGAAAAAGAAGAAAGCAAACTGAATGCTAGAACAAACTGTGGAAATTGCCAAAAAGGGAACAGGCGCCAAAGGCAGGAAAGAACAAAAATCCCAGAAAGGAACTCAACACAGGGTTTCAGAGAGCTGTTAGAAGAAATAAGCAGCATTATTTGTAAAGGCACTGAGATGGAAGCAGTCACGGAAAGCAAGGAAGTCTTTCAAAAGATCTCAGCAGGAGGCTCCAACCTCAAAGTGGAATGCTAAAAGGTGACAATAAACTGTGAGTAACTTATTCCAAAAAGATCAAAGATGGGAGGAGTATAATGGAATTCTGTGCAGTAGACATGTCAATATCCAAGATGTTTAGAAATCCTTCCGTACTTTTACAAGAACCTCTAGTACTAGAGCATGAAGTTAGATTAGTGCTCCAGTCATTATCAAGTTGGAAGGCTACAGGAGCTGACAGAAGACCTGCTGTAATATGGCAAGCAACAGATCAGGCAGCAGAGCCAGATTTTAAGGCTCTTCAGAAAGTGCAGGAGCCGCTGTCACCTCAGATGAGAGAATATTCCAAAGGCTGGGGCCAGAGCAGAAATTTCAGCCTGCCAGCTAAAGTTGTTTGGCAGATGGGATATGTAGTAGGTATCATCTGTTGGAGTGAGTGGGACTGGCCAAGATGGACTTTAAAGAAGCAAGACAAGTAGAGCTTTGGAGCTTTTGAACTTTGGTGTTGAAGAAAACTTCTTAGAATACTTGGATAGCAAAATAAATAAAATAAAAAATAAATCATTAAATATATCAGTACAGAGTTCTTATTGGCACACATGACCAAATTCAAATTATCCTATTTTGGACATATTAAAAACAGTTTCTAATGCTGTTCCCAGATGGAAGGAAAGAGTCGAGGTTACCCAGCAGGAAGAGAGATGGAGTCGGATACAGGAGTGATGAATGTGCCATTGGGAGACTTGAAAGAACAGGTTAGGGATAAATCATCATCAATTTTGTGAGGTATTTAAGGGGCTTGGGGGAGGGCTTCTTCCTGTATTTAGGATATATAGCGTTAATAACATTTATTATGGCTGCTTGATACCACTGAGGAATCCCCACTCTTTGTTCACCATTATGATTATTTCTCATGGATTATGGATCAAAGATTCCTCACTTTTTGTCATTACATCAAAATTTCTGGAAATGTTAACCAGAATAAATAAATAAAATAAAAAATTGAATATATCAATAGAGTTATTATTTGAGGCACAAATGACCAGACTCAAAATGTCGTATTTTGGACATATTATGTCCAAATAGTGAACTATTATCCTTGTGTATGATTGATTTCTTCCTCCCTTTGTCTTGAGCCAAACAGTTTACTTTAAAATTTGGATAAAAGCGTCACTAATTTGCCAATTCAATTCCATCCCCTTTTTTCAAAGCAGAAAAAACCAGCACAACTTGGAATGTCCTACCTGTTTCATCTTTTTCTTGGGCATGGTCCAGAAATTCATTCTCAACCCTTAACACTTCCTCTTCACAACTACATGCTGCATATTTCTCCAGGAGATCCTTGTTCAGATCAAGAAACACTGTTCCCCATTTAAATTTTTGCAAAAGAATTGTGGCTAGATCAGAGTGTCCTAAAATAAGGAAAATAACTTCAGCAACGATCGAACACCTCAAAGGTAATTTGCATATCTTATTGATGAAATACATTTCTCAGTCAAGGTTACTAAAAGAATCTTACATATGAAGCTTTTGAATTTGAGATTTTATCTTATCCATGGGTCAAGAACTGTGCTCTGGTAGTCTATGTATTATGGCATTTTATTGTGTTTCTTTATATTCTACTTTATATTAGTAAACTACCCAGAATCGTGGACGGGATCAGCAATAAATCAATACAATAAATAAAAAGAAATGATGCTTGACAAGAGCAACTTGTTTTCACTAACATGACAAACAGCTACAAATATGTGTATATATTTGTATATATATTCTTCTAGTCTGTAAGATAAGGAATACAAGCAATATTTATTGCAGCTCACCTACAATGCAGAGGGTAGCTGCAAAAGCTTCCACACAAGTAAGTTTGCATGGCCGTCCATAATTCACTGGATTTGCAGCTATCAAGTAGGGTAACAGCCGGAGATGACTTCCCTTCATCTTGCTAAATGGTGTTTTGTCCAGCTTTGCCCAAGAACAGTCAATCACCGCAACTCCATTCTGGGTCACAACCTCCCTGAAAATACACCTGCAGTTTTAATATGGGATATTTCTGTTTTGCTGCCTTGTCAGGAAATCAGATCAATTTTGCAGGCTACCAGAAGAAGAAAAAGGATTGAAAAGCTACCCTCATAGTTATTACTCCACAAAAGCAACATTACACAAATTCAAATATTTTACAATGTGTGTGTGTGTGTGTGTGTGTGTGTGCGTGCGTGTGTAAGCAATTCAGAACGTTTTCAGCAATCTGGAGCAGTCAGAGGATGCCAGTCACCCAAAGCAGAGGTCAGGATGCAGCGCAGGACCTTTCAGGGGTGAAACCGGCCCGCTTGAAACTAAACAAAGCAGCGGGTGCGGGAGGTTTTCGGCGTTGGGCCATCAACCGATCCTCTCTTCCAGGCTCCTCTAGCGGGCGAAGCCCCCCAAAAGCCGGGCAGCCAGCGTTACCGCCGGGCACCAGGCAGGGCGGGGGAAAGGCGGGCACTCACCTGTCGGCGGGCGAGAGGAAGCGGACGGCGGCGGGGCTGAGCACCAAGCCCCCGAAGCGCTGCCCCAGGCGGAGCGTCCGCACCAGCCCCTTCCGCACCAGCCGCCGCCCGGTACACCGCCGCCGGTCGCACTGGCCCAGGTCCCACATGGCCAGCGGGCAACGGCGGCGCTGTGTTCCGGCCGCGGCCCTTGGCTCTTCGTCGCCGCCGCCATCTGCCAAAGAGCCTGGGGAGGAAAGGAGGCGCGTCAGGGAGCGTTAGAAACCCGGCCGTCCCGCCGCCGCCGCCGCCGCCACGCCCTCACCGCCCAGCGACTCCGCGAAGGTCTCCAGGCACCGCTCCCCGCCCGACCGCCTCGGCCCCCGCCGCCGCCCTCGGCCCATCTCCGGTTCTTCCGCTTCCGGGTCGAGCCAACGGCTCCGCCCACCGTCAGCCAATCGCAGGGAGCAGCTCCGGAAGAGGACGCGCCACGGCTTCCGGAGGCGCAAAGATGGAGGCCTGGGTCCCCGCGGGGCAGAGGCGGCGGCCGCTCCGACTGCCCTGGCCGCTTCCTCTGCTGCTGCTGCTGCCGCTGCTGCTAGCGGGAGGTGAGGAGATGCCCGTCGTGCCCTCGAGGCGCTGCCGGGGCCTCCGCCGTGGCTGCCCGTCTCTCTCGCTCTCTCTCTCGCCTTCCAGGACTCGCGGCCGCCGGGAAGATGAAGGTGGTGGAGGAGCCCAACAGCTTCGGGTGAGGCGGCGGGCAGGGCAGGGCGACCCTCGGCCTGGCGGGCTTGGGCGGAGCGGCGGCGCTTGGTCCTCGCCCCCGCGGTTCTGAAGGCTTGTCTTTCTGTCTCCCCTCCTGCCCTCCCTTCTCCGAGAAGGCTGAACAACCCCTTCCTGCCTCCTTCCAACCGGCTCCAGCCCAAAGCGGCGCCCTCCCCGATCTCCGGTGAGCCGGGCAGGGCGAGGGTCCGGGGCTGCAGGGTCATTGCGACCCCCGCGTTTTGCGGAATCCCTGATGCGTTTTAAACGCCTTCCTTTTCCAGGGCCTGAACATCTTTTTCGGCTGGCGGGCAGATGCTTTGGTTACGTGGAATCTACGTAAGTCGTTTAATTAGATGTGCGTTTAAAAAAATCACTGCCTTCTAAAAACTGGAGATAAATCTCTGACTTGTTTTGAAATTGTAGGTATAAATATGAGTTTTGCCCATTTTATAACGTCACCCAACACGAGCAAACTTTCCGGTGGAATGCCTACAGCGGGATTCTCGGGTAAGGATACAGCTCCACAGCCACCTTTCTCTTCACTGTTGTCTGTTTAAGGGGATGCTAAAAATTCCCAGATGACATGATAAATGATAAGATAGAAATATTGCATGGAATTGATGCAGAATAACACCATAATTTCTACATTTCCTAAGCATGTTCTACAGTTTCGTCTCATGTATATTTGTTACCGGTAAAAGAATACTTAGTGTTATAATGAGGCTGAGAGGTAGTGATAATTTTAAGACTCTCTGAGATTGGTCAATAGCTAACAACTATCTTTTCCCCCCAGAATGAATATAGGTATGTGTACTCTGCCTAAAGAGGAGAAATTAAAGCTATTGGTTGATGTGTTACCTTGTTAATTACCAAACATGTCCATTGGTGGGATTCTTTTTTTTTTTTACTAAAGGTTCTGTGGGTGTGGCTTGGTGGGCGTGGCAGGGGAAGGATACTGCAAAATCCCACCCCATTAACCTGCTTTCCAGCTCCGTTCTCCTGTGCAGGGCAACAAAAGAACACCCAGCCAATCAGCTAGGACTTGGAAGGCAGAGAATAGATGAGGGCAGGGCCAGTCAGAGGTGGTATTTGCCAGTTCTCTGAACTACTCAAAATTTCCGCTACCCGTTCTCCAGAATTGGTCAGAACCTGCTGAATACCACCTCTGATGTACTCATTGCTCATTTAGGCATCCAGAGCTCATTTGATGTAATTAAAGCATACCTGAGTTAAGTTGTATCACTTTAGAGTAAAGGTCTGTCATTTTTGGAAGGGGGGTGGGTTTCAACCTATTCTGCAAAGCACCTGAAGGGAGGAAAAGGAGCAATGGATGGACACTAATCAAGGAGAGAAGCAACCTAGTACTAAGGAGAAATTTCCTGATAGCGAGAACAATTAATCAGTGTTACAACTTGCCTTCAGAAATTGTGGGTGCTCCATCACTGGAGGTTTTTAAAGAAGGGGTTGGACAACCCATTTGTCTAAAATGGTATAGAATTTCCTGTTTGAACAGGAAATTATTCTGTTTTCTAAAATCAGTCATTTTTAGTGATGTAGTTTATGGGGTTGTGTAATGTATCCAACTACCAAAACACTCAAGTGGAAGTGAGTGGTAGGAATTGTGGCGGGAAGACAGCAAATGTGGTTGCATCTACAAACGGCAAAAGGTTGTTGGGAAAAAGTAAAAGAAGAGTTGGAAAGTGGGGCCAGGGCTGAAGACAGTGTTTTAAAACAGTACCGGATAAAAATTAATTAAGCCCACCGATTATTATCTCATCTTTCACGTTGGTGCAAATGATAAAGAGCCTAAAAGCAATATCAACAGGAGCTGTGAGGAGCTATGCATGAAAGCCAAAGAGATAGGACAGGTGGTATTTTCATCTGTATTTCTGACAGAAGGTCGACAGCCAATGAGGGAATGGAGGATTCTAGAAGTAAATCCCCTGGCTTAAGGGATGGTGCTATCAAGAGAACTTTGAATTTCTAGACCATGCTTTACATTACCTACAGGAAGGACTTCTGGCTAGGGATGTGTTGTACCTCACAGGGACTGGGAAGAATGTGTTTGGAAAACCACTGGCAAAAAGATGCTTAGGTCATAGAAAGAGCGTAGAGAAGAGCAACAAAAGTGATAGGGCATTTGGAGGCTAAATCATGCAATCGCTGGCTGAGGGTATGTTTAGCCTAAGAGGTGTAGGAGTGACATATTACCTGTCTTTTAATATTTGAAGGGTTATTACAGGGAAGAGGGGGTTGGTTTATTCCCCAAAGCACTGAAGGCAGGACAAGAAACGATGGAAGCTTGTCAGAGAGAGATCCAACCTGGAACTAAGGAGAAACTTCCTGACGGAACAGTTAGTCAGTGTAACAACTTGCCTCCAAAATTATGGTTTTCAAGAAAAAAAATATTTTTTCAATCTTTAAAAAAAAGATTGGACAATCATTTGTCCAGGATGTATTGAATAAGGACTCCTGCCTAAGGCAGGGGGTTGAATTAGAAGGCTTCCAAGGTCTCTTCCAGCCCAAGATTCTATGATTTTAATTAGCTGACTTGACTGCTGTAACATATTTCATCATTTGTGAGATCGATAGCTAAAAAGTTGATGATATAATTTCTGGAAATCCCTAATTTAAAGATTTACTATTTGAAAAGTGGGTTTCGGGATCAACTAATCCTTTCACATAAATACAGCATTATATTTACCTATGATCTGATGGTGTATTTATTGTATTGCAATTTATATACTCTCTCAGGATAAGAATTCTTCATAGGTTTGGAAACAATAAAATAAATATATATAGACAGCAACAATTATAGGATCTTTTTAAAATGGATCCATTTTGGGGCCATTGTGAAGGGTTGGGCAGGAAATTGCTTGCAGGAGCTATTTTGGCCTCCCTTCTTTTCTCTCTTCAGGAGAACTATCCATTTTAAGGACTTTGCACAGTAAAATGCTTTGCTAATTTTCGTAACAGTGAGATGTTTCATGCTCCTTGAACTAAGGTGATTAATCAAACAAATCTAAGTTGCAAGTCAATTTGGCCCGTTATGATTTACATCCCTAAATTCAATATTTCTACAGTATGACTTCATATAAATGAAATGGAGAAGCATCAAATGTCAACTACATATTAGTGCACTTCACTTCTGATTCTTGGGTTAATGCTACAGTTTCTTGCTCCAGGTATAAGATAAAACACTGCAAGACTCTTTAATTTTGCAGATACAAAGAGTAGCTCTTTGTAGTATTCTTTTCTAAAATCAGCATCTCTGAGTGGAAGTAAACCTTAACATTGCTAAAATAATACCATTGTTTTTAGTATCAAAAGCTGCTGAGAGATCCAGAAGAATGAACAAGACTTAATCCTGATTCATCTCCGAGTATCGGGTTGATTTAAGCAGACGGTTCTAAAATTGGGCTTGAAATCAAACTGCCAATGGCCTTTGAAATATCTGAAGCAGAGGTGGTATTCAGCAGCTTCTGATCAGTTCTGGACAACCGGTAGCGGAAATTTTGAGTAGTTCGGAGAACCAGCAGTAATCTTTCCCCCAGGACTAGGGAGGGAATGGAGATTTTACAGTATTTTCTCCTGCCATGCCCACCAAGCCATGCCTACCAAGCTACATCACAGAACCAGTAGTTAAAAAAATAGAATCCCACCACTGATTTCTGAAGTAGTATATTATTCTTATTTCCTAGAATCTGGCACGAATGGGAAATTGAAAACAACACTTTTGTTGGTATGTGGATGAGGGAAGGAGATTCTTGTGGAACCAAAAATAGAGAAACAAAGGTAAAGAATTCGACATAATAAGCCAACATATATCTTTTCATTCTAGATTATTTATTTATTTGATTTGTATCCTGCCTTTTATAAGTAGTTTAAGCAGCATATTAGTGTCACCACCTGCTATGTTTTTCTTGTAATAATAATCCTGTGACGGTAGGGTGAGCTGAGAATAGAGAACAGGCCCAGTTACCCAATGAGCTTCTGCAGCTGAGAGTGGACCAGATTCTGCTTGCTTCTAGTTCAATACTTCACTTCATGTTTCAATAAACATGTTTTGTAATCTAATTAGATATACTTTATTTACTTAGGATGATTGTAAATATATTATTCATCACTGAATTGTTTGCAGCAGCTTAGCTGTAATACATGGAATTTTATCTTTATCTGTGAAATATTCATTGAGCAGATTATATTTATTAGGTCTCTACTGGTATGTTATTTAGGGAAATTAGTTAAGTTTATTTATTCTGTTTATAAGTTCTCAAATCTCTGCTTTACAGGTACTTCTTGTATGTGGAAAAAACAATAGATTGGCTCAAGTATCTGAACCAAGCACTTGTGTTTATTCTCTTACATTTGAAACTCCACTTGTCTGTCACCCACATTCTCTTTTAGGTGAGAAAATAATTCCTTCTTTGGATTAAAAGCGGAAAACCGAAACAATGCAATTTATATTAGCAATCTTGACATTGTATGTGTTCACTAAGTCCATTATATCAAACTATTTTTTGTTCCCAAACATTTCTTGCTATGTTATGATCCCAAGAACTAAGGGTTTCTATAGATTAGCTTTGCTTTTTGATATGATGTTTTCTAACAAGCAAGTCCACTGGCCCTGCTAAGATGATGGCAACTAACCCAGTAACACTTGCAATTCTGTAGACTGTTGGCACCCAGAGTTGCCTCTTTTCACCAGGAAGGGGTGAGGATTGTTGTAAGATACATGCTGATTTATCTTGGTCAAAGCCCATTTCAAGGGTCTGGAAACCAGGCCTTGTGAGGAAGGCTTCTATCTGCTTTTCCTAAATAAAAGACAATTGAGGACTGTCATTTTATAATAGCTCATGCTTCGAAAAATACACAAAAATGGCCCCAGATTGATTGGAATCTGTTTTACTGTGGCCTCGAAAGAATCTGGCAGTAGCATTCCCTTGATATGATAAGCCAGAGTTTGGTGCATCTTCTTTGCCCTTTAAGTCATTAGTGACATTCCCTAACTGGCTGCTGCCCTGTATTGCTGGACTGAAAGCAGAGGAGATGTTTGAATGGTCATAAGAGTTCCTCTCTGGGACCTTGCAGAGCTTCCAGCAGGAGGCTTTGGGGTATGCCTTTTATGGCTCGAACCAGCTTTTGACCACTAAAATGAGTTGCTCTTACTTAGGTTTTTTTTTCTCATTTTCATGGATACTTTTAAGCTGCAGAATTAAATTGAGTCAAATCAATGTTTTATTGGTGAGAATTTCTTCCAGAATCTATGACTAGTTGAGTATTAATTATTCTTTCTGAGTGCTCATAATAAAGATGCCTGGACAGTTGAGATGCTAATAACTATGATGGTGGCCAATAGATACTTTATACATAATTTACTGTTTACTAATAAAGTAGAAGTAGCAGTAATGATTACCAATGCCAAACAATAAAGTTTTTAGTGACAGCAATGAAAACAATTTTAGTAATTATATAATAGCAAGCACAGAATTGATTCCAATAAAGCAATAGCAATAGCACTTAGATTTATATACTGCTTTACAGTGCTTTACAACCCCCTATAAGTGGAGTTAGCATTTTACCCCCAACAATCTGGGTCCTTATTTTATTGACCTTGGAAGGCTGGAAGGCAGAGTCAACCTTGTGCCAGTGAGTTTCAAACTGCAGAATTGCAGGGCGCCGGCAGCCAGGAGAAGTAGCCTGCAGTATTGCATTCTAACCACTGCACCACCATGGCTCATAAAGGAGAATATTTGTAGCTCAGGATTTAACGAGGGATCTTTGGTTTTAGCTTTTCTATACATTTTTTCTAATTTTAATTACTTTTTAAAACTTTTTATTAGATTGTAAGCTGTGCAGAGTTGCTGTATCAGCAACATGACCAGTATGGAAATGTAATAAATAAAATTCTGTTTACAGTGGTAGCTCCGTACTCATTAATTGGTTCTAGGAGGCACTATGAGTATCAAAAGCGATGAGTACCAAACATTTTTTCCCATAAAGAATAATATAGTGAGTTACAAGGCAGCCATCATTGACAAGTTCTAGCTTGTGTATTGAGTACCAAACAAACGATGAATACCAGGACAAAATTTTCATTCCAAAATGTGTTGAGTACCAAATTTGATGAGTTTTAAAGCAGTTGAGTACCAAGGTGCCACTGTAACTTTCTTAAGGGGGAATCAATCCTAGAATCATGGACACACTCTAGTTCAGGGATGTCAAACTCAACCGTCTTTTCTAACCTTTTGAGTCAAGGACGGCCTCCTGGAGCACTCCAGAGGCACCGTTTTGGGCCTGGGAGGCCTCCCGGAGGACTCCAGAGGCCAAAAGTGATTCCAGGGGGCCGCACCCCATTTTTGCTAGCAGAGGCACTACAGGCTGTTCCTTTGCTATTTCCAGACTGGCCCCGCGCACCAGATCTAAGCACCCCATGGGCCAGATCCGGCCCATAGGCCTTGAGTTTGACACCCCTGCTCTAGATTGACTCTGCATCTTAAACAAATTTTTTTAAAACCTGACAGAATCTTATTCTATAGCTTTGCTTAATCAAGATCTGAAAATTGTTATAGCTTGTTTAGCAAGGCTAAATACCTTTATAGTTTGACCAAGGAGGATTTATTAAAGATATATTGGAGATCCAATTTGCTGCATTATGAAATTACATGTATTATACTTGCCGCACTAAAATTCCCTTCAGAATTCTTACCTTAGATATTTTAAAGATCTGAACAAATATACGGTACCAATAGAAGAGAATATTAATAGCTTAGAGTTGAACAGTATGGTCCTTGGTAGTCTCTGAGCTCGGTTGTTTGCACTTGATTGCACTGATGATGTTACCTAGTTTGGTAATGAAACATCTGCAAGAAAACAACCGAGCTCAGAGAGCACCGAGGACCCCACAAATATATGATTAAACCTTTGCACAATCCAGATAAATCTCTGAAGTTCTGAATCAATTGCTATCACTTGAGGTACAAAGCAGGAGTACCCACTTCCTCCCTTGTTATTTGTACTCACCATGGAAATGTGTGTGTGTGTGTGTGCGTGCTTGTGCCTTCAAGTCAGTATGGAGAAGTCTCTGCAGTTTTCTTGGCAAGATTACCTAAGTACCTAAGGCTGAGAGTGAGTGACTGGCCCAAAATTACCCAGTAATAAAATAAAATATATTAAAATGAAAATTGGGAAATGAGACAATACTCTTATCAAGATATGGTTGGAAGAATCACATGCTCTCCGTTTTATTTGAAGTTTTGCTAATTCATTTATCTTTGTTACACCTTAGACAAGGGGAAAATTGCTAATGTTATACTTTCTGTAAAAAAAAAGGCAAGGCTTTGTAAAATTGTATTTAAAACATCTCAGAATGAATTGGAATTTTAAATTTATCTTTTTATTATAAAAAGATTTTATGAAACTTATGAAATATATCATTATTAGTAGAGATGGGAACCAAAATCTTGGTAAAATGAATGACCCAAAAGAATACCACTAGGATATTAAACATTCATTGTTTCTATCAAACATGTTAAAAGTTTTAAAGACAATGACAGTCATTTTTTGAATTTGTTAATATTAAAGTTTGGGCAAAATGCTAAAAGCCTTAGCTCCTTCTTATTTTACTCTTGTTTCTATTTTTAGCCATCCTAAATGGCTAAAAGAATTAATAGTTATTAATTTAAAGTTGATAATTGATTAAATTTCTTCAAAATATGCTTGGCTACTTAATTTATAATTCAGATCTCTTTTTAATTTAGAATTAAAAACTCAAGCAAAGTTTTTCACAAACTTTGAAGCACTGTTATTAAGTTTTTCAGAGAGAAAGAGATTGGCTCAATATCCTGCTGACTTTATGCCCAAACCAGGATAGAACTCACAATTTCCCTGGCCCCCTTTTTATTTTTTTAAAGCCACCTTTATTATTTTTATTTATAACTTGTGAACTTACTACTAATTAGTAGGTGGTGAGCCTACCTACTAATCTTTCCTCCTCCTATTTTCTACCCAACAACAATCCTGTGAGGTTAGTTGGGCTGAGAGAATGTGACTGGCCCACGGTCACCCAGCCAGCTTTCATCCCTAAGGTAGGACTGCAGCTCATTGCCTCCTGGTCCCTGGCCTGGTGCCTTAGCCACTAGACAAAACTGACTGATAAATTAGCACCCAGGAACAAAAAAACATCCTCTGATTGCTGGAATGTTTCTGAGGAAAAGGGAACACATTTGTACTCGTCGTCATATGTTTTTTGGGGTGGGGTCTGAGGTTTTTGGAGATTGGTAAAGTTATAAATCAAAGAATTAAGAGCATTCACTGCTGCTAAAATGTCCGTATCAGCCACTGGAAAGATTAAACTATGATATTAGAGGTCTGCTATCAAAATGGTTGGCATATCAGAGAAATTGACCTAGACTTTTCATTTCTGTACTGGTCAAGCTGAACTTGGTTATTCTGTTAAAGGTAAAGATTTCAGACAGTCTGTTTTATACCTTAAAATAACCAGGGATACCATAATTGTGTCATGCCAGATGAATATATTAACATGTGGGAAGTATTGTTATAACACTTGTCTACTTGAGTGAGCATAAGATTCCCCTTCTCCCCAAACGTTTGTTTTCACTCATTCATGTTCCCTCGGCCAGCAAGGATGTGGCTGATAGCAGTATTTATTAGCAGCAAACGAAGGATAAAAGTGCTTGCATTGTAATCCTCTGCCTCTGGGAACTTAATCTTTGAGGAAGTGTAGAGAACTCAAAGTGCGATCATTTGTTCTCTACAGTCTATCCAACCTTGCCTGAAGCTCTTCAGAGAAAGTGGGATGAAGCTGAGCAGATGCTTTATGATGAGTTAATCACAAAACAGGTGTGTGCGTTTTATGTTCTACTAGCAAAGAACAGCTTCATCAGGTTCACTGACTTGTCCGTGTGGGGGATAAATAGTACACTGCTCAAAAAAATAAAGGGGACACAAAAATAAGACATCCTAGATCTGAATGAATGAAATATTCTTAGTAAATACTTTGTTAATTACATAATTGAATGTGCTGACAACAAAATCACACAAAAATTAACAATGGAAATCAAATTCATCACCCCATGGAGGTCTGGATTGTGGAGTTACACTCAAAATTAAAGTGGAAAAAAACACTACAGGCTGATCCAACTTTGATTTAATGTCCTTAAAACAAGTCGAAATGAGGCTCAGTAGTGTGCGTGGCCTCCACGTGCCTGTATGACCTCCCTACAACACCTGGGCATGATCCTGATGAGGTGGCGGATATCCCCTGATGGATCTCCTCCCACACCTGGACTAAAGCATCCCCCAACTCCTGGACAGTCTGTGGTGCAACGTGGCATTGGTGAATGGAGCGTGACATGATGTCCCAGATGTGCTCAATTGGATTCAGGTCTGGGGAATGGACGGGCCAGTCCATAGCATCAATGCCTTAGTCTTGCAGGTACTGCTGACACACTCCAGCCACATGAGGTCTAATATTGTTGTGCATTAGGAAGAACCCAGGGCCAACTGCACCAGCATATGGCCTCACAAGGGGTCTGAGGATCTCATCTTGGTATCTAATGGCAGTCAGGCTACCTCTGGCGAGCACATGGAAGGCTGTGCGGTCCCCCAATGAAATGCCACTCCACACCATTACTGACCCACTGCCAAACTGGTCATACTGGAGGATGTTGCAGGCAGCAAAATGTTCTCCACAGCATCTCCAGACCTTGTCACATCTGTCACATGTGCTCAGTGTGAACCTGCTTTCATCTATGAAGAGCACAGGGCGCCAGTGGCGAAGTTGCCAATCTTGGTGTTCTCTGGCAAATGCCAAATAACCACCTGTACACATCGGGCCCTCATACCACCCTCATGGGGTCTGTTTCTGTCTGTTTGAGCAGCCACATGCACATTTGTGGCCCGCTGGAGGTCATGTTGCAGGGCTCTGGCAGTGCTCCTCCTTGCACAAAGGCGGAGGTAGTGGTCCTGATGCTGGATTGTTGCCCTCCTACAGCCTCCTCCACATCTCCTGATGTACAGGCCTATCTCCTGGTAGCGCCTCCATGCTCTGGACACTACGCTGACAGACACAGCAAATCTTCTTGCCACAGCTCGCATTGATGTGCCATCCTGGATGAGCTGCACTACCTGAGCGACCTGTGTGGGTTGTAGACTCTGTCTCATGCTACCACTAGAGTGACAGCACCGCCAGCATTCAAAAGTGACCAAACCATCAGCCAGAAAGCATAGGAACTGAGACGTGGTCTGTTGTCACCACCTGCAGAACCACTCCTTTATTGGGGATGTCTTGCTAACTGCCTATGCTTTCCAACTGTTGTCTATTCCATATGCACAACAGCATGTGAAATTGATTGTCACACAGTGACAAAGCTACCTAAGTGGACAGTTTGATTTCACAGAAGTGTGATTGACTTGGAGTTACACTGTGTTATTTAAGTGTTCCCTTTTTTTTTGAGCAGTGTATATGTATTAGAATATAGTGAAATTCTGATAATCATTAACAGCTTCATTTATATCAATAATTAACTACAGTGACAGTGAGCAGCTGGATATCATAGTGGTTAGAATGTCACCCTTTGAAGCGAGAGACCAGAGTTTGAATCCCAGCTGGCACCTACCTTACCAGTAGAAGTCCTTGGGCAAAGATCCCCATGCTTCACATGCCTACCTTAGACATGAAAGTGCACAAATTAAGAGTCATGCTGACTCAGACATTGCCTGGATTAACAAGGTTTGTGCCAGATGTCAGGGAAACAGTCCAATGATAAGTGATCTACTAAGTGAACTCTTGAACAAACTATACATAGAGGAGACAAGAGAACCTGGAATTGATGAAATGCTATTACAACAGCAGACCTAAAGAGACGGGAAAACTGAAATATATAGGCAACTATGGATGGGCAGAAGGCCTGCATTCACACTAACCGAGATATAGCTAGTTACCCAATGCTTCAACATAATGAAAAAGAAGTTGCTTTCACAGCTTGAGGCAGACCAACTATACATTACATTCTGAACTATTAGAACAACCAGATGTGCAGACACCATCTGAAACTAGAACATCACTGCCACTCCCTCCATTACAGAGCACAGTAGCTCATATGAGGCATAAGCTCATGAATAAACTAATTACAATCAACCACTGACTGATTTCCAAGACTCAGTGGAGAAGTATTAGCAAATAGTATACTAGAAAATGCCAACAGAGCCCTCACAACAATCCCTCCTACCACCACAAGTCAAACCTGATATATACTACAGCCACTGTAATTCTGGAGATGCCTGACCACATGGCAAAAAAAATTGTTTTGATTTTTAAAAAACCACATTGTTTTTAAAAATTGGAAGCTAGAGAGAAATAAAGATTACAATTAAAAGAGAAGAGTCAAATAATCTCGACTTAAATTATAGAATGGAGCAAAATGTTCTAACATTCCTCATATTGAAGGATATTTTTGAAAAATGGGCTCAGAAGTTAATAGTGTCAACAGAGATATTTATCTCTATGGAAGGATTGTGACTAAAAGATGTTGCGAAAGAGTAACATCTCTTTTTTTAAAATAAATTTTATTAATTTTCTATTTTAAAAAAACACATAACATAGATAAACACAACATAATACAAGCATAACATTCAGAACGACAAAACTAAGAACTAACATAGAAGGAACAATTAAAAGACATAATAATTCTAACTTAACAGTCGTGATTGACTTTACAGTTCATTTAACTGTGTACTAGGGATATTTCAAATTTGGTGTTATGAATAATATGTATAATATTTACATTAATATATCTTGCATTCTTTTTAATTATACTTATTTCTCTCCCACAGCCATCTATACCAGTTTTCCCATATCTTATAAAATTCCGAATCAGTCTTATCTTCTAGTTGGAAAGTTAACTTCGTCATTTCCGCACATAACAGGATTTTTTTAATTACCAATTCATCAGATGGAACCTCCTCTTGCTTCCATACCTGAGCATAAGCCAATCTTGCTGCAGT
>JAOYMU010000039.1:16073283-16087661 GCA_025802295.1 Psammodynastes pulverulentus
GCAGCAAGCAGCAAAAAGCCTGTTGCAGCTTCAGCACAGCCCAATTAGCATAAGCAGCTGATGGTCCTTTGGATGGGCTCCGACCACCAGCTGTTTCAGACTGCAGCCTGAAAGAGCCGAGCCACATGCTAATTAGCCTGTGCTGGGAAAGGGAAACTGAAACTGTTTCTGCTTGCTGCAAAAGTTAGGTGCGTCTTATACTCCGGTGCATCTTATAGTCAGAAAAATACGGTAACTTCTAGGTCCACAAAATAACCTTTTTGTGGTTATTTTGGTACCTTATGTTCACAAAATAACCTCTTATATGTCTAATATTAAATTATTTTGCTTCATTCCGTAATTGTAAATCAAGTTTAAGCGGTCTCCTTTAATTCTAATCTTTAGTTCCTTCTAGTGTCCAATTTTTTAAACATCTTATGCTAAACAAAATTTTTAAAATAGCTGAACAAAACAAAAACATGTTCTCACAGGAAAGATTTTTTATAATTAATTCCAAAATCTTATTTCAAATTTATCTGAACCCGATCCATTTTGTAACTTTCTAAAATCAAAGTATTATGCCTTTTGCTACTTATTTAAAAAAGGGTTCATTATAGTTAAAAGCTCTTTTGCTAAGGATTGAAAGAAATTCACCTGGTGCTGTAAAACGTGTTGATTTAAAGGTTCCTAATAGCTGAAAAGCAATTATCCAGCAAATTCTGAAAGTCGTTGGAAAAGGAAGTATGCCCCTTACAGGCTTTGGGCAAATGGTGGTTATTCATTGAATGAGAATTCAAGTAAGGCAGTGGAAACCTCAAATGTAGCCGCGATATTTTCTCTAAAATTCTGAAGAGCTACTGTTAATCAGAACTGATAAAGATGAATGGCTGTGGGAACTAAGTATTTCTAGTCTAGCACAGAGGAGGCCTGGGTGACATGATAGCAATCTTCCAATATTTGAGGAGCTGTCACAGAGGGGATGGACCTATTCTCCAAAGAACCGGAGGGCAGGCAGAAGTTATGGGTGGAAGATCATTAGAGATCCAACCTGGAAGTAAGGAGAAATTTCCTGAGGACAATTTAACCAGAGGAACAGCTTGCCTTCAGAGGATGTGGGTGCTCCATCACTAATCACTGGAGGCTTTTAAGAAGAGAGGAGACAACCATTTGTCTGGAATGGTATATAGTCTCCTGCTTGAGCAGGAGGTTGGACTAGAAGAGCTCCAAGGTCCCTTTCAACTCTTTATCAATATTTTATGACTTCTAAGATAGATTGACATTGTATAAAGTATGGGTTTTTTCCCCTGTGTTCTAGTTGGAAACAGTGACGGTAATCACATTACGCAAGCACTGGGGATAAAAAAGTCAGATCTTAGCAGGATTCCAAATCCCAGCAAGCATGGAGAGGCTGAAACTCAATACAATGCCTTGTGAGAAGATTGTCAGCTTTTCCCAGCTTCGGTAAAGTATTTCCATCCACATACAATTTTTAATAATTTGATAGACCTAACAATATTATTTTCTTTGAACCAACATTTATTCAGTTCTATCCAGTCATTGCATTTTACATGGGCAGCTTCCTTAAACCGTGTTCTTTCCCTCCATAACAGAGTGCCTTGTATGTGAGGACAGCAGACGATGGCTTGAGGTGCCAGACTCCATTCCTTTGTGTATAATCGCAGCTGGAGCCCCATTCAGGCACCGCGAACAGCAAGAGCAGGTTTGACAGTCTTACATGCTCAAAACTCATGTTGGTGCTGCAGTGGCCCTTTTCTCAGTGGGAGTTGGGAGAATATCGTCTTGAATCTTTGAATAAAGTTAGAGTTATAACAAAAATGCACTTTCTTTGTCTGTTGCTGACTTTCCTTCTGGACCACAAGAAACATATTTGCTAGTATTCATAGTAGCAAAACTACTTCAAGTTTTAATCTGAGTTACTAACATGGCTTCATATACCAAAATGTTTCTTGACCGGATCGTGCCTGTAAAGTTCTTTTTGATAAGAGAAATGTTGGTGTCGCCAGTTTTGGAAGATTATAATAAAACTCCTTGTACTGAGATGGGGAGGGGAAGGAGTTGAAATCAATGCTGTCAGCTTCTAGGATGAAATGGTCTCTGCCAGGGGTTCCCAGCTCCCGGACCAAGACTGATCTGTGGCTTGTTAGCAACCAGGCCACACAGCTGGAGACGAGCAGCAAGCGAGGAAAGCTTCATCTGTATTTGCAGCTTCACTCATCAGATTCTCATAGGACTGTGCATGGGAGGGCTCTAGGTTGCGCAGCCACCCACAGATCCGTGAAAACAAATGACATTAGCAGTGGGGGGAGGGCAGAGATTGGAATGCAGGAGGAAAGGAGGGCGGTTTGGGGGGGGGGGCAAGCCGAGTTGGAGAAGGCACACATTGAGGGGCCCATTACCTCAACCAGCTGAAAACTTTTCATTGGACACATAACGAGGTTGGCCAGGGGAGAAAGTTGATTGCATCTTTTGTGCCAAGCAGGCAGATTCCATTTCCTTCTACTTTCCGTGAAGTATATACTTTGGAAAGCAATGAGCTGGGAGTCTTTCTTACTAATTCAGTGGGATGGAGGACATTAAGTGGAAGTTGCCTGGAGAATAACTTCTACCAAGGTTATGCAAACGATGTCTGCTCACTGACGGACATCAGGGAGAGCAAGGATAGGGAGCATCCTGTGACCATAGCAGGGAAGCTCCATCAGTCATATCTTGAGGACCCCTGGTGTTTAAGGGGGCTGGGAACCAAACCTTTGGCCCAACTGTGCTGAAAATGGCTTGTGCGTGATCCAGGGAACCCTCAACTCTGGCAACCATTCAAAGCTGCAATGGGCCTCCCCAAAGGCCCTTTCGACTTGGGTTCCAAGTCCCAACAGCCACCCCACCCCACCCCTTCACACGGCTGCATTTTGGGCACTCAGTAACCAGCCTGCGCTTATAGCCATCCGCAGCGTCCCCCAGTCACATGGCTGCGATTTACATTTTGATGAAAATAGGTGTTTACTTCTGGTTTGGGCCAAAAGTGCCCCATAGTGAACAATGGGTTTGTTTAATGTCTGCTACAAAAAAGGTCATAAAATGAGGTCAGTCACATAACCCACTTTACAACTTCACAACTTATTTGGGCAAAAGAGCCATTTGTCTGAGATGATCTAGGGATTCCCGCTTCCAACCCCGGGATCGAATAAGAAAACGAAGGGCACCAGACGAGGCGGAGGGTCCTGAAGGGCGACGTCTCGCTACCTGCGGGACGAGAGTTTTAACGGGCACAAAGGGAGGCCGATGCCAGCAGGGTCCACTCTCCCCCTGAAAGGGGGCCTGGAGAAGTAATGGCAGGCCTGGTACCGCCAATGGCTTAACTCCCCCTCCCCCAACTGGTCCTGCATTGAAGGAAAGGTAAGAGGCAAGAAAAGCGATACAGCTGAATGAGGGTTTATTGCTGCCCCCAAATCTCCCCCTTCGGGGAAAAGCGCCAGACCTTTTCCTATGTTTATATGAAGACACCAGGCAGTCCGAACCAGAGAAGGGCCTCTGGCCACACAAACTGAACCTCCAACCACTGAACTCCAGAGAGAACCGCAAACGACGCTCCTGCTTCAGGGAAACGCTCACGCTCCCTCTGCTGGCCTCGCAGCCTGTTCAAAAGGGAGCTGCTGGCTGCCTCAGAAAGCTGCGATGCAAGTTTTGCTCTCAGCACTCGGACAGATTTAAGCAAAAGCGTTTGGTGATCAGCCCCAAATGCCTCCTGAAGCTCGGCTTCAATAACGATCCACCCACATCTGCCCTACTGGCTTTCCTCCGGAGACCAAGGGTTCCCCAGCTCCTGCAAGATCAAGCCCTCAACAAGAGTCACAAATCACGCCCACGGGTGGAAGTACACCGCAGGCACATTTTATGCAACTCTACCAGGACCTCAGAGGAACCCTGGGGGCCTTGGTGGGGACATTCATGTCAGGTTGTGGAGATTCCTTCTGCCCTGTCAAACAAAGCATCATAAAACTGAGCGGTGCCTTCGTTCACTTTAAAAAGCTTAATTACAGAACTGGTGGTTAGAAAAACCCACAAAAGTCGTGCGTCAGGCCAGCAGCCTTCAAGAGAGCACAAAGCTGCAATCTCGGCTCGTGGGCTGAGAAGAGGCCAAAATGGCTGCAGCCGGAGGCTGGGAGCAAGAAGAGCCAGAGAGGTTGAGGCAGGGCAGCCTTTGCCCTACACGAACTCTGTGAAGTCGTCCACGGAGGAGATCAAGCGCTTCCTCTGCCCAGTTTCGTAGATGGGGGCCGGGTCCTGGGGGACACGGGCGGAGGCCTTCGTAGGGACCGGAGGGTGCACGGTGGGAAAACCGGCCTCTTGGAAGTGGGTTTCTTCTCGGATCTGGAAGGAAGAGAAGTGGATTGCAAAGGCAGGATCCACGGTGTGCGCCTCCTCCGTGGCAGCAGCCCCTCCTACCCAGGCAGCTTCTCCCAAAGACCCGGTGGCTGCCCCACCCCTGCTGCTGGGCTGGTCCTGATGACTCAGGTGCACGGTTTGTCTTGGGCTATTGCACATAACGTTGGGTTGGATCTTTGTATGCCATCCAGAGTCACTGCTGCCAGATGGGCAGCCATAGAAATTATTTAAATTAAAAAATCAACATTTTAAACACCTCTGCCTTCCATACAAGGGGAGCAAGTTGGGTGGCTACTAAGGGCAGCGTCTGAGCTACCCAGGTTTGGGCTAAAAGAGAGTCATTCAAGATTGTGTTGCAAGAGGTGTGGAAAGTCTGCTTCTGCCTTTTTTGAGGAAACAGACTCGATGGCTCTTCTACCTGCTTCAAACATCACCGGCTTTTGGGAAGAAGCGAGGGGAGGAAAGAGGGCCCCTCCCTTACCCTGTGCCGGAGCCGCTTGATGTGGCGCAGCCGAGCGATCCACTTGGAGGGATAGGTGTCGGTGGGGTTGGAGCGGCTGTGATGCACCAGAGACGCCATCTGAGGAGAGAGAGGAGCACACCTGAACCGAGAGCCTCTCCTGACTGAGGAATAAGCCAACTCGGCACACTCCAACCGGACCAACGCCCCAGGCCAATGCATGTTGGGGTGAAAGAGGCATCCTGGAGGCGCAGGCAGGCACTGGCCCAGGGACCCAAGCCGGAGCTGCTCTGCAGGGAGCCTGATTCTGCTGGGTCAGCTGCCACAGGAACTTAGCTTCAAGGGCTTCCCCAGGTCTGGAAGGGGGTCCAGATCCTGGCAGCAGATCTTGTGCTCAGAGCAACCCTAAAGTCCTCCTTGCCTTCCCAGCCAGAGGATCCCTCTGCTTATTCAATGCTGTTTGGAAGCTCTAGAGTGCAGAGGGAGAGACCTTGAGGGGCAGGAGGAAGAGCTGCTACCAAAGCAATGGCCACAGGAGGGAGACTTGGGTTTCGGTCAGAAAGGGAGCCCCTTCACATAAGGCTAAAGCGGGTGTTGGCAACCAGCGACCCATGAGCCGCATGTGGCTCTCTCGCCCCTCTCCTGTGGCTCCCTGTCCCATCACTGGCTGGTCCCACCTCTCCCCCTCCCCTCCCCTCCCTCACCTGGTCTGAGAAGGTAAGGGCAACAGCGGGGGATAGAGAAGCGGCCAGGTCCCTATCTCCTCCCCGCTCTCTGTCTCTGTCTCTCTCAGCCACAGCTGGGCCAAGCCAGCAAGCTCCCCTTGGCATTCTTCACTACTTCTTTCATTTCTTCTTTTTGGAATCCAGACAGGCTGAAGAACGGTTGCCAGCTGCGGCGGAGGCTTCCCTTCGGGCAACCCCCTTCCTCCTCCTCCTCCTCCTCTGACAGGTGGCTGTGGCGGGGCTGGGAGGATGCCCATGTGCCAAAAGCACAGAAAAGGCGGGCATGGGGTGGCCGCCACTCACTTGAGGGTCTCCCCGTACGTGCGCACCCTCCCGGCCCCGCCACAGCTGCTGGTCGCAAGAGGAGGGGGAGGGGGAGAGAGGACACAGAGATAGAGGGGGAGAGAGAGAGAGAGCCAAAGAGAGCCAGAGGGAGAGAGCCAGGTTTTGTGGCTCCTGGTGGTTTTTTTTTCTTGTGGGAAACGGGTCCAAATGGCTCTTTGAGGATTTAAGGTTGCAGACCCCTAGGCTAATGAGAGGGAGGGGGAAGCACATTCAGACCTGCAAGATTCAGTTCCTGGGACTTTACAGTAAAAGTCATCCTGAGCTACCAGGCCTTGGTTTCGGAGTCTGCTCTACCTTGTAGGGCTGGCAGAAGGGGAGGCGCCCTCCCACCCACCCAAAGGAGACTTACATTGGCATGCAGTGCCATCTGCCGGGCAACAAATGAAAGGTTTTTGTCCGAGACAATCTTCACCACGCTTGTGTCAATCAGCCCCTCCATATCTGGGATGGCAGGGAGAGAGGAGGTTACAGGGCGAGAGCAGAAACCGGACCCACTCAACCCTCCAGCATTCACTGCATTCCATTCAACAGCACCCATTCTTGGATCCCCGGAGGAGGCCCACAGCAAAGTTGGGTGAAGAGAGAGAGGCTGGGCTTACCCTTACGGCACTGTAGAGTAAGCAGGTTGCAGTTATAATCCAGCGGTTTGATGATGACGTGAACAAAGTTGAACTGGCCCTAGAAAGGAAAAGCAGAATCAGCACGGAGGAACCGGCCTTAAGGAGAACACAAAACTTTGGTTTCTTCTACCTGAGCAGTGATCACTGCTCTGGATCAACTGCATAGGGGCAACCTGCTTAGGAAAGCGATTCAGAGTCGTCACCCCCCCCCCAAAATCCCCCTCTTTCACTGACTTCACTCTTTCTGCAGAAGGTTGAGAGGCAGCACTCTTTGTGCTGCCTCTCAACCTAGAACAGCAGAGGCAACTTGCAGCTCCCCCTCCCCTCTTCATTCCTCCCGCCCATCGACTGGCAGAAAGCCCCACCCAGAGGCGGGCCAATTGCAAAGCCACCAGCTGCCTTTGTCCAATCAGTGTCTTTCTCCTAACCTTGATGGTGCCCAGTTTGAAGTCTTCCCCGGAATCATTGTAAATTATGGACACAAAGTCATTCCCCAAATGTCGTTTCTTGTCACAGCACTTTTTATCCGAATCTTTGGTGGGCATCAAAGTGGCAATATGGAAAATAGCTACAAAACAAGAAGTGAGGAAAATGGCTGTAGACGGTTCAGACCTCAAGCAGCAAAAGACTCTGGAGATCACGCCTTGGGCAGCCCAACTTAAAACAAGGGGTTTAGGTACCTCGCTGGATGGAGAGCAGCCATCTCACTCCACAAAATGCTCCCAGGAGCCAAACTCCATGCTTGATGCCGCTACAGAGGCTGAGAACTGGGAAAGGACTTTGCTCAACAGATCTCTCCCAGGGAGTTGATCCGAAGGGAAAGCCAAGTTGTGCAGAACCTCCCCCAGCATCTCAAGGTCCAGTCACCCAACAAGCCTCATGCTCCGAAGGGTTCCTCAACTGGGACAGCTGTTCATTCAAGCCAGCTCAAGGTAGATGCTAACATCTGTCTGGCCACTCACAGCTGGAGCAAGGCGTGAAGGGGCATTTCGGTGGCTGGTCCCCTTCCAGAGGAAGTTTGTTATGCTACTTCACTGCCTTGAATCCCACATCAGTGCAGTTACACCCGGCAAGGATTGAATCCCGGAATCAGAAGAACCAAACTGCCCTTCAGGCTTCACAACAGCTTCCCAAACAGCTCCCAGGTGGAGGTGAGAAGCTGCCTCCACCGCCTCCCATACCTTGCATGATGTCGTCGTGCCAGCAGTAGGTGAACTGCCCATCCTCTCCACACACGTCCAGGCCGCCCAGATAAACCTTGTCTGGCTGGCAGTCCTTGAGCTCAATGAGTTTGCCCAGGCCAGTCAGGAACTCCGTGTACCTGTAGGAGCCGTGCTCATTGGACAGGATGGCGAGCTCGTTGCTGCTCTGCAGGACAAGGAGGAAAGCCGACCCTCAGAGAAGAGCCAACGCAAGAGGAGCCCAAGGCCACACCAGGGGCTCCATTTTTTCCTATTTATTTCTGAAACCCTCAAGGACTTTCATGATTGACGGTGTACTCAACCGGAGCCAGGACTCCTGAGAGGAGCTGCCCAGCCTGGGGTGGAGGAGAGGTCCTCCTTCAATCCAGTCGGGCAACCAGCACTTCCAAGGAAAGAGTGACCAGCTCTTCCAAAGAGCTGCTGCTGCCAGAAATGTGACTCAGGAACATGCTATTACCAGACATGGCACACACCTGTCCTTCTCCAACATACAAGACGGCAATCTTGTGAGTGTCATATGGAGGGATCTGATCTAGAAGCTGAATGGAGTTCTCAAAGGTCTAAGGATTAAAAGACAAGAGGGAGAGAAACACACAGGATCAGATTTTAAAGTACTAAAACAAGGTCAGATGCAAACCTTCTAGTCCCTGCTGAAGGCTTCCCAGGCATTTTTGATGGAGAACCGTACACAGCGCAACCCACCTGCTCGTCTGAGCACGAAAGACCCTCTCTTCGCCTTTCTTGCAATTCTCAGGAAGCAGGGAAGCCACATGGGTTTAGCAGTCCAAAAGCCCAGAATCCCCTTCCAGATATACAATCCCAGGAGTGCCAGAGAAGCAGATCTGAGTCAATCACAACATGCTCAAGCTTACCTCATTTGGCAGTAGAAGAGGCTTGTTGGATTCGTCACCAAAAAAAGGAGAATGATACAACTGCAGGAACACAAAGCTGAAGGGAAAAGGAAAAGAAAAGCTGTTTACCTGCATCAGAATTCAGCCCTTCACATCGAAGACAAAATAATCTATGCTGAATGCTTTGATGTGAAAAAGGAAACCTTCTTTTTGGTTGTCTGCTCAAAACATCGCAAAGACCATGAAAAAGAACAATAAGACAGCAACCACCCAGCCTCTCCACACACGATCCTTCATAGTTGCAGACTGTAAATAGCTTGAGCCTGTCTCCCGAGAGGAGGAGAGAAAAACTGGTCATTCATAAAACGAGATGTGAGCAATTTTCCAGATATTCTTCCTGGCATTTAGTCTCCACACACTGTTATTATGGCCAGATCAGCCTACAAGCCCCCCGCCCCCCCCAACTGTCTGCCCTATTTCACAGAGGAAACTGCCGGCTGTCTCTGGGAAGGGCCTCTGGGGACCAGGCCCTGCCAAAGGAAATCAAGGGGACGCTCAGCTCCTGCACAAGCTCCCAGGCCCCCCCTCCAGGAAGTGCTGGCCCTCCTTATCAACCCCAAGCGAGGAGGCTTGTCTTCTGCAGGCCTTTTATTTGGGACTCCCGATTCTGAGTTAAGTGGGCGGATAAGAACACAGCTATTGCTTCTTCAGTTCCTCAGAATCCATGCCATGCTAAACTCTATTCGCTTCACTGAGGAAAGATGCGTCCATTATCTGCAATGGCATGTGGGGAGTAACTGAAATGAAGCAAAGCGAAACTGGGATTTAGACTGATCCACCCGCCCACCTGCTGGCCCAAGACTTTTCCCAGATATTTCTACCCATTTCAGGAGTTGCTGTTCACGCACACCACTGTCTTGTGCAGTTCTCTGAATTCTGCCCTAGATTCTGGGAGAAGAGACCAGTTCTGGCGGAGGCCATTTCTACCCTCAACATCCCTCACCTTGGGTTGATGCCTGGAACTTTCCCTGCGTTGGAGGCAGCTGCTGTTCTTCCCTTAAAGAGATCTCTCTCGATCCTTTTGCCCCTCCTGGAGGGGGCTGAGTCAGAGATGGTGTATCCCCGCGGCCGGTGTCCAGTTGGGGAGTGGGGAGAAGAGGCAGGGGCCGCCGCTGCCAGCCTCATCCCTCCAAGGCCCTGGTCGTCTTCCCCCTTCGCCAGCCAGCCCCTGGCGGCCTCTCCTTCCAGGTGCTCAGACTGAGACTTGGATTTGCCTTCGCTGCTGAGTTTCTGGGCCGACTCTTCACCACCTGGATCCTTGAGGACTTCCTGAAGAGTCTGGAGTTCTGGGGAGGAGCTGGACTTGCTGAGGGTCTGAGAAGGCTGGAAAGAGAGGGCTTCGAAGGCCCGGCTGTCTTCCAGGTTTCTGGCCCTTTCGATGGGAATGCCAATGGCGGCCAGATCTTCGGCTTTGGGAGGCTTCTCCTCTTGGCTGGAGGTCGACAATGACTGCCAAGGGCAAGAAACAGACACCTGCTCAGGGAGGACTTCGCAGAACCACTCCACCCCCAGGGCTGGCTATGGAAGGCCACCCAGCCTCTACAAGGCCACTTCCTTGCTCTCTAGAACCAGGCCAGGTTCTCAAAAAGGCAGTCGAGGGGCCAGATCCGTTTGTGCCACAAACCGACGGAAAGACTGACATCACCTTGAAGGCTCTCCAACTCCTTGCTCATGATCGGGACACAAAATCAACCACTCGGGCAGCCAACAGCTGTCCTGCCTTCACCTAGCCAGGGCAGCAAAGGGAGCTGGCCGTTTTTCTAGGCCATCAGTTTCAGTCAAAATACTTCTGATCATGTTCCTCCCAACAGGCTCCCCAAATCTGCCTTCCCAAACATGCTTGAACAATCCACAGCACCTTCCAAGGTGGCTAAACTGACTTGTTCCATTAAGGAAAGGAAAATAATCACATTTGTTAGTAACTGGAAATCCCTCATGTATTTTTGCAAAAGTGGGAAAAAATGAACTTGCAATTTATGGGATTGATAATTACAAAAGGCAAACTGTGGAAAGAAGGAAATTATAGTGTTCTCTTAGCGAGAGAACATAGAATAGAAATGCATTTATAACCATTGTCAAGAAGAGAAGAAGCCCCTTCTTAATCATCTTTTCTTTTTCTTATCATTTGTCTTTCCCTATTCACTACTTTTCTTTGTTTCTTTTCTAAAATGTGCATTGTTTTTATCTTGTGAAAGCTTCTTTAATGAAAACTGTATTTTAAAAATCCAAAAGAAGTTCCAGTGGCTTTCTTCCTTTCTACAGAGCTTTTGAGTTATTTTTTCCCTGAAATTTCCGACAATGACAACGATTAATCAATGGGACATCTTGCCTCCTGGAGTTGTGGGTGCTCCTCCATCACTGGAGGTTTCCAAGAAAAGACTGGACAGCCATTAGTCCGGGATGGACTAGGTCTCCAGCTCGAGCAGGGGGTTGGACTAGAAGACCTCCAAGATCCCTTCCAACCCTATTATTCTATATTCAACAGTGGCATCTCCTTTCAAGGAGAAATTCTACCATGATTACAATCCTTCCTGCAATCAATTCAGTTATCTGATGAGAACTTGCAAATCCTTGGGAGTCCCTGAAGGACATTCCAGATGGACCTCTTCCAATCAGGAAGCACCCTGAGCAGCTCTGCCTGATGGTCAAACAGGGCAGGAAGGGGCTGTCTTACCCGACAATAGGCTCCTCGGCCTAATCTCTCCTCCCCCAGGCCTTGCCCCAAACACGTGGGTTCAAAGTCTTCAATCTCTTGAGATTCAGGGTGGAATTCCGCTCCTTTCCCGTCTTCATCTGGGGGGCTTCCTTCTTCTAGTACGACTGCAGATTCTGTCGAGACACAAAGAGCCAGGAATGACAGGTGGAGAAATATTTCCTGAGAGCAGGGTCCTCTCCTTCCTGCAACTCTGGTGTTTTGCAAAGTACTTCCCTTCCACTTCACCGGGCGGCTGTTTTTTCAAACCAAAATTAGAATAATCTAGCCTAGTGTTTTACAACCGTGGCAACTTTAACTCTGGACTTCAACTCCCAGAATTCCCCAGCCTGTTCCTCCCACAGAGATCAAAGGAGCAACTGCAGTAGACAGAGTGAGAAATGCAAAGTTAGTCCAATGTTGTTAACAACTTTGCCCAAAGTATATCAGATATGGAATCTTGTTGATACTGTACGTGCAAGAGTCCCACTGCAGAGGCGATGCTGTTTTCCCAGTACTGGTGAGGCCAGAAGAGAGCAGCTTGCCTACGACCAGCTTCAGCTGCTTCGTTCATGGCCGAGTGGGAGTCAAACGAGAAGCTCAGGAGTTCCAACTCGGTTCTTGAGCGTTTTGCTCTTTTTAGGGTTTCTTGCAAAACGCAGGGATGTGAACAGAAAGCAAGATTTCTACACAAACATTTATTAAGATGTCACTGGGTATCAACAATATTGAACCCTTGAATCAACCCTGGTGGGGTGGCTTTGTGGCCTGGCTGGACTATGGGTTGCTGGGCAGTCCAAAGACAGTTTCTTTTTTAAGGTAGCTTTTAAAACGTATTTTTCTACGTTAAACAGAATCAGCAACAGAGGAAAAAAACCACTAGCCTTAGGGACATTAGTTGAAGTTCAGAGTAGCCCATTTCAGAATAGTTATTTCAGACTTAATGTTAAAACTACCTATGCTTACTTGCTAATGTGCTGATCGATTAAACTGTTCAAGCAGAAGACTTCTGGCCAACTTCACAAATGCCCCTGATTAGAATCCCTGGTTTATTTGTTTTTTTAGCAAATAGTATATTTATTATATACTTCTATCCAATTGTCCTATGCTTGATAGTGATGTATAGCTGGGGCTGGGGACGAGGTAATGGGAAGGACAAGACAGGTTTGTCCTGAATCTCTGCTATTATTTTAAAATAGCAGCAAATGTTTGAAAAGGGCTTCCCGGGGCTCTGAGCATCCCGTGGATATCTATGGCTGCTTTGGCCCTGAACAAGGGCCCCTGGCAGATGCCTCTCTTCCAACTCCTTCCTTCATACTGGAACTCCCTGGCGTCCAGCGGTTACAGCTGAGCTTTATAGCTTGAGACTGGAGCAGAGTCACTTGCAAAACACGACCATAAGGAAGTACAACTGAACACAGCAGAAAACAGAAGGGAAATTGAAGTGGTAAGAAAAGGTCAAAGGAACAGCAGGTTTCGTCCTTCTAAACTCTTCAGAGGTTTTGAGTTCCCAGCGACCAGAGGCCGCCTCTGCCTGGCCCACCTTTCTTCCCCTTCCTCCTTCCATTAATTGACAAGATGGATGGCTGGAAGGATGGAGAAAAACCCTAGGTGTGAATCACAGGCATGCTTCCTTCCACACCAAGCTGCCTTTAAAAGCCAAACCAAACAGCAAACACCCTCCTTGAAAAGATGCAAATATACCTGCCCAGGAAATGCTCCTGTACAACCCTCCTTGAGAGCTGGTCAGGCCCATGGCAGAGAAAGAGGCCACTGTGGAGGGAAAACCAAGGAAGGAGCTACATCAAAAGGAAGACAGGAGAGACAGAAAGATACAGAGAGACAGACAATATGGAGGAAAAAAATAACTGAACAAATAAATATGTAAAAGGCTCAGAAGCAGAGATGGAGGAATTGGAGTTTCTAATATTTTCTGCCTACCCTGCAATGGATGATTTAGGAAAGAAAAAAGGGAGGAGGAGTGAAATTATACACTACTAAACTTTCTCTTACACAGGCGGCTTTCAAGATTTTCACTATAAATTGTAATTTCTTGCTGGGAAAGATAGATTTAATTTGCCACCATTTCAGGCTTATCAGACAATTATTTAGCTTTGATCATTCAGAATTCTAAGTTTACGTCTTCTCTGAACTCTCTGACTCCTGTAAGGATTGTTACTCTTGTTTGAGAATTAGTTCCTAAATAGGCACTTAATGCTTAAATTAAATACAGAGTTATAGTTATCTTTATGCGAGATAATCAAGTGAATATGCAAAAATCCATAGATGTTAAGTAAATTGTGACTTTTAAAACATTTCATAACTCTACCATTAGCATCAACTCAGTTTTGGCAAAGCAGATATTAAAGGACTTGGGGAACTTAAAATCAATGTAATTTACCTCATAGACTGTAAGTACAAATTTATATCTGATTCACTGCAATTAACTTTCAACTTAGTCACTTTTCTGAACTTGTTTTATGTTAGATTTTCTGGGGCCTTTTTCTACTATGTTAACACAGATGTGCACACATGTGTGCGCGCACACACACACGCACACTCTTATGGGGTTTCTTACTTAATATTTTTTTAAAAAAGAAAGCACAAAATACATTTTCATATGTACATTTTGTATATTTTTGAGAAATTGAGAAAATTGAGTGTTTTTACATACTGCATTTACTACAATTAATGTACTGGTCTGTCATTTCACATACACATTGTTGGACTTTATCTGATGGAAAACCTGCATCTTCGCATCTGAAAAAGTATCCATAGCAAAACCTGCCGCATTCCGAGGGAATTGACATTGCTCCAAAATTAAGTAGACCTGCATTAAAACCCTGTTTCGGCTCCAATGTAGGAGTTGTGCTTTTCCTGAAGTCTATCTGAAGAGGGGGAGAGGCACCTCATGGCCATAGGAGACACAAGCAGTGGTGGGATTCAACAGGTTTACACCTATTTGTGAGAACCGGTTGTTAACTTTCTAAGCAGTTCGGAGAACCGGTTGTTGGAAGAAATCTTTTGGTTTTTTCCACTTTAC
>JAOYMU010000039.1:16095833-16108411 GCA_025802295.1 Psammodynastes pulverulentus
GGAGGGAGGGAGGGAGGGGAGGCATTCCCAGTTCATGCCTTGGAAAGTCAGTCTAGCGATCAATTAACAAGAGCAGGAAATGCAGGGCAAGATGGACTTGGGAGTTATGCAGAGAATATGCTTCCAATGTCCACATCTAATAGAATATTTGTTGGGCAGTGGCATCAATGACAACCACATTTGTTTGCTTGTGATGTAACACAATGTTTTAAGCATATAGATATTATAATTAAAATTGGCAAATTTGTTTACAGCATCGTTTTCTGTTGTTGTGCTATTATGAAGGAGCCCATAATGGTGGCAGAACATCCTGGAGAGCTAGCTGCCAAAACTGATGACTTTTAATCCTGCAGAACCAGATTGTTCTTCCAAGCTCCAATTCTGCCTTCAGACTTAGGCTACCTTTACCATTGCAAACTAGTCTTTCTCAACCGTGGCAAGTTTATATATGCCCGCTGGAGAATTCTGGGAGCTGAAGTTCACGCATCATACTGATCTAAACAACGCCAGTGTTTAAAATCTGGACAAAAATTCCACCGTCCCTTGCAGTTATAACATTGTCATTAATTTTCTGACCCTCTTACTTTAAAAAGGACTTGGAAAGCGAGTGAGCTGTAGGACGCTTACCTGGATTCTGCACCATTATGGCGCTCTCCATGGTCAAGGCCTAGGAGGGACCTGGTTCCTGTCCCAACACTTGTAGTGATTGTAACAAGTTTGTTACCCACTAGCCATGTCTTGGTCCTCCCTCCAGCCAAGAGGAACTCGCCCACTGGAGACCTAAAAAACCCCAGAAAACAAGGATAAAGATGCTATCGAAGTCCCTCTGAATAGGGAGATTTCAACATTCATTTAAACTTTCCCATAGAAACCTTCTAAATCCCACTCCCACTTCCGGAAGGAAAATATACAGTAAATGAATCAAAGAGCCATAATTTCCAACTAATTTTCTGTCTTCCCTGAGCAAACTATCTGTTCAAGCATCATTCTTGATTTGAGGTGCTGAAGTACCGCCTCCAGGCAGACATTAGAGTCTGCACCAACCCCCGGCACTGAATGCTTCAGATGTTGGGTCTATCCCCTGTGCAAACACCAGAGGAGAGCAGCTACTCCAACCTTTTGGGCACAGCTGTGAAGTTGGAAAAGACATATCGGGCCATCATGTCGAGGCAGGTCTCGGTGAGCTCCAAGTGGAGGGTCTTCAGGTTGTCATCTGCCTGAGCCATGGAGTTCTCATCGGCAGAGCCCAGGCTGGAACTGGTGATGGAGGTTTGAATCCGGCTAGAAAAGGGGCAGAGAGAAGATAATAATTTGGAAGAACAAATCTCCCAAAGGGAAAAGTTTCCTGAATTCCATTAAGCATGCAGCAGGCTGAGTTGTGGGTGGATATAACCGATTCTGGGAGGGTTTTAACTAACAGGCCTCACGCTGGCTTGGGGAGCCCTGAAGTCTCAAGGGCCAGGAAGCAGATGCAGGGGGAAGAGGAGATGGGTGGCTATTTCATCTATTCCCAGAAGCAGAGAAGGGCTTGGCTGGATGGAATCGGATGGTACCTGGCAAGAACTGATGGATCATTTTCAGGACTCTCTTTTATCTAGGATTGAACAGCAAGGGGTCTAGTGGCTGATTCAGGATTAAACCAGATAATTATGTACCTTGTAAAAGAAAAAACTAAAGGAATCAAACTGAAATACCTCAGAAAAATGCAAACAGAAAGATTCCCATTGAATCAAACGTGGAAGCAGGAAATCAGTAAAATTGCTCTCCCCCTTTCAGGCATCCCAGGGGGCTGCAAATGGCTTCCTCTCCCCTGGTTCTAACCCCAGAACAAGAGCCCTGCAAGGCCCCCAGGTGGCTCCCCTGGTTGAGATGTTCAAGTCCACGGAGTCTGATATTTGGGGGGAAACCTTATATCTAGTATCAGTATTAAGTATTTAATTGAAGTATTTAATATTAAGCCTTAATTAAAACACGTTAGCTTAATAGTCAATAGTGTATGTATGGGTAGTCCTCAACTTGAGAACACAACTGAGCCCCAAATTTGATTGCGAAGACAGCTGCTAAGTGCGTTTTGCCCCATTTTACCACTTTTCTTGCAGAGTTGTTAAGTGAATCACTGTGGTTCTTGAGTGAGGAACACGGTGATTAAGTGAATGTGGCTTCCCCATTGACTTTGCTTGTCAGAAGACGGCAAAAGGGCATCACATGACCTCCCCTCCCCCAACACAGCAACTGTCTTAATCCCGTTACGTTTAAACCAAACACATGTGCCGATCCTGTCCCCTTCTTGGCCTCTTCCACTCATTCTGGGAACAGAGCCACAACCTGCCAGTGAAAGCTCGAGTGTTGCACCCGGCTCAAAATGAACTGTGCACCAACACAGGGGTCTCCCCAGGATGTGCCCCGAATGAAAAAAACAGTGGCTGCCACAGGGCAGTGCGCATTAAAAGCAGCCACCTCATTTTACCGTACCCTGCAGAACCCCCACCTGAATAGACCATAATTCTGTGTCTCCCCTCAAACAGAATTATTTCACAAACAAATCCTGAAGGTGCAGAATTTTGTTCAAGGCACATCAGCTTCCATATCTGTGTCCCGTTGCCTGATTTTGTATTGGCTCTTATGGCTCTTCTTGGGCTGCTCTTTAACCTGCATCTAACGGCTGTTGTTGTCTGCAGGAAACCCCTCCACTCACGCCTTCGCCCCCACTTCTTTAGTCTGGTTTTTTTCCAGTTAACTGGAAGAAAGCGTGTGAGTTTCCAGACAAGGTCATCTCTGTGATGGGCTCCTCTGCAATTACTCTGCTGCTAAAGCAGAGAAAGCAAGGACTGCCCCAAATGTTCCCAAAGATGTTGAATTTAGGGTACCATAACGGATGATCATGTTCCAGTTCACCAGCAACTAGGATTCCACTTTGCAGCAACTGGCCCTTCCTTACCCAGGTCCTCAATACAGCTCTTGAAGGCACCCCTGGCAAACATAACGGAGAAGCCAGCACAGATAAAGCTTTGATGCCTAAGACGAGACTGGAGGCTTGCAAATCCCCCCTTTCTTTCCCTTCCTCACAACCGGTCAGTGATACAATAAAGCAGCCCCAGTTATGGTTCCCTTCCAAACTAGTGTCAAACGTTGACTGAAGGGGATCAGTATTAGCTGTGACAAGGCTGGGTCACCTGAATGAACAGGAGGCCTCATCAGAATGAAGGTCAGGCTTCAGGCAGCAGGGAATACCTGTCTAAATTTCTGACTGGATTTTTCTTGCCGAGAATGTTACATTTGCCTGGGATACGAAAGAGATGCATTCTGGATGCCTTCCTTCTTTTGAATTGCTTAAACCAAACAGAGCTACGGAAGACTATGGGATGGCAGACCTGAATAGTTCATTCTCAAAAGATCTCCACTCCATCCTACAGTATCTGCATAGGTTTTGAACCATGATATTACAAAGCACAGAGCCAGCAAACAAGATGCTTTCATTTCGGCCATGGAATAACCACCATTTCAAAGGTTTAAGCCAGAAGCAACCGCAACTGTCGTACCCTAAGAAATGGGGGGTGGCGGGGAGATATTTGGGGCAAGCAACAGCACCGTCTCTTCAAACCAAGCCAAGCCAAAGCAAACCGAACTCAGACCACTATCCTGAAACATGCATCAACATGCTTGCAAAGCCAGTGTGAGGGTGGGCATCAGGAAGCCAAGTGGGAGTCCCAACATGCACCGTCCCAGCCCCATCAGCACAGTCAAGAGACCCCTTGCTCTCCTCCCACCTCCTCTTCCTGTCCAAGCATCACTACCTGTGGGCTGCATGGTCAGACACACTGATGCTGCGGGAGCGGAAGGCATCAACGGCCGAGGGATCCTTCAGGGCTCTCACGGGAGGAGACTGGTTCAAGTTTGGCCTGGCATTTTTGGCTACTTTAAAGCTACTAAGGGCAAAGCAGCATCAGAACCAGAGAGGCGTGATTGCACAGGAAGGAAATCATTGGAAGGATGGGATGTGAAAGGCCACAAAAGCTCCAGAAGACGGTGGAGAAAAGAAAAGAAGAAGAAAAAAACAGAAGACAAAAGGCCAAAAAAAGGAGGGAAGGGAATTAAAAAACAAGAAAAACTTAACAGCATGAACATTTTAAACACAACAAACCATTTTGCTCCAGAATGCTCGGTGTTATCCCAACCCAAAATAAAACAGAACACAAACCACACACAACCAGATGAAATTAGCACAACTTAACACAAAGGCAGATTGAAAGTGGCAGCTGGAATGTTAAGGTGGGTTGGAGAAGCTGAATGGGCAGACAGGCCCAGAGACCTCAAAGGTGTCCTTCACAACTCTGCCCCAAAGTCACAAGGCTCGTAAGGAAGCCCTCCACTCAATGGGGAACCCTACTCCAGGGCTGAACCAGGACAATCCCAAGACTGAGCATAAGAATTACTGCATTTTCCCTACTGCCAAGCAAAATTATTTAATTTCAAAGCCAGCAGGTTTTTCTGAGTGGGAATCACTCTAGTCTAGACTGTAATAAGAACACCACCTGAGAAAGACATCAGGAGCTGGGAGAATGCATTTCTTACCAGGCAGACACACATTCTTCTATCTCGTACCTGAGCTGCTTGTATGAAAACATACCAAGTCTGACTACAATTTATTCATACTTTGGGGATTTCTGGTGAGTGTTCTGTTCAGAAGCAAGTCATAAGAACCATTAATCTCTAATCAAGAGGTTCTCTCCTTTGGAGAGGAACAGATTCCAAGCGGTTTTGGGAATAGTTTGTGGAGACTCTATCCCAATTCCAACCTGAACTGACAAATCAACAATATTTCAACTTGATGAGAATAAAATATTCGGTCAAGTTAATGGTGATAGAGCCCCAGCAAAAAAAAAAAAAGGGGGGGGGGAAATGGTGCCACTGAGAAAGATTGATTGGAGACATTTCAATGATTGATTTCACCTGACTCACAAAGGCTACGCTACGGTCTCCGTTTGGCATCCCATTCTGATGGTTGTCCGTGCTGGGAGAAGAACTAAGGCACCTCTACAGCACCTTAGCCACCTCAAGACGTGGGGATAAGAGAACAGGCACCCCAAGAGGGCGAGTCCAAGTTCCTCACCAAGAAGGGAGGCAAAGGCGCTGCATTCCTTCTCTCTTCTCCAGGTACATCGCAGCCACCATCCAGCCAGAGGGAGTGGGCAAAGGCTGAGGGAAGCCCTTCTTGCAGAAACCGCTTTGAACTGCTGCCAAAGCGAGAGAAGAGCCTTTCCTGCCCTCAGGACCAACTTACTTCTTGGGTCTCTCGTTCAGACTGGTACTCCGAGCCCGGAAACTGTCTTTCTCGGGGGTGTCATCGAAGGAGAGGAGGATGTTCGACCGCAAGCCCTGTCCAAAAGAGGGGGGGGGGAGTGTGCCAGAGAAGATCCAAGAGGTTCTCTACCCCAGATGGGTCTCAGCATAACACCCCAGCTGACCCTTCCCAGGGGGCACCTGGTGCCAGCCCTACAACGTAGATCAGATGAGGATGGCCATGGCCATTGTAACAGCCAGAGGAAACAAATCTTGCAAATCGGACTGTGTTTCCCCCTCCCGCCCTCCCTCCCTCTTCAGGTGAGGGAGAGCGAGGCTCCCGTGCCCTGTAGCGGCTCTCCCTCCTGACCTTCAAGGCCAGTCCCTCTGTCCTCCACCCCTGGCTGGGGAACAGCCGGATAAAGTCACAAAGTCACTTCAAGCAAAATCTTCCCAGCCTCACTAACTGTGAGTCACGATGAGAACAGCCCCCGCAAGAAAGGCCACGGCAGTGAGTGGCAGCGTCTGTGGGCTAGGAGACCCATTCTGGGAGCTGGAAGCCACACTCCTGAAAGCTGCCAGGGTTGAGAAGCGGCTGCAGCAGCCGGATTTTTCCTTGGCCTTTCTTAATTATAGAAGACACTCACCTTAGTGATAAAGGGAACAAAGTCTTTCCGAAAGGGGAGGCGGCATTTGATAAACCACATGGCTATGACATGATGTGCCAGGCATACGATATACTGGTTAAACCTACAAACAGTTAAGAAAGGATGTCTAGTAGCCCTGATGGTCTGGGCCTATGGGCTCTTAGGCAGACAATCAATCAATTTATAAATCAAAAAAGATAGTCAATCAAATTAATAACAACAATATGGGGGCAAAGCAGCCAGGCCAACCTGCGTGATCTCTTCTACAAATGGAAGCGCTACAGAGAAGTCTATACTATGAAGGCCACACACAGGAGATTCACCACAGCTGATATTCATCAACCAGCCTCTTCACCACGAGAGCCACGGTGGTGCAGTACTGCAGGGCTACTTCTGCTGACTGCAGGCTGCCTGCAATCTGGCAGTTCCAATCCCACCAAGCTCAGGGTTGACTTCCGAGGTCAATAAAATGAGGACCCAGATTATTGGGGACAATATGCTGACTCTGTAAACTGCTTAGAGAGGGCTGGAAAGCACTGTGAAGCGGTATATAAGTTTTTAAATGCTATTGCTATCCCCTTCTGCCTCGCTCATCTTTCAGTCTCCTAAGAGAAGAGGAGGGAGGGCAAAACAGCTGCACGCTTGGGACAACGGGACTGGGCCATCTAAACCTAACTTCTCTTCTGTGGTGCAAAGCCGTTCTCAAAACAACTGTCAGGAGAAAACCAAGGTTCCCTTGGTTAGGAGTTAATATGAAGCAGCAGCTTACTTGGAGGGGTTTGTGTAGGGCAGGGAGATGGCAAATACACTGGCATACTGCTCCGCTGCAAAATTCCTGTAGAGATGAGGCAGGCGGGCCAACGCTAGAAGGGAGAAGAAAATAAGGTCAGACTCCATGCACATAAAGGGGATTCACGTTGCCTGGCTTTACAAAATTCACACAGATGAAAGTTTCTGAATCCGCTGCATTGGGCCGGGATTCTGTATCACCCTAAATAATCAAACAGCAGTCTACAAACCCAAGGCTGGGCCAGGTAGGACAGCCTGCCCACCATGCTTGGTCCAGTTCTGGTCTCGTGCAGGGTCAGGTCAGCTGGACTCCCACGTAGCCTTCTTGGCCAGGGAAGGGAAGTGGCATACTAATGCCTTCTTGCTAGATGCATCTTTCGGGGGTCTCACACACAAGTTCCAGCTACATCTGAATTTGGGCTTCTATCACTTGCCGAGACTGAAAATATAACCCTGGATGCAAAGAGCAACTCGATGATCTCCAAAAACTAAAATGGTTTGAGCTTTCCTGCACCTGTTTTCCTCTAATTCCCCGTCTTCTCACTGTTAAAGTGCCAGAAATTTGCACCAATCAGGGTAACTCTTTCAGAGACAAGGCAACTAATCCCATTGTCCAAGCTCTTGGGGGTTTCTAAGAGTTCCCAAAACAGCAGAGGCTCATTGCTTTTTGCTACTCCTTCCAAAGAGACAGGCAGATGCGCGACTTACTTGAAAGGAATTCCAAGAGAGGGATGGCCATGTTAGCTGTGGCTGAAATGTGTGTCAACTTAACTATCAGGACTGGCAAAGCTTTGATGATAATATCCGGCATCTCAACGCTGCAAATCGACAATGCCACCACGCACTGGCTGGCACAGCGGAAGATCAGCCCATGCTCCAGGCAATAAACCATCTCTCGCTGGGTGGAGAGAATGTGGTTATATAGGACAGATACAACATGGGCTCAAAGACATTCTGTTTGTATTGATTATAGACAGTTAGGATGACGGAGTTAATGGTGATGGGTTTTAGCATCCAAAAGAGAATTTTTAAAAAGCCAAATTCAAGGTTCCTCAGATTAAATATTCTCCCATGCATCTTTCTATGCTAAACCTTTCGAGGACAAAATCACATTAACTTGGAGGCCAATTGGGCAAATCCATTTGAAATTACAATGTCTTGGGGAGCAGGGAGTAGCTTCAACCTGGGGATCTTGAGGAAGCAGACCGAGTCTCCGGGGGACTAGCTCCACCGCTTGTGAATTAGGTCGCTGCCTTATCTGGTCAGTCAAAGCCCACAGGGGTGTGTGCGTGCGTGACAGGAGACTGAGTCTGGTGCTAGTAAATATATTGGTGAGTGGCGGTGCTCTCAGAGCTGGGTACCCCCCCCCCCTTCTGAAGAAATCATCCCCATCCTCAGCTATTTGAGACCATCATCAGTGTGAGAAACACTCATGGCACTTTTGCAGTGTCGTCGTAACTCTAGTTACTACTGAACGTATGCTTGTAAGTTGAGGACTGCCTGCAATTCACACCCTTGTCACTAGGATCGCTAGCCGGCCTGTCCCCGCACTGCACGCAGGGCTGCTCTAAGGTGGCTGTGGGGAAACTGCAGCCGCCCTGCCCATGGACACACCGACACCTGCTCATTGCAGAGAGTTGTAACAATTGCCAGGGACTTCAGGGTGTACATCAACACTTTTAAAACCTGACATGACTCAAGGTCTGGAGGTCTCCCGATCTGCCTCCTCCAAGTTGAATCTGCTAATCGAGTGAAACTTCCCAGGCAATGCTACATGGGGACCCTGGGCTTCAGCCTTTCCCAGCCCCCTCCCAGAGATCAGGACCCCAACCACCCCTGGCTGCCTTGGGAGGGAGCTTCAAGAAGGCGGCTGAAGTTGACGAAGGTCATGCTGCCCTGAATGATGGAACCCTGGACTGATTAGCTATCGCTGCCTAGACTGAGTTTTGCTTTTAATCTGCTGATGCTATAAAGCCACCGAGAGCCTCTGGGAATGAAATGGCAAAAAGCTGTAGCAAGAAGTATATCATGCAGTGGTCTCAGAAGCCCCGAAGCCTCAGCAGCAGAGGGGAGAGCGAGCTCCCCCCGCCCCTCCTGCAATACCTGCTTCGTCTTGTCCAGGTAACTGTGATAGGAGATCAAAGCAGTCAAGACCGGAACCACCGCCTGGTGCAAGTCGTTCCGGGACAGCCCTTCCGAGGCATCCCTCAGCCGCTCCGTCATCTTCTTATCGGTGAGCTGGGGCGAAAGAGACACCGCTTGTGCTTTCCAAAAACTGTTACATGAGGGAAACTGTGGGTTGGAAAGGGGGGGGCCTCTGAAGCGGGGGGGGGGTCCTCAAAGCCCCTGCTGGATGAAAAATGAACTGCACTTTCATAGAGGAGGAAGGGAAAACAAACACATGGGAGAATCATCCAAGTCAACTGCATTTGACTTAAAATATAGTTTTTGCTTGTGCTGGACCCGCCCACAGAGATTCTGGCGCTCAGCCTATAAAACATGCTCTACAGCCCTGGACAGAAACAGCCAAGACCAAATTTGAAAGCGGCTAATACCCCCTCCCCCAATTCCACGCTGGCTCCCTGTCAAACGCTGCAGTCCTATCGTGAAAATGAGTCGGGGAAGGACAGAGAGAAGCTGGGCCCAACCAAAACAGCCAAGCCCCAATTCCCCGAGGCCCAGCATGTGCTCCTCACCATGGAGCAGAGGGCAGAAGACAGCTGATCAATACTGCAAGGAGAGGTTAAGTATAGGACTTTATACTGCAGGGATTTGGGCAGCTTGTTCAGGACCTGTTTCAGCACCTTCCAGTCTGTCTCCTAAAAGGGAAGAGAGAAATTCAAGAAATGGAGGAAAAGCCCAGAAAGCAGCAGACAAGGAAGCGTCCTGACACCACGGGAAGGATCTTTTTTCTACATCAATCAAGTGCTTCATTCTCAGCATCCTAGCTATTATTTAATCACTCTGTATTTGCTATATTTGTTCTTGATAGCATTTCAGAAGCAATATTGGCAGACAGAATACAACCCTCAAAATAAATAAGTGAGCATTATGGCATTCCTTAAACAAACAAGAATGTTGGAAACTATTGGCAATAACCCTAGCATTTGTTCAAAATGCTTCATCTTAACAGTTACAAAACTGCAAACCTACTAACAATAATCCCGTACGCTTGCCTGCCTAACTGGACATCCTTAAGACATAAAAACATGGTTGCCAGAGTCTCCAAATGACAGAGCATTCATTTGGGCCAGCAAAGGGTTCTGGAAATTGGAGTGAAGGGCACCGCTTTGGAGGAATGTAGCTGCAAGATACTAACACTCCCCCCCTCCCCCCAAATGATAGAGAAGAAAGAGGGCAAGGGAGGCTTGAACTGGGAACTTCAGCATTCTCCCCAAGTTTGCTGCAGTCTGGCTGTTTATTACAGCCTGTGTCTAGAAAGCCGGGAAATCCGCTGCTATTGGCAGAAGCTGCCTTGAAACTCCACTTTGTGCTTGAGCTCACAAGAGCCTCTGGCTTCAGTCCGATCCTGGCTGGACGTAGAGAACTCAGGTCAACTGGCTTTTGTCCCCTTTGGTTCCTCACTCACTTGCTTCAAGCACTGCAGAAGAACTCCAAAGAGGAGCGAGTAAGACAGGTGGCCCGTGCGGATGGGGGCGTTCTGAATGGGGCCGCTTGGACTTCCCGAGGGAGGGGACAGAGTGCCGGCAAGCTTTTTCTCGGGCTCCCTGCAACACAAGAGAAGACTGTCAGCATGGCCTGCTGCCCAGAGCTCCCCATTCCATTCAGAAGACAGGCTCCTTCCAAGCAAGCTTTAGGCTAGGACAAAGGAGAAGCATTTGGGAGCAGAGACAGCTGCTGCCCCCAAGCTCTGCAAAGGGAAAGGCTGCAACCAGAAGAAACATACACCGAATCGCAGAGGCAGTAGGGGCTGAATCTCACAAGGCCGTCTTTGGTGGGGAGGCCCAGGCGGTGGAGAAGAGCGTCAGCACGAAGTGAGAGCAAGAAGTCAAATACCTAAAAACGGAAAGGACAATCCAACATAAGAGCAAGAAGAAAAAGAAAAGGGCATTGTTTCCAGAGATTTCCAAGTCTGACTACAGGAAAAGAGCTCCTCAGCCAAGCTAAGCAGCCCCACAGTATTTATGGAAAACATTCAGAAAGCGTTAGATGGGCAGTGAGAGAGAGAGAAACTGTCTCCACCCTCACAGGCACAGGATCCCTGCAAAAATCAATGTCCTGCCACACTGCTGTTCAACCTCATTCGTCTTGTCTTGTCATCAGGTTCAAACCTCCACGACAGTCCCCTAAGACAGGCAAGGGGGACACCCTTAGCCTGCTCTAGGGATGTAGCAAGAGGCACCTCACCCCTCTGTTGTCACAAAGGCCTTCTCAGAACTTGTGAAACCAAGACAGCTGCCTGCAAGTCCAGCAGCAATGGCCCCCGACCATTTTGCTCCCCCTCTGCTTCTCCCTGCACATCTCTGGGTCTGGGAAGGGCTCCGAGAGTGTTTTCACCTGCAGGCGGATGCTGCTGGCAATGGGGAGGCTGTACTTGTGCTTATAGTGGAGCTGAAGGTGATGGACGAGCATCTCGTAGACCTGCATGGTGTGGCTGGCAGGCAAGCTGTACAACTTGGTCTAAAAGGAGGAGGGGAAGAGGTTTTGTCACACGGGAATCGTTCTCTTCTGATACAAAAGCACAGAAAGAATGGCTGAGCAGAGGACCATACTGAATTCTTTAAAATATTCTCCTCATAAGAGGGAAAGGAAGTGCTGTCTGGAACTTTACCTGGAAAATGACAAGTAAACCAACGACTGCCGTCTTCACGTCTTCTAAGGAGGCCGAGTAAGAGAGCAGGTCTCTCTCTTCCAGGTCAGCAGGAGGCAGCAAAGAGTGGGAAGCCACCTTCACAGGAAGAGAGCAAGGGGATTTTTACAATAGGGCTGCACCCCAAGAGCTCTGGGAGCCATTGATGCCACCGGCAAGAAATACTGCTGAGCAGGAGGGCAAGAGGATGGGCGTGAGGGGGATGAAGAGGAGACAGCTCCTCACCTACAAGACCCGGGGCTGGGAGGGACCAAGGTGAGAATAGCTTATCTGAGGGTGGGTCCTCACCTGATGACCGAGTGGGATTCACTTAACGCAGGCAACAGACATGGCCAGAACTGCCATTGCTATGATTGTGTGATATGTTTTGCTTAACAACCACGTTATGTAGTGACAGAGTTGTGGTTGTGAAGTGAGGACTGCCTGCTTATTCAATAAACTGGGCTTGAATACATCATAGCTTAGTGCTTTGTATACATCAGAACTCTCTTTCAGCTAACAGGATATTCTGGGAAGGAGCCTAAATGTGAGCATCTATGTGGGGGTCCAATTCCACTGTCCGCTCCCAGAACACAGTTGTGACCCAAAGCCTCTCCATTTTCCAAGCCACTGGACAGCTACGCCAGAAAAGCAGCGACCCTTGAATTAATAACAGAGTCTCTGACCCGAAGCAGGATTTCCTCTCTGTTTCCCGGGAAGGTGCATCTCTGGAGGTGAAACATGGAGTCCATACCTTCTCTATGATATCCAGCAAGCTGCTGAAGTGATGGGTATTGCATCCCTCGGCCAAGTCTACCAGCAACTGGGTGGCCAGTTTGCGAACTTGGTGGTCTTTATCTTCTGGGACATGAGACAGCTGGGAGATGACCAGATTAATCAATTCCTCCTGCAATCAGAGACAGTTTCCGATTGTAACTAAGGCAGGTGGACAGATGGTTTCCGGGCTGCCAGGCAAAAGAATCAGGTTCAGTAGTCTTTTTATTTTGAAAAAGTTTTATTGGTAAGATTTTTTAACAAATTTTCACCCCCCC
>JAOYMU010000039.1:16117942-16131627 GCA_025802295.1 Psammodynastes pulverulentus
TCTGTAAACCGCTTAGAGAGGGCTGTAAAAAGCACTGTAAAGCGGTATATAAATCTAAAGTGCTAAGTGCTATTAACAGAGGGATAGAATTAAGATCACATGAAGTGTTAATACTTTATAATGCCTTGGTAAGACCACACCTAGAATACTGCATCGAGTTTTCATCGCCACAATATAAAAAAGATTTTGAGATTCCAGAAAAAGTTCAGAGAAGAGCAACAACGATGATCAAAAGCCTGGAGACTAAACCATATGAAGAACAGTTGCAGGTTTTGGGTCTGGCTAGTGTAGAGAAAAGAATTAGGGGTGACAGGATAGCAGTATTCCAGTATTTGAGGGGCTGCCCCAAAGAAGAGAGGGTCAAATTATTCTCCAAAGCACCAGAGGACAGGACAAGAAACAATGGTTGGAAACTAATCAAGGAAAGAAGCAACCTGGGATTAAGGAGAATTTTTTAGGAAGTGAGGACAATTAACCAGTGGAACAATTTGCCTCCAGAAGTTGTGAATGGTATAGGTTTCCTCCTTCCAACTCTGTTATTCTGTTCTATTTTGCAAATCTGAAATCCTAGCTCATTTCTATTTTTCCAAATAAAGTTCAAGCGCTCCTACCAATTATAAGAATGTCTCAAATGTAGTACTGGGAAAAGGAGAAAATTTATCTGAGGAAGCAGGATTTCCTTTGCTCTTTTTCTCTGTTAAACAAGCCATAATTGAAACAAATCCCACATGTGAACAAGAAAAGTACACCCTCTGAGATCTTTGGTTTCAGAGTAAAAATCATCTAGTCTTTAGCAGTTCTTGAAAGTAGGTAAATACAGCCTCAGATGAACAACACAATTTCACACAATCTTTCTTTGAGCGTTGCATGCTCTGACCTCGGGGTTTGCCGGGACATCCACTCCTGAAACACTAGCACTGCCTTGAATGTTTTCCCCTTGTGAATAATCTTCATCTCTGTAGAATGGAGGACTTTAAATGATCTGGAACTGGCCTTTATAGCCCTTCCCAGATTGAAGGGCAGCACCAGTTGCTTCTCTTGAAACCGTTTCTGATGTCTTTCCCCTTCGGCATTGTGTGAACACACACCTCAGTGCTGGGGCCCGCAAACTCTAAAACTTTGGCTTTCATAGAGGTGGTCACAATTGCTGATGATCAGCTGATCCACATTAGCAGCACCCGCTGCTATTTAGCCTCCTCATACCTACCTATGGAAGCAGTCAGGGTGTACTTTTTCACACATGGCTTCTCCATTGTTACTTCTTTTGTAAAATAAATGATGACATGATATAAAATGCCACCTGTTGGTCTTCATCTGAGGTTGTATTTACCTGTTTTAAAGAACAGCTGAGGACCAGATGGTTTGTACTGTGTTCCAAATGTGAAGGTTCTTTTCTTTCTCCCAAGAGAAAAGAGGAGGCCTTGATCTGAAAGAGTCCGCAGGCCATAAACCCAGGGAAGGACCAGCATGGCATCTGCAGGGAGTCTCGACTTAGGACCACAATTGAGGCCATAATTTCCACTCTGCTGAGCAAGACATTTGCTAAGTGATTTTTGCTCCATTTTACAAACTTCCTTGCCACAGTTGTTAAGTGAGTCACTGCAGTTTATAAGCCAGTAACCCAGTTGTTAAATGAATCTGGCTTCTCCATTGACTTTGCATGTCAGGAGGTCACAAAGATGATCACACTACTCCGGGACACTGCAACCGTCATAAATATGACCAACTGCCAAGTATACGAATTTTGATCACATGACCATGGGGATGCTATAATGGTCGTAAGTGTGAAAAATGGTCATAAGTACCATTGTTAACTTTGAATGGTCACTAAAGGAATGGTTGCAAGCTGGGGACTACCTGGACTTTCTTTTCTACAGGACTGTAGCAAAGCACTGAGTGAAAAACCCTCCAAGGCTCCTCAGCTGGCTCTTGCCACTCAGGAGCTGCTCAAAGTGCCTGGAAGACCATCTATACGTGCATTAAACAAGCAACGGTGTCAAGGAGCCCTTTGGGGCTGGACAAAACGATTAGAAGGGATCGCTTGAGGGGAACATTTCCCTCCTGAAGCCTTACAGGCCTTCGGTCAGCACATCTCTCCACAAGTTCGAAGTATCTCTCTTTGGAGCCATGGAAGTCGTTCTGGTCACACAGCTCCTCAACTGTAGTCAGCAAATCGTGGACAATGGATTTCAGCTCCTGGCTCTCCAAACTCTAGAAGGCAGAAGGAAAAAACCCCTTATTTCAACACACGGTCGTAGCAGAGCTGCTTCCATTATCCCTGGTGCCTAAGAATGGCAGAAAAATGCACATTCTTCCTAGCTGCAGTTCATAACCCAAAATGCTATACTTGTGATTCAGCTAATTTCTCTCTAGCAATGATTTAATCAAGATCCTCTATTTCTGTGAGAGTTACAGATGCAGGAACAGGTTCAGATTGCTGGAGCTTCAAGAAAGCAAACTTCCACCTGGAAAGCAGGAAACAAACAAGTTTTCTGTCCTAAATTTAGAGCAGTTGCATTTGAGAGTAAGGATACTCTCCAGAATCCTTGTGCTGTAACTTTTTACCTTCCTGCAAATAAATATTATTAATCTGAGTTCCTAGTCTTATTCTGTGGATTAGCTATTCCAAATCTAGACAGCAAATAGGTAGTTTGGGGTTATTCACAAGTCATGATTTTCTCAAGGAAAGGATAACTGCATTCCAAGCAATGTGCTCTAGTTTAAATGTGTCACATTTGTGCATTACAGATACACAACCTATTTGGCGCCATGAATAGCTGGATTAATGCTTGAACCCAATCCCATGCGTTTTGGCTGTTTGGGTCCATGCATGAAGTGAGATACAGTATTTCAAGCTGACAGTGAAATGTGGTTATTCTGAGCAAGAAAAATTGGTGGAGGAAGAAATAAGAGCTGGTAAGATGCCACGCTCATCAGTGGTGGCAGGGTTGGGGGGCAAGAGAGAAGGAGAGGGGGCACTGGAAAGATCAAGGGGGTGGGCAGGCAGGAGGGAGGTTGAGAGCTGATGAGGACAGGAGGGCTTACGCACATCAGCCCTGCCCTTCCACTTCTGGGATTTTGTGTGAACTGAAACTCGGAACTGAAAGCTATGGCTGAAATGAAATGGTCAGGAAGAACTTCTGGAATGCTTGGTTTGCATTCCAGATTCTTGGTTTGCAGATTCCAAACACCACAGCTTTTCCTTTTCATGCATACCCACATCGCACATCATAAAGCTGTATGTGTTACCCATGCCAGCAAAAGGACAGAGATGGCATCTAAATTTCTGGGCTTAGTTTTGACCAATCTTGAGAGAAAGAGTCCCTCAATGAAATGAAGAAAAGCAGCAGAATGCACAAAAATACAAGAGGTTGTAAGAACAACCTTCAATCCACACACACATACACCAGAAGTTCACAATCTGGTCAGCTGCACAGCAAACTCTGCTCCACCAGGAGGGCATCTAAAAGGAGGCAGGGCACCAACCTGCAGCTGCTCGACCAGCCGCTGCATGATATCCAAAAGGACATCCCAGGTGACTGCCTGAAGGTCCTTGCCGTATTTCTTGATCAGCCTTGTTATGGAGAGGACGATTTCATAAGACACGATGGCATTGGGAGCGGACATGGCCTAGAAGGAAAAGCCCGTCAAGAAAGAGCTGTTACAGTAGAAGCAGCACCTGAACTGAAAGGAACTACCTGGGAATCCCACTCACCTGGGGACAAAGCGGACTACGGATGCCTCCCATCCCCAAAATCCTCCCCTACCTCCCAGCCGGCTCAGCCTTCTCCTCCCACGGGGCCATTAATGGATCCTAGGGATTTATTTCTTTTGGATTTCTGCTTGCTTTACAATCTTTGATATTGCTTGGAAGCTGCTCTGGCAGGAATTATTATTGTGAGATAAGTTGGAATATAAGTAATTTTAATGATTAAATATTCATGTAGCTATACCCACAGCAACCGAAGTGCTGTATAAAGCTAATAAAATCAGGCTGGTAATTGATGACTTGAGATGACCATGCCTGGAGATCAGAGCCAGGAGAAGAAGAAGGAGAAGGAAGCCCTGGCTGCTCAGGGACCCTGGTTAGTCACTGATGTCTGGAACTCCAGCTGGGCTTTCTCAAACCAAGAGCCCTAGGAAGAGCACCATCTGGAGGGGAGGAAAGCCCCAAGGGTTTGTGTGAAGTGGGACCGTGGTGAGGCGTTTGCCAGATTGTGCCTTAGCTGAAAATGGTGGTGGCAAAGAGTCCTTTAGCACAAGAACACCTGTCTGTGGGTATTGCATTGTGATATATGTCCGTGTGCAACCCAAATTGCCAGTTATAGCCTATAAAGCCCTACATTGACTTGACTCCCAGTTAATTTAGGGCTGTCTCCTAAATTGACAGGTCTGTATTGGGACTCTCACACTCAAGAGGCATGGAGGGGGGGATCCAGATCTCCTCTGGTTTTGGCTCTCCACAGAATGGCCCCTTCCCTCTTGAATTTTAGGAAGACAGTGGTGGTGATACTCTTTTGCTGGGGTTAGGGGGAAAATAGAGCACAAGTGGTTGACCCTACTTAGGGATTTTTATACATGTGGTATTTCTATATTCTATTATCACGTAGCTGCTTTCATCAATATTATTTAAATTCAAAAGCTGCATCATTTTTTATATTTTTGTTGGCCATAAGCCATCTAAAGTCTGGGAAGAAAGTGGTATATATATAGTAAAATTAAGAAACATTTATTATTTTAAACCTATGTTTAAAGCATATTTTATAGTAAAATTAATACCAAATTTAAGTAGCAAACAAATGCTAGTATTGTGCAAGTTGGACTCCAAGCCAGCAGGCTGCTCTGAGTAGAATTGGATTTTTGTGGAAAGTTGCAACCAGGAGAGGAATCCAGTTGCTCTCAGTGCTTATAGATTCCTCAGATTTCTGCTCACTCACAGCCCTTCCTATGAGGTTCATATCTGGGATGCAAGCATCTCTGAAGACACTGAGAACCTTGTACTCAGTGAAGAAACCCCCTCCCCAGCATTCATTTGCTTGTTACTCCACCTTTCCACCAAGGAGCTCGGGGATCTATAAAAGATTCCTCTGGCCCAAATTGTATCCTAGACAAAGAAAAGTAATCCTCGACCAGCAGTGAATTTTGCATCTAAATGTCACTTGCTTTGCTATCAAGAACCCATGGCAGCCTTTGCAAGTGGGGAACTTTGGGAAGAGTTGGGCCAACTGCCATGAAGGCTCTGGCTTATGGCTGTGCCGCACTTGGAATTATTTGGAATGAAATGCAATGGATCTGGAGGATTCGTTTGGAGAGGCAACTCTACGCCATCCTGTTCCAAACCCTTTTCAGGTCTCACTTTTACCTTCAGGAAAGAGGGCAGCACAGATGTTGGTGAATTTTTGAGAGACTGCAGTCTGTGTGCCCCCCACAAGGCCATCCCCACGAAGAAGACAGCTCCCCTCAGGAGGACAGCATCTGCCATATAGGTCCTGAAAACAGAACAGTGGCAAGTATGCCTAATCTTCCTCACAAAAGTCTGCACAACAGCAGGTCCCAGGTTTTGCACATTTCCTACGTCAACATGAAGTAACATTTCATTTTGTGTGGCGCCCAACCATCTCTCTGCACTTCTAAAGTGGTCCTTCAATGTGCCACAACTAAGGCTTGCTCCCATCCCTAAGAAAGACATGCAGCCACATACCTATCCTCCATGATCCGACACATGTTATAAATGGCACTATGACCCAGGTGAGTTCCCAACAGATTCCGCATGAGCTGAAGGACAAATAAGGACTCTCTGTTAAGTGTACAGAATCCCAAGAATTCTACACAGAAAGCACTATACATTTTGCATCAAAGAAATGAAGGGAACACCAAGCCTGATGAAAAATTCTTCAACAAAAATTTACTAAAACTGTGTAACATTTACATCAATTATGTGCTTTACGGTAGATAATTTGGCATACTGTCTTCTAAAACATCACCCAAACATTTTCAATGCAAAATTCCTGTTCTTTAACGCACAGATAGGTTGAACTTCAGATGTTTTTCTGGTGCAAAGCAGCCAGTAAAGGGCTGGACCCTGATCTGTAAGTGGCAAAGCCAAAAACCTGGGGGAAAAACCTTGGGGAGGGGTGCTGGAAGAATGCTGAGCGAAGGCCAGTTCTTCAGACCTTCTCCCTGCCAACCTGACAGCTCCGAAAGGGCAGAGAAAGGTCCCTCTGTTCAGCCCTATTCTGTCTTATCCCACATATTTTGTTTGGAACTTCTAATAGGGCATCACGGCAAAAAGGAGGCTGTTTGAAACCCCTCCCCCTTCTTCTTCCATGTAGCCCTAGGAAATACCTGCTCCCATCCTAGATTTCAAAGCAACTTTTCTCTGGAGAATAGAAGGATCTGGGCATGTTTGCCTGGAGATAAGAACATTACCAGATCAGAATACTAGTTGGTTCACACATCCGATTGGATTTGCTGTTTGGGATGGAATCTGCCTTATTCAACTCAACCTACTTATAAAAATAGCACTAAGCATAAACAAAATACATTACTTCTTAGTCTAAGACGTGAACCAGATGTGTATACCAGGGCTTGCTTAACTATCATATATTAAATAAGCCCACAACCCAAGCACATTCTGGCCTGGTTGATAAGCGAAACCAGCCATAGGTTCCTTAAGCTCCCCTCCTCCCCAAACCCATGCTGCTGCTGCTGCTGCTGAGTTGCTCTCCTCATCCCCTCCTTCTGCCCAGGACTCAGCTGCTTCCTGCTCCAAGAAACGCCTCACCTTCCAGCAGGGCTCACAGAGCTCCTTCACATTGATGGTCCAGCACAAGGTGATGATGAACATCGGGAGGATTTCAGAAGGCAAGCAATTGTAACACACCACGGCATCCAGCACCTGCAGGGAAACCTTGAGGGAAAAAATTGGGGTGAGGAGCTTCAGAGAAATGGGATTTTTGTACTTCATTTCTATTCTGTCTCAACAAAAATATAAATGACTGAAGCAAACCAGGCAGGCAATTGATAAAAACAAGCTAGGACCAAGGGAGCAGCAAGCAAACTCAGTGTTACCCTCGTCTAAGCAAAGGCCATGGTGCATGCAGTTCCCATATGGGCCCGTGTCTTCCTGGTGCCTTTTCCCAGACATCTACCCAAGGACACAAGCTGTCAGCCACGAAGTAACCCAGTGCATGAAGAGCCGGGTACAAGCAGGCTTCCAACTGCCCTGCCATGAGATGCTGGTGGGCAGGCCCAATTCTACGGCTGCGACAGCAACTCCCAGACAGGGAGCTTGATGGCAAACCGAGCAGGAGGAGGAGGAGGGACGGGTTGGAAGGTGTCGAGGGAGAAAGAAACAGACTCCAAGTCTCACTGTCCCAACACAAACCTGTTCCTATTTTCAAGGGCTCTTTTTATCCTGCCCACAACATTTATGTCACTACTCACCTTAATGTCAACTGCAGAAGAGGTCTGAATGCATAAGGCGCAAATCATGCTAAAGGAAAGGAAAATATGGTTAAGGGTGTTGGTTTTACTTCGTTAAAAAAAGGCTTTGTTAAGATTCCTCCTGTGCAGAAATCTTAAATTTACAACGTGGAGCCTGCCAGAAACCCCCCTCCCCAAAAACCAGGCTCAGGTATGCTAAGAGAATTTGTTGGGACCATAGAATCCAAAATTCCATACTAATTATGCTTCCTTATAAGCAAGGAAGATCTAAAATTTTGCCTTACTAGACCATGCCAGCAATGTAGTCATCCAAGTAACAGCTGTTGAATTTCACTAAGTTGATCAACACCAACAGAAACTCTGAAGACAAACCAACTTTCATCCACTGAAGAACAAATTCAGCTGAAAGAAGCAGCAACAAGAAAAGGGAGAAAATGCTAGATATTGAATTGCAGAAAATATTCTATACAAATAAGAATATTTGTATTCTTATTGTATTCAAGCTTCTAAATGACTCATTTGAACATTCACCAGAGAGGTCCCTCCTTGTAAGACCACAAGGAAAAACCTTGCTGGATCAGATCAGAAACAAATGATGACTTTTAATCACCCCTTCTCAGTACAAAAATCTACTGCTGAAATAGGGGACCTACCTAGTTCCTCTTCCAAATATGTTATGTGTTTTCCATTATCAGTCAGTGCCTTGAATACCTCGAGCCGCTCATGCAGGTCTTCATTAGACGGATAATCTTTAATCACTCTAAAGAAATGAGCTCGGAGAATCCCCAGCCTTTCACCCTTAAGGATAAAAGAACTGGCTTAAGTAACGGGTATACATTTTTAAAACAGATGCTTCCTTCTAGTACAGTTGCTTGGCAATGCAACTTACCTGTCCCAGAATAATTGCGTGCAACAGATGGAGGACAGCATGCCGGGCCTCGGGTGCTCGATCTGGCTGCAGCATATCCGCTACTGCTTTCCAAATATCTTCCACTGCATGCTATAGGAGCACAGAAACATTGAGAGATACTTGGCTTGCATCAATCATGTTTACTAAATGTAGCAAACATTTGCCTAATAGGTAACTGTGACATTTATATCTTAACATCACAGGGTTAGATTCTAATTTAATTATTTTTCTCTGTCCTGTTCTAATCCTAACTGAAATATTCATGTCTTTTTTTAACTTTCCATTCTGCTTCAAAGTAAATGGATGTTCCCTCACCAGAATATTGTAAGATAGGAACCAAACACTGTATAATTTCAGATTATATCTATTCTCAAATTAACATCTTGTTTCTGATATTCTCTTCCAATGCCATATAACTACCCAAAGGCAGGTCACGTTGAGCAGAAATGAATAAAAATATCTACTTTCAAAAGAAAAAAAAAATCATGACCCACTTTTGCCTTCCTGTTATTTATTTAAACTCCAAATTTGTTCTATCTTCTTTTCTACTGGGGAAGGCAAACATAAATTCTCTGGCTTAGCAACCCAGGGTCCCACGCCCCATTCATCCCAAGCCATCTATAAATGCTGAGCCAGGTAGGATATGCAGTTCAGCAGCAGTGGAGTGGATGCTTATATATCAGGCATTTATTTATCCAAACAGCAAGCCCTGATACTCACCTCTTCAAACTTTTTCGTTTTTGCCACCTCACAGATTTGTCCGATTGCTTTTATCCGATTGTTTAAGCCACATTCTATGCTCAGTTCCTGAAAGACAAGTATAGGCTTAGATCTGTACAAGCAGCAGCAGCAGCAGCAGCAGCAGCAGGTTCACAGACAGGATGGTGGCTCTACATGTCTGACCACATCAAGCAGTGAAGGAACCAGGACTAGCACTTCCTGGTCACATTTTTTAGATAAGGGGAAAACCTGGCCTTCCTTGCTCAGATGGGGAAGGAGGAAGAATATACAGGAGGGTAGGGGGGAATTGGGACCCCAAGCCAACTGCAAAGCCAGGTCTTCAGGCTCTTGGGGAAAGTCAGGATGGTGGGAGCCAATCTCACCTCATGGGGCAAGAGGTTCCAAAGGGCCAAGGCTTTGGAGTTTAAAAAGCTCGCTTCATATTTCAAAGCTAGTTAACTCTGGTTAGTTAATAAAGCAATGCCATCAGTACTGTATCCCCCTCAGCTGCACAGTAATAGGGAGAAAGGGTTATCTTTTAAGGTAGAATATCCTTTAAATATAATGGGGATTTAAACATATTACACATTAAATTATATATATTTTATATATACATAAAATGGCTATCAGGATTTTATGCTTATAGCATATAGTTCATTTCACTAAACCAAAATCTATTAAATTGAGGATTTATTTTACTCACAAATCCTTGGGGAACCCAAATCTTAAGGCAATTTAAAGGATTTAAAAATCCTTGAAATTAAAATCTGTATTAATTTTCTTTTGTGGCATCGACTAAAATTTTCGGCTCTTAATATAAGTTCAAAGTTTGGAATATTTCTGAATGTTACCTTGAGTATTTCTGCAGTGATGATGAATTCTGTCTGTTTTCCTTCAGATGACTTAGAATTGGGCCTGGATGACAGTCCTAGCAGGCTCTTAAACTTCTCCTTTAGCCCAGGATCTTTACTTGGTGGCTTTGCCATTGTTAACTAAGACGGCATCAAGGAAACTGTATGGAGAGAAGATTGCTTCATCAAGGGAAAATAGTTGAGATTTTCTCAATGTAACCCTCCAGAGATGGAAGCTTAAGAGACACAAAAAAAGTACAGACACCTACAATACACTCTACGCATGGTCAATATGGCATACAGGTACTGCTTTATGCAATACAATATGTTTCCAACTTTGTCAGGAATTTTTCTTATTTAAAAAAAAAAAAATACTACTGAAACAACTACCAAATTCCGTGCATTAAAACGTTATCAATTTATATGAGGTGAACCAGTGTGGTAGTCTAGTTAAGAAAATGTATGGAAGAGCCTCAACTCCCTTTTAGTCCTGTGAGGTCATTAGTTGAGCCCAGGAACCAGATTCTGAACCAAACTAACCTTGCAGGATTGTGATACACATATATAGTGGGGAACTGAATACCTCTAGGTGGTCCCTCAATTCCTTGGGCTACATATATAGTTTTTTAACAGAAAAAAAGCAAACAAAACCTTCCCCTTGAAATGAAATAAGATGGGTTTCATAAACCAGAACCTGAAAATAATTAAATTCAGACCAACAATACTGTTGTATCTTTGACCATACTGAAAGGTATGACCACACAAATTAAAGGTATTTTGCAGTTTTAAAAAGATAATTACTACAGGTCTGCATGTGTTAGGATGCTGGTTATTAAGATAAACTGATGTTATGAATTTACCTTGTTTCCCCATTCTCAAAAGTTTTAGAAATAGTCATGCCGTTCTTCCCAAACGCTAATAGTAATTAATCATTACAATAAATCTTATTTTTCAGTCTAGATAAAGAACTTCAAACTTTATTATTCAACAACTAGTTAGTGAAATAATACTAATATGTGGAGTAATATGTACTTCACTAGTACCTACTGTAAAAGCTTTTTGAGTTGAAATAATTGTATTGATATCATGAAAGATTGGTTTATTGATCTCATTTTTATTGCTGTTTGTAAATAGCTTATTAGTATCCTTAGAAATTATTATTTCTAGAAAATACAAAATGGCTCATGAGAATATGGCATTGCTGTAACAATAAGAAAAGGGAAGAGTATTTGGGATGTAACATGCCTCATAATTTTTACTCTGTCACCCTTTCATTAATCAAGCTACAGTATGCTTCAGTGAGCTACTATTTTAATTAGGCTTAACAGTTTCTCATTCATTCATCCATTCTTTCAGTCCAGGAAACAGGGCCCTTAACATATTCAGCATCCCATGCACATGAAGGTAGCCAGGTTTTTAGGGCCTTATGAAAGGCTAACAGCCATTGTAATCTCCGAAGGGAGAGGATGCTCCATAGCGCAGAGGCGGCTGTGGAAATTGTGCCCCTTCTGGTCCTGCCAGCTGACCCTTTGGCACAGGGGATTTGTAGTGGGCCAATTCTGCTCAGTCCTATTATTACATTTTTATACCACCTTTGTCACTTCACAGGAGGATATGCTAGATGCTCCTACCTCCTATTTTCCCCACAAACACCCAGGGAGGTGGGTTGGGCTGAGTGGGCCCGGCCCAAAGTCCCCCGGCAGGCTTTTTATGCCCAAGGCCAGACTAGACCTCCCAGCCTCCCAATTCCTAGCCAGCCCCGCCCCGCCCACTCTGCGTGCCCCTTTAAAGGCCGGGCAGCGGTGCCCAAGGGGGGCAACCCCGAGGAGCTCCCGCAGAGCCTGCCCAGGCCCTTCGGGCACGTGGGGCCACGGCCTGCCTCTGCCGAGGCTCCTCGGGGCTGGAGGAGCCACCGAGCCGCTTTCCCCCTCCTCGCTTCATTCAGGGCCGCCGACGCCCTGGGCCGAAGCACGGCCTCAGTTCCACCCTCGGCCTCCGGCGGGAGTTGCACTCTTCAACCCCGGTTGGCCAAGCGAGTCCCGAGCATTGCTCGGCTCCTCCGCCCGGGCAGTTCAGCGGCTGGACAGACCAGCGCCCGAGCGATTCTTGGCGTTTCCGCGGCTGCCTCCTCCCACAGCAGCCCCGTGGAGGGCGGGCCCGTCGGGGGCACCGCGGACTCACCGGCCTCCCTCGCGAGGGTCGCGGCGGCGCTCCGGTCCCAAACCGTGTAAACACCCCGCCCCTCCCTGCGGCCCCGCCCCCCGCCGGCGGAAGGGCCGCTGAGCTTCCGGCGTGGAGCTCAGCGACGGCGAAAGAAGGCGGCTCTCGCCGTGGGGCATTGTGGGGGCTGTAGTCCCGGGCGGCCGGGGCCATGTGCGCGGGGCGCAGCTTCCCAGCCCAGAGGCGGTTGAGCGGAGCCCGAGGTGAGGGGGGGGGGAGCAGCTGCCCGGGGTCCCCTCCGGGCGCTTCTCTGCCGGACATTCATTTGTCCCCAAAGCCGGGTTCCACATAAGGGGAGGGGGCCACACCCGCATCGCTACCCATCCCTCCCGGGCACCCCCAGTTGCTTCCTCTTCCCTCGCAGTGAAGTTTGGGGCGTGGAGCGGTCGGGGGAGGCTCCGGCGCTCGGCTGCCTGGAGAACCGCTGGCTCCCTTGGGGGGCGGGTGGAGCGCCGTCTGGGAAGGGCCCCCCACCAACCGCCGTAGCCAAGCTTTCAGGCCGTTTCCCCTGTCGCAAAACTGACGGCAGCGCCATCTGTGGAGCGTCTGGCCCCGTCCTTGGTTGGAATGGAGGCTCCGACGGGCTGGGCAACCGAGGCTCTTCCATCCTGGACCCTGGCAGCAGCCTTTGCCCTTTCCCCTCCTTTCTTTCCTTTGGCAAACAAAGCACAACAAAAAACAACCTTGCATGACTTGGCCCAAGCACTCTCTCTGCCCAGGCCACCTCACAGGGTTGTCGTGGAGAAAATAGGAGGAGGATTAAAGGGTCCCAAAAGTGCTTTTTATCAAGAGGCAACCACCTCTTTTCTTTCAAGACATTTCACTTCTCATCCATGAAACTTCTTGAGCTCTTCTGAGAAGGGAAGAAGCTTCTTGAATAAGAAGTGAAATGTCTTCAGAGAAAAGAAAGTCCAGTTGCCTCTTGGGGAAAAAAAAAGCAACTTTGGGACAACCCTGACCTGGATGACAGATAATCTCCATAGGCATTGAGGATTAGGAGTGCTTGACACCTTGAGTCATTAGTAAAAATAATAAAGGCAGGATATGAATAAATAAAACTCCAGTCATTGACAGATACTGTCAGAATTTTGAGAAGAGATAATAGCAATGGAATTTGGTCTTGAGAAATATGCTAGAGTAGCAGCATTTTAGTTAGTTCATTTTATTGTCATTGTACCTCCTACAATGAAATTAAATACCTTCTTCAGTATACATTATGACTATAAAATAAAATACAAACACAAACACACCTCCTTCACATTCCATACACTGAATTGAAAACCCCTGATACTGTATTAATATTGCTCTATACCAGGAATGGGCAAACTACGGCCTGCAGGCCGTATACGGCCCGGCGGACCTTTTAATCCGGCCCGTGGAGCGCTAGGGGCGGGAGGCGCCGATGGCTGTCTGCGAGAGAGCAAGTGAGCAAGGGAGAGAGAAAGAGAGCGAGGAGGCCGGCTTCCTTCCTTCCTTCCTTCCTTCCTTCCTTCCTCATCCCTGGGGGAAAGGGGGTGAAAACCTCAAAACGTGGGAGC